>VZRR01003270.1:23801-153875 GCA_013398015.1 Oreocharis arfaki | reverse complement strand
AAAAAAAGAAAAGAAAAAGAGGTCTTTCTGCCCAGACATTGCCCTTTATTTCTGCCGTGGTGGCATGCAGCAGCGTCCCCAAGGACGAGGCAGGAGCGCTGTGCGTGCCACACGAGCCCGCCGACAGAGAGCCCGTGGCCCCCAGACGCTGCGCTGGCAAGAGGCAGCTCAGCTGCACTGATGCCATCTCTCCTGACAGGCAGATGTTCCACGCCTGGATCACTGGAGAGAGGCCTGCAGAGCGCTGCAGCCCAGCTCTGCCGCCTCCCTGATCCACCCCCAGTGCCAGGGAGCAGAGAAACCCTCCCTGTGGGCTCCGTCCCAGCGCTGCTACGCCGACGGTGGGATCCAGACACATCAGGGGAGGGCAGGAGGCACAGGGCTTGGCTGCTTTGTCCCTGTGCATCGCTTGCCAAGCCACAAGAGGGTCCTTGGCACTGGAAGCTCTGCCGTCTCCCCCTGCAACAGCTCAGGGAATTACTGTATTTCCAAAATACCCTATGGCCAGGACTTAATAAATCAGGACTTCAGCAAACAGGTGAACTAGTAACATCAGATCATAAAGGCAAGTAACTCATCTCTGTGCCTTCCACACCTGCTGACCCTGACAGTGGAACAGATGGAGGAGGGACCCTCCTTTTTTGTAGCCCTGCCAGGCTGGAACAACTTTAATTTGGCCCAAATACCTCTGTCCTGATAACCTTGCATGATCCTGAATCCTGCCTAACATATGGGGCAGAGAGAAGGAGGGATGTGTAGCGTGTTCCCTGAACAGGGTCATTGCATCATGCACTTAATACAGAGGATTTTGGCACAGATGATGTTGCTAGATGTGCACTGAGTCAAGTGTCTTTGCAGCACAGATTAGCAGCATGACTGGCATCATTTATTTAGTCACTGCATGCACCGCCATTCCTGGGGCTCCCCACAAAGCAAAGCCTTCCTCCCCAAGAAAGCTGTTCTAGTGCAGCCAGTTTATCACAAAAGGCTTTAATCTCTTTTAAAATGGGATTTCCCTTTCTCTTAATCAATTTCCTTCAGGTGGACTTGAAATGTAAAAGATTAAGTTTAACCCTTTGATAGTGGAGAGAAAAGGATAAAGTTGACTTTCACTCTGGGCGCTTCCATGGCAGCACACAGGAAAGCTGCATTCTGCTCACACTTCTCCCCAAACACAGCATCTGCTTTCACTTGCTTTACCTTTTCTTTTTCTTTTTATTTTTTTTAAATTCATTCTTCTTTTTCTCGCCATGGCTTCAGAGGTGGTGGGAAGATGCTCCAGCGCTCTTTGTTTCCTGCGCATTCTGCTCTCCCTTGGTGTCTCCCTCCGTGCCCTGAATTTCCTGCTGCTCAGAACACTGTGTCTGATGAGGGTTGAAAATGCTGCTAGCAAAAACAAATCTTTAAAAAAATGCTCATTTCATCCTGGGGTATTTAAACAAGTCTAAATTTAGAGCGGAGCTGTGGAAAAAAAAGGAAAAAGGAAAAAAGGCAAAGTAACCAGCCGAAGGCATTAATTAATGTGACACCTCTGCTTCTGTAAACTGCAGGGAGAGCATGTGGCTGGCAGAGGAATGGGTCTGCAGGCAGAGAGGCACCGAGCACCCAGCTGTGACGTGGGCCCTGGGAGGACACGTGTGGCCCAAGCCATCCTGCTGATGTCTGAGGGTGCTCTGCAGGCCAGACATCCCCCATTCCTCACTGCCCCCGAGCCCACCTAGAGGGAAGGCAGGGGTGTAATGCCTGCCTCCGTGCCAGCCAGGGCACCCACCTGGCACTGGGTCTTTTCCCACCTCAGTGATCCCATGGCTCTGTTCTGTGATCCCATAGCTCTGTCCTGTGATCTCATAGCTCTGTTCTGTGATCCCATAGCTCTGTCCTGTGATCTCATAGCTCTGTTCTGTGATCCCATAGCTCTGTCCTGTGATCTCATAGCTCTGTTCTGTGATCCCATAGCTCTGTCCTGTGATCTCATAGCTCTGTTCTGTGATCCCATAGCTCTGTCCTGTGATCTCATAGCTCTGTTCTGTGATCCCATAGCTCTGTCCTGTGATCTCATAGCTCTGTTCTGTGATCCCATAGCTCTGTCCTGTGATCTCATAGCTCTGTTCTGTGATCCCATAGCTCTGTCCTGTGATCTCATAGCTCTGTTCTGTGATCCCATAGCTCTGTCCTGTGATCTCATAGCTCTGTTCTGTGATCCCATAGCTCTGTCCTGTGATCTCATAGCTCTGTTCTGTGATCCCATAGCTCTGTCCTGTGATCTNCTGTCCTGCGATCCCATGACTCTGTTCTGTGATTTCATGGCTCTGTTCTGTGACTCCATGGCTCTGTCCTGTGATTCCATGGCTCTGTTCTGTGATTTCATGGCTCTGTTCTGTGACTCCATGTCTCTGTCCTGCGATCCCATGACTCTGTTCTGTGATCCCACAGCTCTGTCCTGTGATCCCACAGCTCTGTTCTGTGATCCCATGGCTCTGTTCTGTGACTCCATGGCTCTGACCTGCGATCCCATGGCTCTGTTCTGGGATTCCACAACGCTCAGTGTACAGTTCCCATTGCTTCACTTTGCCCCATTCTCCTCACATGTGCCCCACTGTGAGGCTGCACTTCTTGACCAGTGTTTTGATGGTGTTTGTTCTTTGGCTGCTCGTAACATTTGCCAGTAGCTTCTCACAACACGACAATCCCAACTGAACTCTGGTTTTAGCCAAACCAGAAATAAACAGAGCAGGTAAATCTCCCCCCTGCCTGTGTCTACAGCACAAAATCACACTGCTGCTTTTTTTAATTGCCTCATGGTTTTGCAAATGTAGCTCTAAATTGCTGCACTTGCTCACCTCATATCTCTTGCAGCCTTAAATTCTCACTCCTTGTTATGTATTTGCTTTCATTCTTTCTCACAGGTTTCATTTTCTTTTTCCCCAGCCAGGCCCTGCTGTTATCTCCTTCCCTTGCTCCAACTGTGCTCACACACTGTGGAGGCTGAGCTCTGCAGAAGCAACTGGAGGCACACTAATCCCATTAAGGGCCCTCCAGGAACCTGGGGCTTTCAGTTTCCAGTGCTATTTTCATTTAATCTTCCAATCTTTCTTCCTTGCAATTTTAGATCATTAAGGGGTTAAGTGAGATACAGCCAGTAAATGAGATAAATCCAAATAAAGGGATTTGGACCTCCCAGTTCAGCGTGTTGCTGTCTCATCACCTTCTCTATCACCGTTCCAGGGGTTACCAAACACACCCAGACAAGGGCTCTCAACAGAACCCATCTGGATTAAACTGGGTCCCAGCTGCAAACAGCACACAGGGTTAGTGAGGAGATCCTGCAAAAATCACTCACAGTAACAATTCATACAGCTCCTTGAAAGTGGAGAGAAAATGCTGTCTAAAATGTTGATGCTCCTGCCTTCAGATCTTGTTTCAGATTTTTTTCTTCAGAATGTGAATTTTTAGCCTCTCTTCCCTGAAGTATCCAGACGGGGAAGCCTGTCACCCTGGATGCCACCCCTCAGTTTTAATCCTGCAAGCACAGGCAAAGAAGCCTTCATTGTCAGTCTTCCTAGCTCCTCTGAGAGCGATTTTTCTCCTCTCTTCCAGCTGCAGGGGCAGGAGGAGGCAGCACATTTTGGCCATTTGAGGGAGGTGAATTACACAGGCCCAGATCTGCTCCGCCTGTTGCCTTCCAAAGCTGGCTCGGGCAGCTGCTGTGCAGCCATGTGATGTGCTGAAGGCACTGTCTCTTGAGTGTTTGCTGCGTAGAAATTGATTTTTTTTGTAGATTTTAAGGTCAGAAAGAACCATTTCGACTTTCCCATGTAACCCTTTGCACAAACTTAAAAACACAAGAGAAATTTATGCCCTCAAGGCCCACAGCTTCTGCTTGAAGAAGACTGTAACTTTCAATAGGACATTTGATCTGGAGTAAATATTGTAATAAATGACAAAACCATCCTATCTTGAGGTGAGTTATTCCTGGAATTACTTAATTCCTTACCACAGGCTTTCAGCCTCTTCATCATACAATTTAACCTCTATTCAGTGTTTCCTGGTTTTATTCCCTTTTCAGTACTTCCTCTGTCACTTCTATTATCCCATCTGAAGTGCATCCGTGCTGGTTTTGGCTGGGATACAGTTAATTTTCTTTATAGCAGCTGGTACAGGGCTGTGTTGTGGGTTTGTGCTGAAAGCTGATGGTGCTACAGGGCTGTTTTGGTAGCTGCTGAGCAGTGTTTACACACAGCCAAGGCCTTTTCTGCCTCTCAGCTCACCTGACCAGCGAGGGGGGCTGGGGGTGCACGAGGAGCTGTGAGGGGACACAGCCAGGATCGCTGACTCCAGCTGACCCAAGGGATATCCCATACCCTGTGGCACCTTGCCCAGCATATCGAGCTGGGGGGAGGAAGGGGAAGACATTCAGAGTGATGGTGTTTGTCTTGCCGAGGTAATGATGGAGCCCTGCTGTCCTGGTTGCTGCTGAGCACCTGCCTGCCCATGGGAGGTGGTGGATGAATTCCCATTTTTCCTGCTTTGCTCGTGCGTGCGGCTCTTTCTCTCCTCATTAAACTGTCTTTAGCTCAGCCCATGAGTTTTCTCTGCTACTCTTCTGATTCTCTCCCCCATCCCTGTGGGGGGGAGTGATCAAGTGACTGTGTGGGGCCCAGTTGCCAGCTGGAGTCAAACCATGACAGGCACCAGTGCTGCCCTCAGCAGCACATCCATAGTACGTGCCTTAATTTCATTCCAGTGCCTTGTCAGCCAGTGTCCCCCTCCAGGTCCTTAGAGAAACCTGACAATCCAGCGTGGCTTCGCATTTCATATCAAACAAGCCATTTGTAAACGTGCAAAAGATGATTGGAAGGTACCCTAATAACTGGGTTAATTCATAGCCATAGAGTCAAGCTGTTCAACAGGTTGCTGTAGTAATTCATGCTCTTTCTGCTGCCATATCTGTAGTTATTTATAATTCATACTTCTCGTGATGATAATGAGCTTCCACCGCGTGTCCCTCACCCGAGCGCGCAGTGTGCTGCTCCCCGCTATTCATCAAGCTCAGCAATTGGGCTCCTTCGATTCATCTGTCTCCAGACACAGACGAGGGGATGGCAATCTCAACTGAGTGTTGGCCAAACTGAAAGGTCTGGCTATTAATAAATAATCATTCACATTAGGAGGCGATCAGTTGAAACTGGCAGAGTCCTTTCTTCTGTGCTGCTTTCGCTCTCCACTGCTCCTTTTCCCTGCTCTCCCCTCGCCAGCATGAGACCCACAGACACGGCCTGGAGGGAGACTGCCTTGGCTATTGCCTCGGAGCTGCCCCGGAGGCTGCCAAGGCTCTGCCTGGCCCCGTCATTCCTGTGCAAACCTCAGCAGGGAGCAGTGGTGAACCAGCACGAACCCGCTGCTGGTACCTTCAGGACTCCAGCACTGCCCCCACGCTCCTGGCGCCAGCCCCAGATCCCCTTTGGGCAGGAAATAATGCTGGGACAGCCTGCCCGAGGGACCCGCCAGCATCCTGCGGGTCGGGGAGGCCCTGCTAGGCAGAGATCAAAGGTCGGGGAGGGGTTTGGGGGGATGTGGATGCGACCCCTTTAAAGCAGGCACGGCCTGACCTCCGGCTGGAGAAGCCAAGACCCGTCTTCAGAAATCAGAGTAATCCCGGGTGATTTTATCCCACTCCACTTCCCTAAATCTGTGGCTGTTGCTGCTTGGCGAGGGGATTAAAGGCTGGCAGGGGATTACGCAGCCACTGCAGCTCCCAGCGCGGAGCTCCCTCCTGGCGCGGCCGCTGCGGGGCACGGAGCCGCTCCGCACCTGTGGGTGCGCACCCGGCCGGAGCCGCCGCGGGTTCGGCTGCTCTGGGCCGGACAGCCCCGGCCGGAGCCGCCGCGGGTTCGGCTGCNCCCGGGGCGGAGGCGGCTGCGGTGCCCCCGGGGCCCGGCCCCGCTCGAACAGCGCTCCCAGCCCGGCACCATGGCGGGGGCCGCGGGGCAGCCCCCCCGGCGCAGCAGNCATGCCGCCGGCCGGAGCCCTTGCTGATGGCTGGTGCCCGGAGGATGGGGCCCTGGGCCGTCCCGTGGATGATGCTCTGTCTGCTCTGCCTGCCGCCCCCCGCCAGGGCCCAGACGAAGATCCCGCTGGAGACGTAAGTGTTTCTCTGTGGCTGGCGTGGGGCGGGCACTGCCGAGGGCACGGACAGGCGGGGGGGGATGTCGCCCTGGCAGTGGCGGGGACGGCGGGGGGAACGCCCCCCCCNGGGCACGGCGGGGACACGCTCCTCCAGAGGGGCACAGGGCTGCAGTGGGGTGGCATTTCCGTGCCTTGGCTCCTGGCAGAGGACGCGCACACGGGAGACACAAATTCGGTGCTCGGGTCTAGACTAGAATGCAATAGCTCTTCTTCCTCATTCGTCAGGAGTAGCAATGGTACTCATCTGCTTTGGTTAAGTACTTTGACATCGTTTAATGCTCTGCTTAATGCACTGGGCAGCAGAAGGCAGAACCAGTTTAAAGACACGTTTGTAAAACCCCGCTGCTGCTGCTGCAGCTTGAGGACATCCCACCACGGAGGCGGACACGAGTGGCCCCAGTTTGGCAGCTCCCAGTTGAGCAGAGTGGTTTCGGTAGACACTGCTGGGCTTCGGTGTGCCAGGAGCACCCAAGGGATGCCCAGCACTGGCCAGGTTCTGGCTCCGGGGGGTGCACACGGGGTGTTTGAGCGAAGACATCTCTTTACCACGCACAAGACCCAGATTGTGCAGGGCGAGGTCTGCAGCTGCGAAGTTCTGGTCCCTTTCAGTGGTCTGGATCACTACTGGCCAGAAAGAGCCTGGCTCATACACACAGACGTGGTTATTCACGTGTGTGGCTGGCAGAGGATGTTAATGATGATTGGCTAAATAGAGGAAGAGATCGCAGCGCTTCTTACTTGCTCTTGCTCCACCTCTCCACAAAAGGCGTAATGGCCCTTCCCAGAGCTCTGGAGCGAAGGAATGGAACGCTGAGCTGCAATCCAAGGCACGCCCAGCCGTGGTTTGTGCATGCCCTGCACGTGTAGGGAGTCTCGATGCGGAGACTTTTGGGATGTGGGCTTGCAGCGCACCCATGCCCGTGTGTTGGTGACGAGCGGCTCCTCCAGCGCGGTCGCTGCCGGAAAGCTCCCCGCCAGCAACACGGCCCTGGCAGCCCCCCAGGAGCCTGACAGCTCTCAGCACCCCCAGTTTATAAAAACTTCACCTTGTTAAGCTGATTTAGACAAGTTAAATCCTTTAAGAATTAACAAGGTCAGCACCGCGATTGGTAAAAGTTGTTGTGGGGCGGCTTCTGGGGCGCTGGGATAGGGCTGTGGGTGCAGGACAGAAGCTTGGTCTGGAGAGGAGACAAGGCTGCCAGCCAGTTTCAGAAGGAGAGATATCTGAAAAATCAACTCAAGGCAGCTGAAGCCCTTTCCTGCGTTTGGGGAAATGTTTTTTATTCAGAAATTGCCAATCACAGCCTTACAGATGCGCCACCGGCACAGCCCACCTGACCAGGGGTTGCACTGACCTTATCCCAGAGGGGCTCAGGAAACTTTGCCAGCAATTTTATTCTTGCACTATCAAGCCATTCCCTGGCAAAAATGCGTCTGATTTGGGTTTCACAGAAGGGACACAGAGGTTGCACAAGATAAAATCCAACTTCTGCTAACGTGGAGGATAAATACTACATAGGAATACCTTTCAGCATTGAAGCCTGTGGCATTTAGAAGCCAGCCTGTCTTTTCTGCTGTTCTTGCCACTGAGTACAAGAGCAGGGATTAGAGGCAGGCAATCTCTGACCAAATCCTTTTCTGATGTGTTTCATTATAATGTGATAGCCCTTTACTACTGGGGAGGAAAAAAAAAAAAAGATTTACGTCACTTTGCACAATTTAGAACTTATTCCCGTACAAGAATGAAGAATAAACAATAAACAATAGAAAAAGAGCTTTTCTCCCTCTGGTACTAAAACCAGAGCAACAGCTGAATTAATCCCTGGTGTTTCAAATCCACTCATGAATTCAACCAAAACACAAGAGTCGCCCTTTTGAAATGAAATTTCAGTAGAGAAGCACATTGGCCAGAGGCCCAAAGGGAGTAAATCAGCAGATCTGTTTCATGGGTTACACGGGGACGTTTTGGGGAGCAGCAGCTGGGTTCGGTGGGGGTGAAGGGGCACACGGCTCGCTCGGCCTGCGCCGTGCCTGGCTCTGCTGCATCGCGCTCGGGTCACCGCCAGCTCATCCCAGAGCTCGCCCAGCTTTAACTCCAGCACTGCAAAAACATGCTCAGTCACTTCCCAGTGGCGCTTCTGGGGGGCGAGTTCAGCACACAAATCACCTCTTCTCTCCTGCTGGACACAGCTCTGGCCGGCCACGGCCCGGGCAGGAGGGCTGGCAGCTGTGGGGGTGGTGAGGAGCTGGGGCTGGCTTCTCCTTGGGGTAGTGGGAACACTGGGAAACGCTGGTGGGAGAGGCAAAGATCAATCTGGTGTGGCCTCTATGGGCTGCTCCTATTGCCTTTATACATCTGCTCCCGAGTTGGACAGAGCCAGAGACCTTAGAAAAAATTTCTCTGCAACCTGATGAATTTTAGGCTGACCTTTCCTCTCACTTTTTTATGAAAAAATTAAGGAAACCTATTTAAGTTCAGCAGGCTGCTCTTAGTTTCCCAGTACTCTAAGGTTGCTCATTTCTCTGGCAAATAATTGTCTTTTAAATATGTAAATACCAGTGTACTTCTGCCTCTTCGCTTTCCTACTTTTCAACTTCCCTGAAATGCCACCAGTTATTTTTAATGACACAATCTTTGGCCCTGTAACACAGGGATTTGGGACCTTTGTGCCCTCTCATTCCTCTGTGCCCCCTAACTTTCCAACCAGTCCTCCAGACCTGCCATTCTCTGGCCGTCTCTGTGGTGTCTCTGTGCCTTGTTCCTCATCTGCTTTGAGACCAGGATAAATACCAGTCCCTGAGCCAGAGCAGACATCCCAAAATGACACAACCCCCTTTTTTTTTATTCAACTTCTGCTGTTACTGGATGTTTAAAGAACTTTCAAGAAGATGCCCAGCTGCACCCACCAATCAGAAATTATCACCACAGGCTCTTCCACCCTGCTGGGTTGGAAAAGGATGAGGGCTGGAAGGAGAAGGGGCACACAGGTGGCACAAAACAGAGGTGTGGCAAGGGAAACGGGGTAAAAATAAACACCCCTGCTAAAATGACTGTCCCTTCATGTTTAGGTTCTCTCTTTCTACGGTAAAAGACGAGGAGAATATTAGGTAATATCAGCACAAAACAGCTCGTACATAAAACTTAAAAAGCCAGCAGCAGCAGCTGGGCATGAAGTTAAATGTTGATCCATATCCTCATATCTAAGGGAATGCATTAGGCACCACTACAGCAAACAGGAAAGCATCCCATGGGATCCCTGCTTCTCGTTTCCTCTTTTATTCTAGGCTTGCTAGAATAACTCTGATACAGCCCAATAAATCTCTGTCTCCTAGAAAATACCTGTATTCTTTTTTTCTCTGAGGATGAAATGATGAGATAAAAGCTTTGGCTCTCCAGATAAGATGCAGAGCACAATGAAAAAAAAAAAAAATTGACTTCAGCTGGTGCTAGTTCACACTCAGTGGTTAAGTATGAATGCCTCATTGCCAATTAAGGATTGATTTAAAAAGGCACCCACTCGCTCATGTTTTTCATAGCAGTGGAGAGAGGTGCAGTGCAGAGCTGCAGCTTTGTGTGTGTGTGCTCCAGATCATCCCCTCTAGCTGCCTGTATGTGAGAGGGGAGTCTGAGCAGGCTCTCCTGGGTTGAAGGGAGCTGTTGTGGTTATCCCACCATTGCTGTGCTGGCTTTGCTCCTGAGCCCACCTCTGAGCTGGTGTAGTATTTGTGGTGCAGTGCACTGGGACATCAGGCCCTGGGATTAAAGCCTGCTTGGGACTTGGAGAAGTCAGCTGGAAGCTGTAGGTGAGGCTCTGCACACCAGAAATTAGCAGTGTGCTCTGCTAAGTGGAGAAGGCCATTTATTGCGTTAAATAAATCTCTCTTAGGTGAATCTTTGTAGGTGGAGCTGCCTAGCATGGATCATGTAGCAGCTCCGTCAGTTTTGGGAGCCATCTATTCTGATTTGCATGGCTTGGTGTTCAGGCTGCTCCTCGACATCCCTGTGTTCTCCATGTGGGATCGCTGCCATCCTTTATTTCCAGGGTGGCACAAGTGTGAGGGGTGCTTTACAAGGACAGTGCATAACCTGCTGTGGCATCATCAAGCAGCATCACTGAGAGCAGAGGATTCTTCTGGCTCATCAGTCTCTGGCCCGCTCTGCTGGAGGAGCTGAATCCAAGGGAGGAATCATGACACCTTCCTTAAGTTCTGACACTTACTTCTCTTGAGCAGATTTGGCACTAGGTGTCTAGCCCTTCACGCCAGGGACTGTCAGGGAAGACAAATGGGTGTCTGCAGAAAGCAATTTATTTCACTTTGCCAGCAACAGAAGGAGCTTGGGAGCTGTCTGAGACCAAATCTGTACATCTGAAGTTAGGTGGGACCTGTTCAGCTCGAAGCACAGTGACTGAGAGCAGCAGAACTCAATGTTTCTCCCTGCTGACCAATGTCCTGGGCACAATGTCCAAGAGCAGCACTGTCTCCTGCCTTACTGCTTGTCGGGCTCGAGTCTGGACACAAAACAGTGCCACTGTTGGGAGAGTGGCTTACAGAAATATAGGGGGATCTGTGCTCAGACAGACGGAGCTTTGCCTGTCTGAAGAAGTAACCAGTTCTGCAGACTCTGCATTAAGAGCTGCAGCTTTGTTTCTTTTCTTTTTTTTCTTTTCTTTTTTTTTTGTCTTTTTTTAGGGTGAAGTCCTGGGCAGATGCCTTTGGTGGGGAGCTGTACTCCATTGTGACTAAGTACTCAGGCTCTCTCCTGTTGCAGAAGGTAGGCAGAATCTGTGAGGGCTCCCTTTGCTTCCTATCACCTCACCACGGTGCCTTGCAAGGCTCCCCCAGGGTGGAGGAAAGAATAAGCCAGTGGTGTGCAGCTGTCCTTTAAAATCACAGGGCTCCATACCCCTGAGCAGAGAGGGATGCCCTGTGGCTGCTCTCCATGAGCTGGAGAGGGAGATCCATTCAATGCCATCATCAGCCAGCGCTGCACACCACCTTAATTGTACCATTTTTTGTTAAAAATCCTTTTTAACAGCGCTCCTCATGTTCCCCCTCTGATGGTCACCTCCTGCTCTCCCGAACTGATCCTTCACTCCTCCTTCCCTAAGTCCCTCTGCTGCCCATCACTCACCTGCTCATTGCCACCCCATCCTCCCCTCCTGCAGCTCTCCAGCTGACTCTAATTTCTTTTTGCTTTCTCATCTCTATTCAGCCAGTTGTTTACCAATTCTTTGAATTTTGCCCCCAGGACTCTGCTTCAGGCAGGTTCACTGGAAGCCAGAGGCGCAGAGCTCTGCCTGGCTTGATCAGCGAGCAGGCACTGTGCCAGTAAACTCTCCACCAGCATGCAAGGGTGTAGCTCCAGGGCCTTTAGACAAATGGTCCCTTTTGCAGCTGTAGAGAAGCTTCCTTAAGTCAGTGGTGAGTGGCTGCTCCTCTTTCAGCCTTGGGGGTCTCTGCCCTGCACCTCCCGAGTGCTGCTCTGGGGGACTGGTGGCTGCTGATTGCATCCCAAGGAATGCAGACCCCACTCTGTGGCTGTGCACTTCTTTTTCTTTACTCTTTCTCTGATTCTTCAACACAAGCCCTGAGCTGTCCCTTAGACCTTCAGGGTGTCTGGGTTGTGTCCCCATGTGAGCAGTTACACCCACATCCCAGTGCAGGACAAAGGAGTTGGATATCATTTTCCTTGCCTTGCTGCTAAGCCCTGTTTCCCCATCTGCAGAGTGCTGCTTTTTGCCTGGAGTAAGGGATCATACCTTGCAGCACTAACTTTGCTGCCTTTGGCCAAGACAGGCTCTCAGCATCCAGCACCAAGGTCTGTGCTGATCCTCAGCTCCTCTTGGCAGGAAAGAGTCACCATGCAGTAGAAAGCTGGCAGCACTGATAGAGGGACTTGGTGCCCTAACCATGAGGCAGCTGCAGCAGGATGAGGACACAGGCAAAACTTTGGCTTTTAGTGGTTTTGATGATGCTTCTGCATTGCCTGTTGTCCCCTGGGGTCCCCAAGCCATAGCTGCCAGAGGCAGAGTGACACGTGAGCACCTCTGCTGGGTGCTGGAGCTCTGGGTGGGGGGGAAGCTGCAGATTTGGGTTATTTGATAGTCAGACACCCCTCTGGTGCTGTAGGGGTGGGTTGTGGGCCAGCACAGCCAGCTTGCACTGCTTCTGCTGACAGGTGAACTCACGTTCCTTGAGGCCCAGGAGTCAGTGAGACTGCCTGGGGAAAGGGAGCTGGGGTTAGCCTGGAAATACCAGTGCTGTGAAAGTTGTGAATGCAGGCCAGGAATGGCACGTGTGGCACTGAGGGGTGAGTGTCAGTGCTGTGCTGTGCTGCCCCTCTGGATGTATTGCACCACATCATTTCATCTACCCCTGTCCACTCTGTGCTCTGTCCCTTAGGATCTTGATCCCTTTGGGATTGGGTTAAATGAGACCTGCAGGTGCAGAATTAAGACTTACAGCAGCTGGTTCTTGAACAAAAAATTCACATCTCTTACCAGCCATTGGTATGATTCATTGGAAGCAAAGAAAGCTCAACTTCTGATGGAAAGGAAGCCTGAATGCAACCAAATCCAATCTAGTATTTGTGTCAAGAGGAACTAAGGCAGAGATGTATTTTCCTGGTGGTCTGACAGCTTTATAAAATAATTCCACTTGCCTGCCCAGTCCTCATACACTTCTGTTCTTGAAGGGGGGAAGGTGTCTGATTTGCTCCTGTGTGTGTTGAGGCCTGGGCACAGTTTCTGGACACCCCTGAGCTGGACACAGCCTCTGTGACTCAGAAGGAAAATGTCACTTTGAGCAGGGGGTGCAGATGAGCTTCATCCAGCCTCGCTCTGTAAACACTCCAGCGAAGAATCATCTCCTAAATTCATGTTGTGTTGTGTCGTGCCCTGCCCTAACTTGAGCTGTTTAAGGAGCTCAGGTTCACCTTTCAACCCCACTTCTTGAGCTTTTTCATCTCTTCTTATTTCCCTGGGAATTAAGGAGATAGGGGAGAACCAGCCAGCCCTCACTTCTTCAGTCCTCTCAGCCTCTTTTTCTTTAGGTGTGTTGGGCACCTTCTCACAATTCCTCATCTTGAACCATCCCAGGGGGCTCCCACTGCATCCCTGGCACCTCCAGCACTGCAGGTGGATGCAGACAGACCTTTGACTATTAGGCAACACTTTCATGCACCCTGGCAGACCCCAAACACCTTTATGTAGATCACCTCATTGGCACGGACTGTGGGCGTGTGAGGCCTGGGCAGCCAAGCACGCCAAAGTCTGGAAATCAAACACAGGGATTTCCCTGTGCCCCAGGCATGTTTCTCTTCCTTAGGCTCTTACCTGTTTTTCACATCAAATATTTCTCTGCCTGCCTGGGTGAGCCCAGAGCAGCAGAAGGGTGGGGAGCACAGTGCAGAGGTCCAGGTGATTCTTTTCTCAACGCTTGTTGAAGTCAACATGTGTTTTGTCTCTGAGGAAATACAGAAGGTGCTGTTATCTCACTTTAGATCTTGTTTCATGTCTCTCTTGTGCCTAACAGTCTTGAAGTTACCAGCTTATTGTTGCTTTGAGAGTCATGATTTTTCAGTTACTGAATGCTTTGCACGTAAACCTTGTCTTTAAAACTTGCATGAACTTTCTTTCGTGGTTTTGAGTCTGCTTGCTTTTCTTTGGACTTTTTGCTTGTCTCCTCCAGAAGAACCCTAATACCATGCTGCAAACCCAAGTAGTTGACTTTTCCACCAGGCTTTATCATTCCCAGAGACCTGGTGAACTCACAGGCATCCCTTGAATCACCGAGGGCAGGCTTTTACCCTGCGTCAGAGAGCTTTGCCCTGCAGTTATTAGAAAGCCCAAAAAACTTGGCAAAGAACAGACAAACTTGAGAAGTTCAGTCAAGACGTTTTCCTGGGTGAAGATGAAAGGAATGTCTTTCACACTCTTAATTTAGTTCCACTAGCAGTGAGTAATGCAGCACTGTGTACTTCAATAGGCTGAATTTTATGGAGGTGGGAACAAGAATATATATTTGGTGACATATCTCTGTTCACAGATAAAACTTGGGATACTGAATTCTGGATATTCTACTTTTAAATCACCACCCCCGTCACTGCAGAAGGGGAATCTTAATGAATTGCTCCTGCTGTTTTAAGGGAATGCTAAGTGCTAGATGAATAAGAAAAGATTTTCTGTTGGAGCTGAGCTAACTTTTTGGCCTCTTTTCAACATCAGATCCTTTCAGCCAGTTCTCCCAAGCCTGACTCCCGTTCTGTAACTTACAATGATCTGATAGCCTGAACCCTAAGCACGGGTGGTACAGGATAATCTTGGCCAGCTACAAGCACCTGAGCTGACTTTCAGCCATGGTGTCTGGTGACAGTGTTGGAATCACAACTCCATTCCCCCACCATTAGGAAATCTTGGATAAATGGTCATCAACAGCCAGAGATTGCAGTGGCAGGAATACAGGCATGTAGTGGTTTGCTGGTTCATGTGTAGGAAAAAAGCTCAGATAGGATTTGAGCTCAAACATGGTATATTCCTTAGCGAACTGAAATTTTGCAGAAAGTCTTTTTTATGGTGTTGGGGGTTGGTTTTGGTCTTTTTTTTTTTCCAGCTCTGGCTAGAGCTCAGGGTTGAGATGTGTCAGACTGCTTGAGACTTCTCATGGTTACTTTTACCCCAGTAACATCAACTCGTGAGTATGTCAAAAGCACATTTTAAAAAAATTACTGGAGAGAGGGGAAAGCCCTGTTGCTTTTAATCGCAGCTGTGACCCGAGGTAACCGGGGGCAGGTCACTTTGTGAGGCGGGTGCTGGTGTGTGCCCCCCTTTGTTAGCGTTCCCAGGAGAGATTACCCTCCTCCCCCCGAGCAGGGCCTGATTAAAGCCCAGCCTGGCAGAGATCACTTCTCTCCTGTGTCTGAAATGGGACAGACACCAGCTGGGGTGTGCTGCGCTCCCATCGCCAGCCAGGGACCTCGGTCGGGGGTTGTGGCTGCACATTCCTCTTTTGGCAGCGTGGTCACCCCAACCTTCCTGCTCAACCCTCCTCCTCCTGCTGCTGCTTCCCTGCCTGCCTGTCCCAGCTCCCCAGCCCCAGCGGAGGGGATGCGAGGCCTGGCGTTTTTAATCCAGTAAAACCCTCGCTGTTAATCACGCCAGACAGAGCGAGCAGCCTCCCTGCCATGCCTGCTGCGGGCTGCATGCTGCTGCTATTTCTGTCTGACCTCCTCAGCCTGCCCCATCCTCAAGGCATTTCTTCCTCTGCCTGTGCTCAGCCGCCCTCCCGGATGGTCAAGGAGCTTCTTGAGCAAAAGGGGCTCCTCCCGCTCACCCTAAAGACGTGCAAAGTCCTTTCCCTGCTGCTCCCCTCCAATTCAGAAGTGTCACTGGAGCCCCTGCCATCTCCTTGCCCTTTTCACCACCTCGGTTTTTTTCCCCAGCCCTGGCTGAGGTTGCAGCTGTGATGCTAACACAACGTGAAGGTGGAGCTGGGCTGTGCACGCCGCAGACAAAACTGCTGATGAGGGACCAGGGAATTGCCAATGGTTGCCTTTGTGTTTCCACACAGCTCAGGAGATAAGGCTCTGTCTTTTCTGAAATAAGTTCATCATCCTGTGTCCTTTTGCAGGCTGTTTTTACTCTTTCTTTCTGGCTATCTCTGTTAGCTGTGGGAGTCTCTGGAAAGGAGAAATAGAGGCCGTTGTATCCAGTCTTAAAAGGGGAGATTTAAGGAGGCAGATTATGGTTACACAGTTTAGATGTACTCTTGGGGTTTCTTTAATTCCTAGGTTACATGAAACATGGTGAGGATAAACTGGTTATCTCTAAAGCTGTCAGATCTAGATCCTCCTTATTACGGAATCTCTCCCCACGGAGCCAGCACCAAGTAGCCATTAATTAGCTCGTAATTCCTGGTTTGTGGGCATTGCTTGGCCTAACTTATGCTTATAAGTAGCATCATAGCTGTCTGTCCTGGCTTTCCGTGGCAGTCTCCCACGTAAGCACTGAGCAGACCCTTCTTGCTGGAGAGCTGGGGAGTTCCCTCACAGAGGTGGTGGCCTCGGGGCAGGACAGCACGTGTGCTGCCAGGACCTCTGTCCAGCAGTGCCCCAGAGCACGTGTGACATAGGGAGAGGTGCAGTGACAGCACATAGCTCCATTCCCTTGCTCTCCCCTCTGCCTTAGGCAAACTGGAGGTGTGTGGTGTGTACAGTGCTGTTGTGGATGTCATCACAGGGCATGGCTTAGGTTTTTAAAAGTTGGCCTTCCGCTTCTCTCTCTGATTTCTAGGCACTAAAAGCTTCAGGTGCATTGTTGTTTTCAGCAGCCACAAGCTCACAGGTGGATCAGTTGTTTTTTCTTGGTCAAAGTGCTTTGAGTTACGGCCACTGATCTGCACACCCCGAATTATGGGGTGGCAAAGATGGAAGAAGGTGATAAAATCAGAGCAGTTGTCTCCACACGCCCTCCCTCACCAAAGACAATACCCAACCAGCTATCACAGATTCACCCCCCTCCTTAAGGACCTCCTGCTCAGCAGGATTTTCTTCTTTCCCTCGGGTAGAAGTACAAAGATGTGGAGCCAACGCTGAAAATCAAGGAGGTGGATGGCTTGGAGCTGGTGAAGAAGTTCTCGGAGCAGATGGAGAGCATGCTCCGCAGGAAGGTCGAAGCTGTTGAGGTATGACCGCTGGGGTTTGGGGCTTTGGGAAGGAATTCGTGTCCTGTCAGCCCCGGAGCAGCAGGCCCAGGCCCCCTGCCCACACCAGGAGCGTGTGGGTGCAGGGGTTGCGTGAGGACTTCCCTGCCCAAGCGAGAGCCTGCTGGTGCAGCTGGCTGCTCGCTCTGAGCTCTAAGCAGACACTGGTGGGAGGATGTGGGCGTTCAGACAAGGGGATGCTGGCTTCTCCCTCTGCTCAAATTAGAAAATAAGATAAAAACAAAGTCTAGGAATAAATATGAGGGAACGAACACTCTTTTAGGAGACAAGCTGTTTAAAGAGGAGGGGGAAGAAAAACCTCTCAGAAGTGAAGAATCGAGTTCATCCTTCCATAATGCCCTCTGGCCGCTGAAGACTAGGGGCTTGTTTCAGCTGTGTGTGTGGCTCAAGGGGGATTTCTGCACCTCCTGAACACAAGCTGCAAGGAAGGTGCTTGGATTTCCAGCTGTGTACATGGGGAAGTGTGGAGGAGGTGGCAAGAGGTCTGTAGCTGTTGCCGTGTGGGAGATCAGAGCAGGTAATCGTTCTGGCCCCTCTGACTTCCTGCAGCTAAGGATTTATCATATTCCCGTGTATTTACCTACTATGAAAAGCATATTTCTGTAGTCACAGAGCCTTGACTGTTTGAGGGTTCTAATGTGGAAAAGCCATCCAGAAACACATCATTTGAATCTCCAAGTGAAATGTGGGCATATTTAGTCCCAGAGCTTTGGCCCATAACATTAAATTCTTAGCCAGACTTTTCCAGTGTTTGGATTGCCTTATCCTTTGTGAAGGAGCAAAGCATAGTTTTGCTGAGACTGTTGCTGATTTGTGCAACCCTGAAAACACGTATGTGTTTAGTTGGATCCCTTCCCAGTCTGTGCCAGCTGAGAATTAGTGCCCTGAAGCATCATGCTGGAGAAAACTGGCTGATTTTTATTGCCTTCCATAAATGGTAGGAGCTTATAAATGGCCACAGCATCGCTGAGCCCTTTACGAAAGCCAGTCGTGGTCTTTGTCTCAGCAACAATACCAGACCGAGACTCCCACAAGGCCTTTTCCTTTGATGAGATACTGACATCAAGCTGGGGCTGAAATGCCTTTCCCATGGCTTTCTGGAAGGGTTCATGGAAAATGAAATTAATTCTGTCTGTTGTTTCTGTAAATGGACCTGTTTCTGTCTGTGTATGTCCTGTGGTAACTAAAATTGCTCAGGGGTTTAGGAGGGACTCTGGAGTAAGTAGGTGTGAATACACTTGGCAATAAATAGCTGCAAATAATATACCTGCCAAGCTGTAAAACTGCAGCATGGAAGGACAGGTCAGCAGGAAAGGAGGGAAAGGGGGAAGTTTACAGCCCCAGGCTTGATCGTGGTGGAGGAGGCAGTCGCTGATGCAGCTGCAAGAACTTCTGGAGGGCTTTGCCCCAGCACCCACTCACCTCCTTTCTGTGTGCTTGCTTTAGAGGTTGGTGGAAGCAGCAGAAGACGCAGATCTGAACCATGAGTACAACTCCTCGCTGGAGGTGAGTTTGTCCTGGTCAGTGACAAAACCTGGCACAGCCAGGAACCCACCCCCCTCAGGTTCCTGGGCAGCCCAGGGATCGCCTTGTCCTCAGGACACTCAGCTTGTCTGGAGGCTGCTGCGAGTAAGGGACGTCCTTGGCAGATCCCAAACACCATAACACCGAGCAGATTAGTCCCTTTGGCTCTGGGAGGGGAAGGATTTGGGAAGACATTGGGCTGCATGATATTATTGGCACTACTCTCACTGCACAGCCAACACTGTCGTTAGGTGATGTTTTAGTGCAAATTAGCTGGCACTTTGTGGGTTACTTGACTGGAAAATGAGCTAAAAATTGAGTGTGAATGAACAATGAGGAGGATGCTGTTACAAATACCCACAGCAAACGCTTAATCCAAGTGAACTGAGCTTCTCTCCATCTTCCCTAACAGCTCCCATCATCTTTTCTGCACCAGACAGACACCCACTCGTCAGGACTTCCCTTAAGGTGAAAGTTTGGTGCTGTCCAAGCAATTTGGATAATTGGCTTTCTGTTAATAACTGTTTGTTGTGGCCAAGCTGTGGGATTATGGCTGGTGAGGGGAGCTGGAGTGAAAAGGCTGTGGAGGGAAGTCCTCTGTCCACAGCACAAGCACAGACAGCTTAGCAGAAGGACAGGCCACCCCTGCAAGTGCATGTCTCAGTGCTGGGAAAGGCTGGCAATGAAAACACTCCTTGAAATCGAGCTAGTCACTAATTTAATCTCACCTTTTTTCCCCCCCTTTTTATAAAAGAATCCTGTTAGTGATATTAGTTGGGTCAGCTGCATTCACAGTAGAGGGTCATGGGTGAGTTGAGGTACATGACTCTGTATCTGCACACTCCATCTGAGTGCTGTTGGTGCTTGAACATAAATCCTTGGGTAACCTCTGGCTCAGATAAAGTCAGCAAAAAACATGTTAAAAATGTAGGTTACCCAAGGACAGAGAATGCCCTGGATGTACTGAAGTGACTGTGGATGGTAAATCCCCGGTGACCTTCACGGGGGGCACACTGCATTGTCTTTGAGCATCTTCTGCTTGATCCTTTGCTCTTGATGAGTGCCTGCTACTTGGAGTGACAGGATGAGGGGATAATCCCGGCTGGATGTACAGCAGGAGTTAACTCAGTAAATGGCAGCTGCAGGGACAGGGCGGGTGAGGTCAGCGTTGCTGTGTCCTGGGGTAAACCTGGGAGCCAGACCCAGTGAGACACTTCACCTTTGCAGCTGATCCTTTAAATACCTCTGAGGGGCTGCAGGAGTGTCCCACCCTGCCCCTTTGCAGCTGATCCTTTAAATACCTCTGAGGGGCTGCAGGAGTGTCCCACCCTGCCCCTTTGCACCACCCTGGCTCTTCTGCTCCTGGCATTGACAGTGCTTCTGGTCATATGGGCACATGACAGCAAGAAACTGGCCAGAGACCATCCTTAGGGCAGCTTGACACTTGCAGCTGGTAGCAGCTCGTTTGTCACTCACTCTGATCCCCTTTGAAGCCCTGATTCTCCACGTGCCCCCTCTTTGTTTTAGAGTGCTTTTCCTGGCAGTATTGGTAACAGTCTGTCCTGTTCTCTCTTTGTCTTTCTCTTTTCCATTGCCTTCACCAACAGTTTGATTACTACAACTCTCTCCTGATTAATGATAAGGATGAAAATGACAATTACGTGGAGCTTGGGGATGAGTTCATTCTGGAGCCAAATGAGCATTTCAATAACCTGCTGGTGAACACAACCTACAGCGACATCCAGCTCCCCACCAATGTCTACAACAAAGGTAACAGCCTCCACTTTCTCACTGCTGGTAAGTCGGTGTGGAAATCATCAGTAAAATATTTGAAACAAGGATGGGAATAGAAAAAGAACAACTTGCAGGAAAAGGGAAAAAAAAAAAAAAGGCAGGGTTGGAAAGGTGCTGTCCCAAGGGACAGTCATGTCTGTGCTGTTCTGTCCCTGTGACAGGGCTTAGGTGCAATCTGCTCTTGGAAAACCTCTTATGGTGGGCAGGCCTCCGTCTCAGGCAGGCAGAATATTCTCCTGCAGGTCCTCTACCCAGCCAAAGGCGCTGTGAGACAAACTGTGATGAGACTTTATTGGCAATTGCCACTCTGGATGAAGGGTTGGCTCTATCAAGGCCTTTAGTTGTCAGGAATCTCGGTGGTGGCTGTGCTCACAACTGCTGTTATTTAGAAGCACAATAGCGGGAGTTCTGCTGCTCCCATGATTTTTAAATCAGTTCCATCTGATCTGACAGCCCCAGCCCCTAAAATGTTGCTCGCAGCAGAGCTGGCTGTGGGTAGGTGCAGCAGAACTGTGCAAAGCAGGCTGAGTGTGGAGAGAGGTGGTCAAACGCCAGCCAGCTGAGAGGCACTGCCCAGCCAGCTGATTTCCTCCCTCTGCACCTCCCCATGAACCAGCCAGCTCCTCTGGCTGTGGCTGCAGGAGGTGGAGGAGGAGAGCTGCTCCCATGCCCACAGATCCTCCTGGGAGCAGTGTCCTGCAGTGCTCACTCCCTCTCTTGCAAGCAGCAGCAAGCCTGGCTCTCCGCAGCATTTCTGGCTCTGCCTTCCTGCAGGACTTACTTTGGCCTCATCCCCTGGGGAGTCACAATCCAGTTTTTCCCTCATTTTGACCAAAGCTGCCTCTAGTAAAGTGCCTAAAGAGGGAAGTGGTGGGTCAAAGCACCCCCCTTCTTGACACTAATGCAGTTAATCTGACAATGCCCAGTTTCTCATGATTCCCTCTTTCTACTGCTGCTGCTTTCTTCAGTCTCCTGGGGCAGTGACTCAACACAGACACCAAATATACACTGCCTCCTGAGAGTTCCTGGAATCTGCAACTTCCTATCGATTCTGAGGAGATGGGGGCATGGTAGGTCAGCCCAGGCTTTGTCAGAGAAAGGGCAGGCAAAGAGGAAAAGAGGAGAGAGAGTGCAACTGTGTAAATCCTAGGGCTTCTCTGTCCTAGGTGATTACACCTGGCATAAATTTAGGCAGTCTTTGTAGAAAGGCTGTCAGTGATGCCGCTGCTTCTCAAGAGCCACATGTGCCCTGTCAGGGTGTGCCAGGTGTGCTCAGCACTGTGATGGCCTCCCTGGGTCTCTGAGAGCATTATTCCAACCAGATGTAGGGCTCAAGGGCAGACAAGGCTGGAAAGAGAAGTGGGGTTAGTAGTGCCTGACCCAGCTGAGATCACCTGCAGTGGCCAGTGGTGGCCTAGCCTGGCCTCCAGGATTCACTTGGATGGGCAGGGAACAGGATGCATCAGTGTAAAAGCTTTGGACAAGGCTGCATTCCTCCTGGAGCTGCCTGTGTTCCCATCCCTCTCCTCCATCGGGGTGGTGAATGTCCTCCCTTTTTTAACACCCTTTTTCCCCCCACAGACCCTGCCATCCTTAATGGAGTTTACATGTCAGAAGCCCTCAACCCTATTTTTGTGGACAACTTTGAAAGGGATCCCACGCTGACCTGGCAGTACTTTGGCAGCTCCACTGGGTTCTTCAGGCTCTACCCAGGTAAAAGAGTAGAGATTGGCTTTGCTCTTTCAGTGCAGCACAGCAGCTTTGCAGGACAGGGTTTGTGCCATGGAAGAGCCCAGTCTGGGAAGGCTGGGGCCATCACAACCCCTGGAAGAGCAGGGTGCAGTGAGCAGAGTGCTCCTGCGTGGGCTGGTGAGGCTGAAGGAGTAGGGTCCAGCAGGCATAAACCACTTTCTCCTGTTAAAACCAGCCCCTCAAGCACATTTCCCATGCAACCCCAGAGGGGTCTGCTGGCAGGGGTCCTCCAAAAACCACCCAAAACGCCCCAGCAGGGCTCCCTGCTTCAGGCTCCCCTGTGGGTTTGAGTGGTGGCCAAAGCCTCTCTGCATCTCTGAGGACACACGTGGCACATGCAGTGGGCCATCCTGGTCAGATGGCTGCATGCCCTTGCTCTGTGACCTGGCACGTGCTGGGGAAGGTGAAAGCAGAGATGACTGTGAACAGAACCTGTAGCAGGGAATCTGGGATGCATTCCTGCCACTGGTGCCCAAAGCCTCTCTGCATCTCTGAGGACACACGTGGCACATGCAGTGGCCAGCCTGCCTGGTTACCCACTTGCCAGCTGTGAGTGGCACATTAAGTCGTGGCACATTAAGTCATGGCACAGGAGGGGAGGTCCTGTGCTTGAAGGAACCCATGAGATGCTCTGCAGCTGCAGCTTGGCCTGGTGGCCACTTGGTCAGATGGCTGCATGCCCTTGTTCTGTGGCCTGGCACATGCTGGGGAAGGTGAAAGCAGACAGGACTGTGAGCAGAGCCTGTAGCAGGGAATCTGGGANTGATTTTTAAATCAGTTCCATCTGATCTGACAGCCCCAGCCCCTAAAATGTTGCTCGCAGCAGAGCTGGCTGTGGGTAGGTGCAGCAGAACTGTGCAAAGCAGGCTGAGTGTGGAGAGAGGTGGTCAAACGCCAGCCAGCTGAGAGGCACTGCCCAGCCAGCTGATTTCCTCCCTCTGCACCTCCCCATGAACCAGCCAGCTCCTCTGGCTGTGGCTGCAGGAGGTGGAGGAGGAGAGCTGCTCCCATGCCCACAGATCCTCCTGGGAGCAGTGTCCTGCAGTGCTCACTCCCTCTCTTGCAAGCAGCAGCAAGCCTGGCTCTCCGCAGCATTTCTGGCTCTGCCTTCCTGCAGGACTTACTTTGGCCTCATCCCTGGGGAGTCACAATCCAGTTTTTCCCTCATTTTGACCAAAGCTGCCTCTAGTAAAGTGCCTAAAGAGGGAAGTGGTGGGTCAAAGCACCCCCCTTCTTGACACTAATGCAGTTAATCTGACAATGCCCAGTTTCTCATGATTCCCTCTTTCTACTGCTGCTGCTTTCTTCAGTCTCCTGGGGCAGTGACTCAACACAGACACCAAATATACACTGCCTCCTGAGAGTTCCTGGAATCTGCAACTTCCTATCGATTCTGAGGAGATGGGGGCATGGTAGGTCAGCCCAGGCTTTGTCAGAGAAAGGGCAGGCAAAGAGGAAAAGAGGAGAGAGAGTGCAACTGTGTAAATCCTAGGGCTCCTCTGTCCTAGGTGATTACACCTGGCATAAATTTAGGCAGTCTTTGTAGAAAGGCTGTCAGTGATGCCGCTGCTTCTCAAGAGCCACATGTGCCCTGTCAGGGTGTGCCAGGTGTGCTCAGCACTGTGATGGCCTCCCTGGGTCTCTGAGAGCATTATTCCAACCAGATGTAGGGCTCAAGGGCAGACAAGGCTGGAAAGAGAAGTGGGGTTAGTAGTGCCTGACCCAGCTGAGATCACCTGCAGTGGCCAGTGGTGGCCTAGCCTGGCCTCCAGGATTCACTTGGATGGGCAGGGAACAGGATGCATCAGTGTAAAAGCTTTGGACAAGGCTGCATTCCTCCTGGAGCTGCCTGTGTTCCCATCCCTCTCCTCCATCGGGGTGGTGAATGTCCTCCCTTTTTTAACACCCTTTTTCCCCCCACAGACCCTGCCATCCTTAATGGAGTTTACATGTCAGAAGCCCTCAACCCTATTTTTGTGGACAACTTTGAAAGGGATCCCACGCTGACCTGGCAGTACTTTGGCAGCTCCACTGGGTTCTTCAGGCTCTACCCAGGTAAAAGAGTAGAGATTGGCTTTGCTCTTTCAGTGCAGCACAGCAGCTTTGCAGGACAGGGTTTGTGCCATGGAAGAGCCCAGTCTGGGAAGGCTGGGGCCATCACAACCCCTGGAAGAGCAGGGTGCAGTGAGCAGAGTGCTCCTGCGTGGGCTGGTGAGGCTGAAGGAGTAGGGTCCAGCAGGCATAAACCACTTTCTCCTGTTAAAACCAGCCCCTCAAGCACATTTCCCATGCAACCCCAGAGGGGTCTGCTGGCAGGGGTCCTCCAAAAACCACCCAAAACGCCCCAGCAGGGCTCCCTGCTTCAGGCTCCCCTGTGGGTTTGAGTGGTGGCCAAAGCCTCTCTGCATCTCTGAGGACACACGTGGCACATGCAGTGGCCAGCCTGCCTGGTTACCCACTTGCCAGCTGTGAGTGGCACATTAAGTCGTGGCACATTAAGTCGTGGCACAGGAGGGGAGGTCCTGTGCTTGAAGGAACCCATGAGATGCTCTGCAGCTGCAGCTTGGCCTGGTGGCCACTTGGTCAGATGGCTGCATGCCCTTGCTCTGTGACCTGGCACGTGCTGGGGAAGGTGAAAGCAGACAGGACTGTGAGCAGAGCCTGTAGCAGGGAATCTGGGATGCATTCCTGCCACTGGTGCCCAAAGCCTCTCTGCATCTCTGAGGACACACGTGGCACATGCAGCTGGCCATCCTGGTCAGATGGCTGCATGCCCTTGCTCTGTGACCTGGCACGTGCTGGGGAAGGTGAAAGCAGACAGGACTGTGAGCAGAGCCTGTAGCAGGGAATCTGGGATGCCTCCCTGCCACTGCTGCTGCTTTTTTATGCTCTCAGCTGCCCTCTGGGAGAAAAAAAACCTGTTGCTGAGAGCTCCATCAAAGTGACAAAAAGTTCAAAGTACGTGCAATTGCTTCCCAGGTTCAAACACACTATGCCCAAGTACTTTTTTTTTTTTAATAGAAACTTAAACAGTTTACTCAGAACTGCCAAAGACCGAGCAGCTCTGCCTGTATTTCTGCAGAGCAGCCACTGCTCTTTCTGGCCACTCGTGTGCTCCCTGGGGCAGCCAGGTCTCAGCAGGGAGCAGCAGCAGTGCAGGGGGGCAGGGAGCAGATGTCTGCCTGCCCGAGTGTGTTGATTGCTCCTCTTGCTGCTCTCTTCAGGAATAAAGTGGTTGCCAGATGAGAACGGAGTCATCTCCTTTGACTGCAGGAACCGTGGCTGGTAAGTTTTGGAGAGCTTTGGCCCAAAGCACGTTTCATCCTTCCTCTCTCCCCCTTCTCCAAGGTGACGTCTTGGTGAGTTGCTGATCAATAATTAATGTCCTGTGGTGCTCCTGCAAGAGGTGGGGGGTACATAAACAGAGGTAACAGCAGGTTAGGAAGCCCTGCCAGCAACAGCTTTTCCTGTGGCACCTAACACGTGCCACATGGAAATTGCACTTCTGTGGCCGGCAGGAGGGGATATTCAGGCTCCAGAGCCGTGGTGTGTTTGCTCAGTCTGCGGGAAGTGAGGTGCTGGGGCCAGCCTGACCCTGCTGGGTAGCTGTGGTCATGGTGCAGGTTGTGCTGTGGCTGGCAGCGTGTGACAGCAGCGTGTCCAGCGTTCCTGCTCACCTGGCTGCTCACCCTGCAGCGTGTCCAGCATTCCTGCTCACCTGGCTGCTCACCCTGCAGCGTGTCCAGCGTTCCTGCTCACCTGGCTGCTCACCCTGCAGCGTGTCCAGCATTCCTCCTCACCTGGCTGCTCCTCGTGTTCCCTTTTGTGCAGGTACATCCAAGCAGCCACCTCTCCCAAGGACATTGTCATCATTGTGGATGTCAGTGGCAGCATGAAGGGCCTGAGGATGACCATTGCCAAGCACACCATCGTCACCATTTTGGATACTCTGGGAGAAAATGACTTTGTCAACATCATTGCAGTACGTGTGTCTCCCCTGCAGGGCTGAGCTGTCTCCCCTGAGCCTCGTACCCTCTCCTCCTTCCCCTCAGCAGATCACAGTGACCTGCCTGCAGCAGCACCTGTGTTGGGTGGGGGATTAACCCAAGTGACCCTTGGGAAGCCAGCTTTGTGTGGTCAGCAGGGTGGCTGCTGGGTCACTCCATCCCTCCTCCACAGAGGATGTTGGCTGCATCTTTTTCCTTACTGAGGGATGTGACTGCAACAGATAACAAAGGGCTGTAGAGAGGGACCTGAGCTAATGAATTCACCCAGCTTGCCAGAACACTGTGTTAGGGTCCAGCAGCAGCAGTATGATCCTCAGGATAATGCTTCCAGGCTAGAAAACTACCACTATGTGCCTTCTTGTGCACCAGCATGCTGCAAGGCTGCCCTTACAGTTCTGAGTCCATCAGCTGGGCCAGCATGGAGCTCAGTCAGGAAGGCTCAGGGTTATTCTCTTTCTTTTTAAGCCCTGGCAGGGTGGGGATGGGCTGGTTACCTGCAGAGAATCAGCACTGCTGACCACAGAAAGCAAAACTTCTTTCTATGATTCATGCCAAGACTGATGCCATGTTAAAGGCAACTAGCCTTCTAATTTTCAAAGCTAATTCAAACACCATCTCCTTCCCCAGGCTTCTTTCTGTGATAGCTTGCCAGGGCACAGCTACTGAGATATAAATTCTACTTTCTGTTGATAGCTTCTTGTGTTAGCTAATTAGAAGCTCCAGTGGCAACAATTCTGTCTTTATATGACTGGACAGATGGAAGAGTGAACAGTGTTGGCAGGAAAAATGGAGGGGAGTCATTAAGGAGTTTGAAATATCATCTGCTCTTCAAAAACAATCCCAGAAATACCATGGGTTTATATATATATATTCCTGTACTGCACTCACACCAAGAACCTACTGGCTCAGAGACATTAGAGCCTGACCTGAGCTCCTGTTGATCAGCTGAGCATCAGTGGCCTCTTAGGAGCTGCACTCTTCTGAGCCTTGCAGGACAAGGTTCATGGGGGCATCTCCAAGCTTTACCTCACATCTAACAGCCTGGAATCCTCCACTCCCCTGATTATCCCAGTTGGGTGGGTGTGTGCTAACCTGGTTTGTTACCGTTCAGCCGTGCACCAGAGGCTTCAAACTTCAGGTGGCAGGGTTCAGCTGGTGGCTGGGCACTCACAAAGTCTCCAGAAGTCAAAACTACGTGCAAAAAGTGCTAGAAGCAAGGCCAGGGATACAAGTTCATGGAGAGTGGATAAAAACTTTGTGGTGTGAGTGGGAAAAAGAAGGTAATTTTGTATGTTACTGAGATCCGCTCAGCTAGAACTCAGCAAAGCACCAGAATTAATGTGCTCTTCAAACAGAAGATTCATCACAATCCTAATTTGCCATGATCACTATAAACAATTCTTTGAGGGAAATAGGTATCAAATGGCATAATTCTCCATACTTTTTTCTGAACATCCACCTAGGACATGAACCCATTTTGTGGATTTTCTCCCATGACAACCCCTTTCTTTCCGTTTTCTCTTTGCAGTACAATGATTATGTCCATTTTATTGAGCCCTGTTTTAAGGGTATCCTGGTCCAAGCAGACAGAGATAACAGAGAGGTGAGTACCAGGCCCCTCTCAGTGTAACTCAGGTAGCTCTCTCCATGTGAGCAGGGCAGGGGGGTTAGATGCTGTGAGATGAAGCTCCAGGGGTGAGACACAGCCCTCTCCCAGCAGAGTTTGTGTTTCAGAAGCCAGCACCAGTTCTGTGGCTCACCTTGGCTTACCCCAAGCTGCTGCAACACGGGGTCAGCAGGTGGGGTGAGCAGCAGCAAAGGCTTCCCTGTGTCCCTGCTGAGGAGGGGGTTTGGTGCTCTGATCCAGGAGGGTTCAGCAGCCCTGGGGTGGCCAGCCTGTGGCCAGCTGCTCCAACACCCTCTGGGCTGACTGGTATTTTTAACTTCTCTCCCTCATTTTCTTTTTTCCTTCCTCTTTCCATTTTTTTTTTTTTAGTTTGTATTAATACATCCTTCCATGCCTTCAACAACTGGATTTCTTTCCCAGCTTAGCCCTGGGTCAGAGTATGACTGCAGAGTGAGGTCTCCTGCAGTGTTTCCCAAACCTTCTGGACACTATCTTGCAGAGAGGGTTTAATTTGAGCAGATCAATGCCTCTTAAGTCGTAGACAAGCATTCAGATTTTTTCTTTTTCCCCATCCTGTTGCTTTTGGGTGCACAGGATGTTTTTTTCCTGGAGGAACAGATAGGGGAAAGTCAGATTTCCAGTAGTTTTGCCCCTTCCATGATCCTGCATGGATTGTCAGTGGTTCATGGTGCAGAGACTGAGGAATGCAGTCGTGCTGTAGCTGTGTGGGCACAGCCTTTTCCAGGCTACCCTTTCCTCCCCTGGTCAAAGGGAACACCCTGCCTGCAGCTCATTCCTGGCTCTTCTTCCTCTCTTCTTGCCAGCACTTCAAGCAGCTGGTGGAGGAACTGCAGGCAAAAGGAGTGGGGACTGTGAGCAAGGCTTTGACAGAGTCCTTCAAAATCCTGAGAGAGGTAAGAGCTGGTGCTGATGCCTGTGTGGGGCACGAGTGTCCCTGCCCACCCCTACAGCCAGTGACAGCACATCCCTCAGGGTGCTGCAGCGGGGAGGGGGCATGAGCTAATCTCTTGGATCCCAAATTTGTGACAAGCAGTGTACAGGCCTTACCCATCTTAAGGGAAGTGTTGCTGGTTTGTGCACAATGTCCACAGCCACCAGTCCCTGCCCAGGGAGGCTCAGGAGCCAGCAAGGCTGGGGCTTCCTGGGTTTTCTTAATGAGCCCCACAATTGGGCATTGCCCAGGCACCTTTACAGATGGTGGCAATCAAATGTAACTGATCAGCTGAGGGCCACAATTCTGGCTGTAAGTAATGTTATTGGTGAGCAGATGATGATGATGAAGACATGAAAGATTATTCTTCAGATTTATTTCAATGTCACTTTGCTGAGTACCAGTGCTTGGGGAAGAAATCACAGGTACAGGAGAATTAATCACTCTGATCATGCCCTCTGATAAGAACCATAAATGATTCATTGCTTCCTGTGAATATGAAATTCAGTAGCCTGGAGGGAAACACACAATTTAATTCTGTGTCTTAAGGAGGGGTAGCAGGAAAAAGGGCCAAGAACCAGCTGAATACCCCCATCCCCTCATGGCACTGTCTGTTGTGGGGTTGGCCTAAAGATGCCAATGGATCATAGAAAGGCTTGGGTTGGAAGGGGCCTTAAAAGCTGAGACAAAGCATGTCCTCCACTGACATAGCTGAACCAAAAATACCTCCAGGGAGAGAGAGTGTTGCCCATGCACCCCAGTGGACTGACGTGACTCCACTGCAGTAATAGAGAAGAAACTCCTTGGTGGGTAAAGGATTTATTTCTTCTCTCTATTTAGCATTAAAAAACGCAGCCAGCAATTTTAGTAGTCATCGCTGATCTTGATTCTTGTTGATTCTCTCTTGCTTGATGAGCTCAAAACAGCTCTGAGATTTGCTCTTGGACAGTGCAGCACCCAGTGGTGATAAAACCTTCTGCTGTTATTCACTCACAAGGTGAAGTGCTGCTTCCCTCGTGCCTTTTGCCGTCACCTTGGATCTGGGGAGAAGGCGTCTGGCTCGGGCATTTGAGGAAAGGTGTCGTGCTTTTCTGTGCCTTGGAAATGGCTTATGCCATAAAACTGTGGGGTTTTTTTATGAAAACAGTATCTGTATCAAAGAAATGTATGAAACAGGGCTCCGTATCTCTTCCAGCCAGCTTTCCTTCCCCACATTCCAGCTTTCCTGCAGCGTGCCATTCGCTGCAGCACGGGCTGTGGCTGTGTGCCCTTCAGTGCTGTGGGACCTCAGCCCAAGGCCACCGAAGCCTTCAGCTGGGAGCTGTGTTGCCAGCCAGCTGTGGGACAGCTGCACGTGCAGCAGGAGACCTGCAGGGCCTCTTGGAAGTCGCTTTGCATCCCCATGCCAGCACTTCTGGTGGCATTCAGAAGAGACAGACATTGTCTCTGTACACACATGGCAGCTCCAGAGGCTGCATGTATGCAGGCATGGAAGTGTGGGCACATTCCTGTTGTCCTGCTGCAGCCTTCCCTGATAAGGCTTATCTACAGAGAGCCTTAATATCGGCAGCTGGAGCACCCCAGGCTCTGCAAGTAGCACGGCTGAAGGCCAAAGGGTGCCACCTGCCAAGTGCTCACGTGGCTTAAGGGCCCTCTGAAATCTTCTCCTCGAGATTCTTAGACCTGCATCAGTAATAGCAAAGGAAAAGGGTTTTTGTCAGAGTGCCCTGGAACAAATCTGTGCTGCTGCAGTCACGCAGGCAGGAGAAAGGGGAACTTCGGTGGAACTGACCACCCCCTTCTCATCAGACAAAACTCCCATTGTCAGCTGTTCCTCGCAGACTCTCCTGTTACTGCTCACAGCTGCATACACAAGAGAATGGGAATTGCCACACCACACCAGTGAAACAGGCTTTGCTGATTGCAACAGCCAACCTGCGATAATATCTGTAATGAAAGTGGCTGCAAAATTCCCCTGGTAACTTGCCTCAGTCCAACTGCTCCCAGAATTAATAGCCCAGCAGAGACCTACTCCATGAGGTATGAGTAGCAGAGAGGGCTTGGAGAAGAGCACAAATCCCTCACTCTGTTTTCCTTCGTTGTCCTCTGGGGGAGACAGGGCATGTTTTAATCTGTGATGCAATTTGCAGACCAGTTTCACGAGAACAGTGAGCCAGAGCCCCCCCTGCCCATCTCTGCCATGCTCAGTAAACCACTTGAACTCTCTATTTTAATTTAACCACAAATCGACTGCTTTCAGTAAAATATGCATCCCAGGGAAACCATGTTCTTAAGCACACATTTGTGAAGTGCTTCAAAATTCTCGGGTGTCAAGTGCTACCTTTTGAGGTCTTTTTCTTATCTGTTAAGTTTTAATCCATCTCGCTGCTATCTTCTCTTCCTTGTTTCAACAAACTTTGGCCCGTCTCGTGCTCTCCCCTTTTTCCTGCAGGATTCATACCCCTTTGTTCTGGCCGCTGCTCTGCTTCCAGGCTGCCTCCCCTGAACCACCATCCCCCCAGCAGCGTGTGAGTGCTGCAGCTGAGAGCTATCAGGCGCTAAGCAGAGCAGAATAATTGCCTTCCCTGTTTTACACACCCTAGTCCCCTTAACACGACGTGAGACAACAGCCACGGTTTTTTCAGGCACTGTCACGTTGTTAATTCCTATCCAGCTGATGTGTCTCTGCAGCATCCCTCCCCAGGCAGCATCCACCCTCCTCTTGCGTGTTTGAGCCACTGCCTCTCCTTTCCGATGTGTGTGTGTGTCCTCCTTTCTCAGGATACGCTCAGAACAAGTATTCTGAAAGCTGTTGCTTTTCCCATGCTGTGGAGGAAAGGAAAAGCCAAGTTCTGCTTTCCAAGGCCACCTCGGAGTGATGTTTCCTCGTACCACTGAGCTGCTTTAATCGTGCCTGGACTCACTGCCGGTCTCAGAAATCACCTAAGAGTGGAAATTAATTGAGTGGGGCATTCCAAAATAACTATAGGTGAAAAAAGGATGATGAAACTGGTAACAGGCTGGATTTCAGTGAGACATAAAATTCTGAGTAACTTGAGCAAGCTGGTGCCATAAAAAGAATGAACCTGTGTGCTGCTTTTAAGTAAGCAAAGGTTTGTGGCCTCCTATGTCCCACTTGTGTGGGGAAGCACTTCTTTTTCTCATTCACAAGGTGCACGTGCTACTGATTTTTCTAGTAGCATGCTAGATGTTTAAGGACAATTTATCTATCTATTTTCTGTGGTTTTTGTTGATTCCCTCTTCATCCTTTGAGATCTTGTATAGGCCCAGTCAGGTCTCAGCCCATGAGGCAAGTAGTTCAGCTTCACCTTCTGCAATTCCTTCCCTTCATGCTGAGCACAGATTATCCAAATGCTTCCAATTAATTTTTCTTTAACCCTGCCACTTTGTGACTGTGCCTCTCATTCATTCATTCTTTTATTTGTTTCTTATCACTTCAGTAGTTACTCAGGCATTACAATATTGTCCTTTTGATGATAAAATGTGGAGGCCCTAAAGCATCTCTGCCTGACCATTTCCCTCTGTTCTTTATCATCTGGCATCATATTATTTTTACCCCCTTTCTTGCTTCTTCTCTGAACACTTAAAAATTGTTTCTTGATTCCAGTCATGTTTTTATGGAGCTGAATTCTACAGCATAATTTTCAGGATATGCAAAGCTCAGAATTTCCTGTTTACCAGTTCCTACTATTCTGCTTAACGCCCTTTCTTGTTTCTTCTTCACTGGCTTTGTTTTCTAGTCTACTGCCGATTTTCTCCCCATGAGATGCTTTCCACCAAGTTTGAATTTTCAGTAGTTCTGGAGGCCATTCCAGAGGCAGGACTGCATAATAATGGGGCAGGAGGAGATGGAGAGGGGCTGCTCAGTGCCCTGGTCAGTTGTGCACATAATCAGCACGCGTGCCTGCACATCTCTGAGCGATGCTGATGCTTCCTATTGCTTCACTAGGAGCTCTGTGCCAGCCTGTAACTGCAGAGTAAAAGGCAATGAGCAAGCAAGGGAGTACAAGAGACTGTGACCCTGAATTAATTAGATCATGCCTGTTAGTCCTGGCAACGTGACTGAAGTTATATAGGAGAACACACAGCCCCGTGCCTCCTTCACTGACCCAGCTCTAGCCTGCATTCCTTTAGACATCCCTTCTGTGGACATGTTACTCCTCATCTCCCCTTCTTTCACGCTCCTGAGACTTCAGTCAGAGCAGGGAATTAAGCTCAGAGCTTGATGTGAATGCTGTCAGATCATTTGCTACAGCTGCAGCCAGTCACAAAGGACCTAAAAACCAGGGATTACCTCTTGTTCGTTTGTTTTCTAAATCTGTCGTTTTAATCTCCATTTCTATGACACTGATGATCTCATTTTCCCTGTCGAAAATATCATCTACTCCTGTAATTAGGAGATTGCTGGTTCTGATACAACATCTAATTTCTCAGTATTATGAGTTCTGAAGTAAGCTTCATGAAGAGATCTTAAGTAGTGTGATGAAATGGCGGGTGACCTTAATTAAGTTAATTTAATGATACTCTAAACAAACATGCTGTAGATTGCAACAGTTTGGAATAAGCTGCTTTTGTAACAAGGTTCATATATCTGTGATCTGAGCCTCATTCTGACAGCATCTCCTGCACCCTGTGCCTCCCTGGTGGACACTCACACTGGCTGTTCTCTCTGCTAATCTGCACCCAGTTGATCTCTGTCCTAGAAATAGCTCACTTGAGGCTCTGGTTTTTTCCTGCCTGCTGATCTTTAGCAGAATCCCATGTGGCTCTCACCTGCTTTTCTCCTTTGGTTTTCTCCTGAGAGCATCCTGTGCTCATTCCTGTGCTGCTGTGGGGGCAGGAGAGAGGAGGAGCACATCCAGACACCTCATCCTGACTTGGTATTTCCCACAGATGTTTCACCTGAGAACAGCTCGTTAGGAATGCCCCCATTCCAGCACCCTTCTCACTCGTGGTCGTCTCTCCTGGTTCTGGGCAGTGATACAGGCAATGGCACAGCCAGAGAGGGGTTTATTCCTGTGGTTATTCACAAGCTGTTGAATCCATGCTTCCTGCAGTATAATTACAGGTGCAGTGTAAAGCTGAAGGAGGCAGGACTGATGACAGAGATGGTGGCAGAAGGTGACATTAATGGTGGTATTAGCACTGAACCTGGTAATTTCATAATAAGGGGCAATCACAGATATAATTGTAGGAGTGGTGAAATTACTGGGGAGATCTGGGCTTGGAACTGGCTTCGAGGTATTTGTGGTTGTGATGTTAATCTGCAGTGGAACCACAGGACCAGCCACGCTGGTAAAGGCATTTGTCTGTAGTGACATGGCCTTAGCAAACCCGAAAGGGGTTGTGAGTTGAACCCTAAAACATCTAAAAACTGCCAGTCCACAGTCTGTGCTCTTGTTCCCCCATGCAGGGATTTCATTTTATGCAGGTAATCTTGCCACTTGGACACCTTTTTTCTCATTTATAAGATATAACTATCCTCTCCAGTTTAAAACTGCTGCTGTTTGATGTAACCTTAGTCACCCTTCAGCTGGTCTCCTGTGTACTCTTCACCTTGTGCTACTGCCTCTCATTAACCTTTGCTATCAGGAGAGCTGCCATGCCTCCTTCTTCCCATAACGTTTTAGCTCTGCATCAGTTCCTGTACCCTCCTCTGTTGGTCAGGCTTTTCCTTGCTCATGCCACAGAAGGAGTGAGAGGCAGGACAAGGAGAAGCACAGAGTGCCACCGAGCTGGGAGCTGCAGCAAAGTGGCTGCTCTGTTTTGTCCCTGGGATGTCCTCAGCTGCCCCTGCTGCTGGCTTTAACCCTGTGTTGGAGCTGCATAAGGCCCTCAGCTCTCTGCAAGGGGTACTTGAGGGCATGAGAGGCACACGGCTCTGCGGGAGCAGGACACAGGCAGCGCTCCAAGGCCGGTTCTCCCTGCCTGGACAGGCGGGGTCTGGCTTGCCTGTAGGAGCACGTCTGTCCAACACCTCTGCAGGTGCCCTTGGGAGCACGTCAGCGTTTGTCCAGAGCCCTGGTGCACTTCTGCTCTGCCTTAAATATCACTTTTGCATAGATAACAGGTCATCTGTCATGTCAGTGTACGGCCTCTCTATCTGGCACATCCATAACCTTTCCCAGCTCCGATGGCAGCAGCCTTCTTTTCTCATATGCTCCTGCCTTTCTTTGCTATTCTTTGGCAGATTGATGGATTCACCCTGAAATAATGAGTCTGATTTGCCGCTCCTCTCACATTTTCTGCCATAAAAAGTGACAGCTATTGCTGTCAAATCAGAATTGCCATGTTTATGGTCAGTGTGTAGTTGTTTTGCATAAACTAATGCGACTGTGCAAGATGCGAAGCAGCAGGGAATCGCACCCTTCCTCCACAACACTTATTTTCTCCTCATTATTTTACTTCTGCAAAGCCTCCTGTGTCTGCATGTGCCAGGCAGGGCTGTATAAATAAAAAAATTTACATGCAGCATGCGAACACAATCCTCTCTCTGAGCAGTGTGAGGTTTGCGAGTGGAAGTCAGGATGTGGCCCACCGTGAATAAATGGAGTGCAGCCACTCAGAAACAGCCTGTGCTGGGATACCCACTGCTCTCCCTCCCTGTTTGCAGTTCAGAGATGCTGGCCAAGGGGGTTTGTGTAACCAAGCCATCATGCTGATCACCGACGGAGCCGTGGAGGATTATGAAGCTGTGTTTGAAAAATACAACTGGCCCGATCGGAAGGTTTGTCTGGGCAGTGATAAATGGAAAGGGAGGGGAAAGGTGCTATCCTGCTGTGGTGGGAGTAAAAGAGCCTGAGCCAGGATATCAGGCAGAGCTGAGCATTCACATGTTCCAGTACCTGAATACCCACGGGCTCCTGACTGTAAATGCACACAAAGCAGCCAGGCAGGAGCCTACTGCGGTGATTCCCGAGGTGAGAGGATTGCAAATGCACATCTCTAGGTCAGGGAGGCTTTTCTTTTTCATACACTTTGTTTTCTGAAGGTGTGGGCAATTAAAATGTTCTCCTGATAAGGTTATAAAGACTGAGTTGAGTGTTTCAGAATTAAAAACAAACTTTTGCAGAGAGTTTTAATCCCATGCAGGACTGTTTATAATTGGTCCTGCTCAGGAAAGGTTTGGCTATTAGCAGTTCTTATGGTGGCCAGGGGAATGATCCAAACACCCTCTCTAGGAGCCTTCCAGCCCCGTTTGCTCTGATGTCTGTGATTACAGGCTTGCACTACCAGAGCTGGCTGTGCAGGTGGAATAGACCACTGCTCATCCTAAACCCTCCTGATTTATTTGTTTACCTCATCCCAGCTAGCAGCAATGCACAAAGGGAGAGAAGCAGCCTGCTGAGAGACCAGAGCAGGGGGCTTTTGAAACAGTTTATTACAGGATTGGGTCTTTTGTTGGTGGTCAAACTCAGGAGAAATGGTAAAGCTCTCTCTGAATGGTTCATGTGGCCAGCTGCTCCCCTGGGTGAAGGATTCCTGGGAGCTATAAACCTCTCTGCATGTGGTTGCTGAGTGCCTGGCGGAGCTGCTATCATAAAATCAAACGGAGTTTGCCCTTTTGCTTTGTTATTCAGATGATCCCGGGTGCTACTTGGCTTTCTGGGCTTATTGTAATTGGAAATTAAGTTCCAGGCCACAAACCAGGAAAGAAATGGCACGAGAGGCTCCCGTGTGGGTGAAGGCAGGGCTGTTGCTCTCACCACGTCCACACCAGTGGGCAGGGGGGTGCCAAACTTCAGCCATTTGGCTTTGGTAGCACGTTACAGCCTAATTCTCCTGTCCTTGCATCCTGGGTGCCAGGTCCGGGTGTTCACGTACCTCATCGGACGGGAGGTGACCTTCGCCCCGAACGTGAAATGGATCGCCTGCAACAACAAAGGTGCCGTGCGCGAGCGGCTCCCGTGTGATCTCCGTCTCGCACCTCACACCCAGGCTGCAGCCAGTCCTGCGCCCCTCTAAGGCCTGCCCACCGCTGCTGGGGCCCACGAGCCCTCGCTTGGAAGACACCTAAGGGAAAAGCAGACCCTGCTGGCGCACGTGAGGCGTGCCTGTGTCCAACCAACACAAGCCCTCGGTGCTGAGCCACCGCGTTTTCCTGTCGCCCTGCCAAGGGACGCGATGACCGAGATTCCTGCTGGCTGCAGTCCACCTGAGTCCCCTGTGCTTATTGTGCCCCGGTTGCTGGCTTTTGACAACCTGTCTAAAGCCCTGTCAGAGAGCCTGACATCTTTTGGCTGAGATGTAAAACAAACATCGCTGCTTTAAAGATTTTACAGCAATTTTCACAAGGTCTGCAGGTTAACCCCTGTGTCCTGGCCAGATTCTTTGTGTGTAAGTGGTTTTCACTGAGGTACCAAAATAGCTTGTTAATCCCACCTCAAACCCACTATTCTCTCTAACTGGCATGAAATTACATGAATGAGAAAATCCATCCACGGGAGGTGAGTCACCTCTGTGCATTTGGGGCCAGTGAAAAAAGTCAATTAGCGCTGTCAGAGTCTGCAAGAGTAAAGGAAGAAAGGGAGAGGGAAAAAAGCTATCCATGTTTGGGCATGACCTGGCCTCTGGAGACAGTGATGCTTGTTACATCAGTGCCCTGTTTAAACAGGGAAGGGAAAACTGAAGCTGGGTGTCGGGTACAAACTCTTTTCCAGCCCGAGCAGTGGTTCCAGCAGACCATGAAATGCGTGGGAACATTTGCTGCTGAAAACACTTGACAGGAGGGTTGCTGGCCTGCAGGATTGTCTGTGAGCTGGGGATGCTCAAGGCTCAAGCATTCATCTAATTAGCACTATGAATTACACTTAATATTTTTAGGTTTTGTTAAATGAAACAAACCCCTGGGTTTCAGATTGCATATTCAGCCAGGAGATCAGTGACAGAGAGTGCGTGGTACTGTTGGTTCACTGTAAAACTTCAGAATGGGTTCTTCTGAATAACCAGATAACAAAAAGGTGCTCTTTGCACTTGGGTTCTCACTTACCAGATTTGAGCTGTGTAGAAGGCTCCCTGATTTTGGTTCTTCTGTTCAAGTGCCTTGTGTAACTCTTGTGGCCCATGTTTTCGAGCACACTAAATCTGTTTCCACATCACAAAGCTTATCAGAACACGAGCCCTTCCACATGACAGTGATTTCCTAGCGGTAGGAAAGTTTTCCATCTATCTGATGTGTTCCATACCAAGTACAACAAGTGGTGAGAAGCAGGACACAAGAATCCTCATGCCATTACTCTGTGTGAGCACTTCTAACCAGCAGCTGGTTTTAAGGACCTTTTGGTAACTTAAAAACATTCCTCCCCTGTACTCCTTGTTGTAGTTTTAGACTGCTATGGGTCCAGCTGCAGGGACAAAGCTTTGGAAACAGGTAACTTGCACTTTTTATTCTGCTTCCAGTATGTAGATGGAAGTAGTTGCCATCCTTGGATGTAAAGCTAAGCAGCCTGAAGAGTGCTGGAAAAAATCTGGAAGGGAAGGTGGGAGTTTAGTCTTAACATAAAATAGGGCAGGGCAAGTGGGTAGCCTGGTGAAACACTTTGCTTGCATATGTTTGGCCTTCCAGACCAAAGGCAGCCTGATTAGTGGAAGGTTTTCCTGAGACCCAGAGCAACATTCTGCATCTGCTTTGCTCAGATCTGGTTATATCAAGACTCTGGTCTTGCACATTGCTTCAGCATTTTCAGAAGAGCAGAGCCACTGCTCTGAAACTCCTCATTCCCAGAAGCTTGTGGATACAAGGCACATCAAGGCCCATTTTACGAAGAGCAGATTCCCCACCTGGGTGGACACAGCCTTTGACATCCAGTGTTCTAGCTTTGCACTCACTTAGAAATAGGGGAGAGGTGTCAGCAGAGTGACTCCCGCCTCTGTTTCTCCATGAAGGCTACTACACTCAGATCTCCACGCTGGCAGATGTCCAGGAGAATGTCATGGAGTACCTGCACGTGCTCAGCCGGCCCATGGTCATCAACCACGACCACGACATCATCTGGACTGAAGCCTACATGGACAGTGCGGTAAGGACCTCAAGCACGAGTCAAAACCTTAAAAATGTCCTGAAATTTAGGTAAAACAAGGCAGGAGCTGGTTGACTGATAGGAATGACTGGTCTCTGGCTCTGCTGCAACAGACAGTATTTTTTTCTGCTCGCCCCTGGAGCTAGGATGCGTGTGCAGACTCAGATCTGAATCTGCAGTGACCCAGGTGCCCGGGACTAATCACACAGGCACAACGTCACTTAAGCAGTGCTTCTGTGCAAGCAGGTTACCTTCTAAAGGATTATTCACAGAATAGATTATTCATGGCTCAGGGTAGGGTCACAGAGACTGATTTCCTCCAGCCCAGGAGCTGACTGCAAATTGCTTGCTACTCAAAGACACAGATTTCAGCCGGGGCAGCAGGCTCATTTTTCCTTCCTTAAACTAGCGAGACCTGGCTCAGGGCAGTGGTCCCGAGCCCAGCCCTGTGGGCAAAGGACACATTGCAAAGGACCAGACAGTCAGAACTCCCAATGCCCCCTGCTTTGTCTCAGGCCTGCCCTGTGGGAAGACATTTGGCTCTGTGAGGGTGACGCGGGGATATCTTCTGCTGTATGACCTGTGCCAAGGGAGGGCTGGAGCATGGTACTTGAGAGTACTAATCAAAACCTCCAGAAATGCTACTAATTACCCAGGAAGTTTATTTTATCAGCAGACTTGCCACCCCTGGCACTGGTGTATAGGGTCACACTTCCCAAGGCAGCCACAGGGATTTGTTTGCTGCACATTGTTTTCTGCACCTCTTCTCTTGCCTCTTGTCTTGGCTTGCCATTCTCTTCCTCTGTCCCAGCCTCTCCTGTCTTTGATTCATTCCTCCATTCGTGTATTCATTTATGTGTTCATCCATGTCTCTCACCAGCTGCCACAGTCTGAGGAGGTAACTGCACCCTGTGTTCTGTGTGTGTGCCCTTTCCCTTGTGCCACTCGGTGTGTGAGTGCCAGCGTCCACAGCCACAGCTGGCCTGTACATCAGCAGGGGGTGGGGGCTGCAGCACTCAGAGTCCTCTAACACTGGCAGGAAGAGGGTCGGAAATGCTGGATGTACTGGAGAGCTGTGCTGTGCCGTTGGCTCAGAGTAGGTACGGCTGTGTTGTGCAGTAGTTTAATGCACCTGATCTCGTTTTCCACGTGTCCAGTAAGTGCAGGAGAAGTTCACTTGCTGTGTGTTAGTGTGAGTGTTGCTGTGAATGGGAAGTTTCCACAAAAAATCATCCAGGGTAGCAATTTCAAGATACCAAGTTCAAATCTCCATCGAGTGACTCTATAGATTGTTGGCTGGCTCCTTTATGGCTCTCAGCATGCTCTGTAGGAGGGACCAAATGAGAGATGGAATGAGGGATGCTACTGGCAACAAAGGATTAGAATCTTTTGATAGCTAGGCATGTTTGGGGGACTCCTTTGTATATGGCTTGCCTGTTTTACCTCCTCTCGTGTGTGCTTTTAGAGCATCTGCCTTCTGTTGAACTGGGAGCATCTGTTATCCCACTGCACACACATGTCCCGTCTCCCTCACAGAGACAGCTCACTGTGCAGTATCTGTTGGATCATGGTTTTGTCTCTTTTCCCTAAGCTTAGATGGTTGAGTAACAAGTGTATATAAGTAGGCTTTCTGTGTATTTGTGACATTTAAATATTCGTCTGTGGTGTTTTTCATTTGTGGTGTTCATATGTTTGCAGTGTAGATGATGCCTTGTTTGTGACTTTGCTCATGTTTGTGTTGCTTTTCTCTGCTCTGTGCTCCCTGTGTCGGTGGTTTTTTGCACTCATTGTGTAAGTGCTCATGTCTACACTCTTAAGGAGTGGTGGGTATAAAATGAGCCACCGCTTCTACAGGTTCCTGTCTCTTCATTAAAACACCTCTTCAACCATTTCACTGGCTTTCATCCCACCCTCATCACCCCACACAAGCGAGCGTCCATCCCACGATCCTCTTGGACGCAGAGCATTTGAAAGTGCTGCCGTCTGTTTTTCGAGAAGTGTGGGAAGCAAGGAGGTGGCCAATTGCACTCCACATCTGGGGTCCTTGGGAACTGCAGCGCCTTTCCCTGGGGCTCCCTGGGGTGCTGCACTCGCTAACACACGTCCTGTTGCTCTGTGGCAGCTCTTTGCATCGCAGGCTCAGAGCCTGCTGCTCATGACGACAGTGGCCATGCCGGTGTTCAGCAAGAAGAACGAGACGGTGAGTGAGTGGGCGTGGGCTGCGCTCTCCTCTGCCCGCAGAGGGGACGGGGTGCAGGGGAACTTGGTGGGGTTTTAAAGGGCCTCTGAACGAACATGCAGCCATCAGGGAAGGCAGCAGACCTCTGGCAGGGTGGATGGCTGGTAATTTATCTGTCAGAATGATAGTCTGTCATTTCAACTGGGTGCTATTTCTTCATACCTGTTAAATATGACGCTTCTCCTTGTGTTATCCCTTCCATTTTTCAAACTGAGCCGAGATCACAGGCCCTAAAATTTCAGGCTGGAAGAGATCATTACCTTGTCTAGTCTGCATTTCATTGCAGACCTTTACATCTCACATAGATGAGCCAAATACCCTGTTTTTGGTAAAAGTGTCATTGAAGAAAAGCACCCCGCCCCAAGCTCTCTCCATCGTGGTTTCTAACTCTTTGTGAAAAACTGATATCTAAATTCTGATTTTGATTTGTCTGACCTCACCTTCCTGTCATAATGGCTTCCTCTATTAGATTAAATAGCCTGTACCCTTTAGTATGTTCTCATGGGAAGCACCTTCTACACTGCCATAAAGTCAAACCTGTCTATCTTGATAAGATTAAAAGGTTGAATTATTTAGATGAGTTGATAAGGGCATTTCCTCTGGGGTTTGAAACCCTTTAAATGCTCTTTTCTGTACCATTTCTAATGTCTCAGCATCCTTTTAAAATGGAGAATGGTACCTTACCATTGCTGTACAAGGCATAAACTCTTCATCCAGGTCCTACAAAAAACTGTGTGCCTTCTCCACCTGGGGCTGGCCTTGGCCTGCATTAGCACAGCACTGCAGTGGGAGCCTGTGTGTAATTCTTCCATCGTGCTCTCCAGATGCTTATTAAACAGCCAGATCCCCATGTCGTGGAGGGGGGATTTCCTTTTTCTCTGGGTTAACAGTTTTGTATTTGGCATTTGATTTAGCTGACCCAATTTATCAACCCGTTCATGTAGCTTTGTGTCATTGTCTTGACCTTACTGCTGTGTACACATACTGAATGCAGGAGTTTGCCCTCAAAACTTGTTTCCAGTGATTTTATGTTACTTCTGGATCACAGTAACCAATACTGACTAGTGCTGTGTGGAAATACTCCTCTGCATGAACACTGGAACAACCTCTTTGGACTTTTTGAAGTATGTTAATTGGTTTTGAATAAACACATCCACACAAGCCTAGAGGGGATAGGTGAGAGGCTACTAGGAGAAAATAGTGTTTTCAGGTAGAAAACTACCCAGGTCTTGCTTCTGAAAATGGATTCTCCTTTGTTTTAAAGCGATCCCATGGCATTCTTCTGGGTGTGGTGGGCTCTGATGTACCACTGAGGGAGTTGTTAAAGCTTGCTCCACGGTATAAGGTAAGACTGAGATAATGCAATTTGTTCCTTGGCCCAGCAAAGTCACTACTCATACTTCCACGGGCGTGACTGAAAAATCATTGCTCTGCTCTGTAGGAAAAACTACATGAGCATCAAGGAAGAGTTGTTGGATGTCGTGGTGTGTGGTTTCTATACAGCACATATGAAATCATTCACTATTACGAGCTTTTAGGCTGCTTCAGGAACACAAGGACTGGGTGATCCAGCAGGATGGCAGAAGGTCATGGAACCTTTGCATCTTGATGGTCACCAACCTAGATCCCTCAGAGATGACAGCCTATCTTAGAGGAATTAAAGTTTTATATCCAGTTCCCAGTTGCCATGCCAGCTGGCAAATAATGTACTCGTTTCACTGTCAATATTCTTAGCAGAAAAACTGAGGGCTGAATGGATTGTGGAGAGCCAAGTCTCCTGTCATGCCTAGAGGTTCCTTTCTCCAGATCAGCATGATGGTTTCTTGGCAGGACAGAGTACAGAAAGTTGGCTCTCACTCGCTTTGTGCTGTACCTGGATAGAGTATTTGCTCTCCAGAATTGTTAGTCAAAAAACTTTCCATTAGCTCTGTGTTCAATGTATCTTAAAAAAAATGTTCATCCATAGGAAATTCCCCCAGAGATGCAGTGTTTGGTTTGGTTTCTGCTGTAAATTCCATGCAGTGACCCTTTTCTCAGCCAGGCTGCACACCAGGAGACAAGGAGCATGTCCAAGGACCACCATGAAATCTGGCAATTTGAGCCAGCATTTCAAGTTTTCAGTTTCTCTTAAATAACTATCAGACAACTACTACCAGTGAGGCAGTTGTCCAGAATCTGATTGCTGAAGACTCACAGGACTGAAAGCGCTGTCAGAAGCTGTGAATTTCTGTGGTGCTTCCAGACATGGATGCAGGGCAGACCATTAACAGGCAGCTGTAGGAAATGATCCTTCAGACAGCCCTGGGACTGTGAGTGTCAGGGTGCCTGCACCTCAGCATGCAAAGCTGGCTGCTTTGGGTCAATTTTTATATGATTATTGTCTGTATAAGAATAATGCCTTTTCATCTTCCTTTCTCCATGTCACTCAAAGAACAGATATACAATAATTTTCTTCCAGGCTAGGGAGGGTCACTGTTCTTTCCTCCAAGCAGTGCCAGGAAAGGTGGGGAAAAAAATTTGGATTTCCTTATATCAGAGGCAGGACACATCTTCTCAGAAACTCTTCCAACTCCAGACCAGTTTGGAAACCTAGGATCCTCAACTTGGATTCCCTGGCATATGGGTTCCAAAAGGACCAGTTCCAGGGTTCCAGCCCTCTGGAGCTTGTATATTAATGATTGTGCTTTTACTGGGCTGGGAAATTTCAGCTTTAATAGGCCAAAAAAGAAATCTGCTGATCCAGTGTCTTGGTTTCCTTCTTGCCCCACTGAGTTAAGCCAAGCATGCTTTTCAAAAAACTGCTTCACATAGAGATGGTCCAAAGTTTTGGTCTGGGATGTGTGAAATACAGAACTGATTCCCTGAATGCACAGACAGATTGTAAATTACTTACCTCCTCACTTCCCTGCTGTTATCCCTCCAGGATTGTCTCTGTAGGAAAATTAAGTTGCAACTTTTTTTTTGAAGACGGGAACCTTATCCGTTGTTGTTTTCCTTGAGACACCTCTTGTTTTGGCAAGCACAGGCTCTCTGCAGGTTTTTAGCAACTCAGGGTGTAGCTGGAACTTGCATTACACATGGGCTTGAGCTGAGTAATTGCCCTCTCGGAAATCGCTCGCAGATCAGGTCAGCCAGTGACTGCTCTTGCCAGATTATGCTATTCCTTAAAAAGCATTTTAAGACTACAGGCTTGTACAATTGGCCTGGGTTAGGTCTGGTCTTGCCAACTCTGAAACATAACGCAGAGCTCCTCTGAAGGCTGACAGGGTGTCCAGGGAAGGCATCTGTGAGATTCATCCTCCCGTGTTGGCGCGCTGCTCCGCAGCGCAGTTATGGGCACACAGACCTGTCACCGCTGTTTCTGTGCTGTTTGCAGCATTCCCCGTCATTGCCCATTCCCTGTGCAGCTCTGCTGGGCCTGCTCTGGAGAGCTCAGTCTGCCTCGGGCTGGTAATGGTCCCACGATGACAGTCAGACTCTAGGAGGGCATATTTTTCTGGATGTGTACACAAACCTTCTACCTGCACAGCCTTGTGTGCATCCAAGCACAGACAGAGCAGACAGATGTCTGCTTTGGGATGGATTCTATTTTCTGCTGGTCAGTACCTTTAAAAGGAAAATATTTCTCAGTATTGGTGGTGCCAGGGTATCAGCAGCACCCGTCACACAGCAGGGCTCGTAGCTCAAGCACTGATTATTCTATTGCCTCTCTCTCCAGCTGGGTGTCCATGGATACGCCTTCCTGAACACCAACAACGGCTACATCCTTTCCCACCCAGACCTCCGTCCTTTGGTGCGTAGAGCTGGGGATCTGAGAACCTTTGCTGACTTGAAAACAGCGACTTTCAGTGCTGCTTCTGGTTTCTTTGGGGTTTTTGAGCTTTGAAGGCCACCAGCCTCTGATACACAGGCACCCAGGAGCCCGAGGGCCAGCTGGCCTCGTTGCTGAGATGCCCAGGCATGCGGTGATTTTGCATTTCAGACACGTGCTGGTCAGCACAGACCCACCTGCACACAGCTATAAGCGTTCGTGTGGTCACCACAAGAGGAAGGGCCACCACGGGGCTTCACAGCAGCTGTCTTCAAAAAGGCAGCTTTGCACAGGGAGTTCCTCCAGCGTGTGAAGAGAAGGGACACGTCGTGTTTCCAGGGCGGGGCAAAGCAAAGCTTTATCCTTCCACCGTGAATCGGCCTCTCCTAGTCTGATTCACGCCTTTTCCCTCACCCCGGAGATTAGTGGAATAGCCCTCTTGCGTCAATTAGCTCTAGGTGAAAAGTCTCTCGTCAGTGGAGTCAAGAAAGATCTCCTGCTGGCATTATCGTGTTAATGGGATTATGCTCTTAGCTGCAGGGAAAAAACTGATTTCCCGCAGGCAAGTGGGCTGTACTGATCTGTTTAGAAGAAGAAGGCCATAGCCTTTACCTGCAAGTTTAGCTGGGTTCGTGTCTGTCCCTTGCTCCTGGAGCAGCCTGTCCCTCTGAACTCCCCTAGCCCCTCTCTGCCTGTGTAGAGAAATACATGACATGGGACCAAGAAGACACTTGCACAAATGCTGCCTTGCTAGTCAGAGAATAAATGAGAGACCCCTATTTTTCAAATTACACACCAATTCTTAAAGGGTTAGTTTAGGAAGTTCTCTAGCCGCTTGAGTATTTTTCTTTTTTTTTTTTTTTTTTAAATGCCAGTACAAAGAAGGGAAGAAACTGAAGCCTAAGCCGAACTACAACAGCGTAGATCTCTCAGAAGTGGAGTGGGAAGACCAGGATGAAATAGTGAGTATCAGAAAGTGGATTTAGCCTTTTTTGTAGCACCTTCTCTCTACTACTTTGTGTGCTCATATGGGAGGTGTGGGGGAGCAGTGGGCACTCCTGGTGTTTTTCTGTGCCTGACTGGCTCTGGCTGAGACGGGTGGTGTACAGGAGGACAAAGCATGAAGCTCCCCTACCAAGTGCTTGTCTTCCATCCCAGTATGAGTTTTCCTTCTCATGGAACAGAGAAGGAGGACTGCTGGGAGGAGGAAGGAAGCACTTTGGAGGCTGCTCCAGGGAGCCAGTCTGTGTGTACAAGGTCCTAACGCTGCCTTAATACAAAGCCAGAGTAGTTTGGGAGTGTGGCAGTGTCTTGTGGTGTCATCCATCCGTGCAGTGTGTGAGGTACAGCTAAAGCCACTCAACTAACGAGATCTGCAACAAGGAACAAAGTACATTCATCAGGAGACTACAGCTTGCAGTCACTGTTAATAATAGACACAGAGGATAAAGGACTTAGTCAGGGAAAAAAAATTCCAGAAAACCACCTTTTTGCCCAGGTGTGGAGGCACTGAAAGCAGCAACTGACCAGAGGGAAAAGATAAAAAATACCTTTTCTACTGTCTTTCGAGCAAAATTATTAACAAGTGATAAAGAAGAAACAGCATGCACCTTTAACAGCTGCACATTGCTGCTTTGCACAACCAGGACCCCAGATAAAATGAGAATATAGAGAGGTTCCTCTGTGGCTGGTTTTATTTTACTCAGAGCCAGGAGGAAATAGATACTGAAATGACTAAGATAAGAACTGAATTTGGAGTAAGATAGAATTAGCTGTGAGACACATGCTTCTGGATTACAGGGGAGACTGCTGAGATAAACGGATCTGATGCTATAGATATCCACTTAAAACAGGTAGGACAAACAGAGCAGCAAGAGGATCAGAGTAGCTACTGCTGCTAGTGCAGGCCAACTACAAAGGTAACATCCAAGGAACTTGGGAGGTGGAAGAGTTGGCAAATTGAGAAAGGGAACACAGCAGAACTGGCTGTGTAACATGGAAAGCAAGACAAAAATAAGGTTTTATTGCAGTGGAACCACCAAGATGCAAGTTGCCTGTGGCTTTGTGTAGGTTTGCTGAACTCTTATAGGATTTTGCTCCCACTGTAGTTTTCTCTCTTACTGGAGCCACTTCTAGAGCTGTTCCTCTTTGCCTAGTTTGCTATTAAAAAAAAAATCCAAGAAATGAAAGAAATTTGCTTTGTTCTCGTATTTATTTGGCTAGTGTGTTCCTCTCTGACCAGCTAACACTGATACCTGAATGCAAATACGATACCAAGTGTAAGGTTTCTGTCCATAGGCAGTCAGAGCAAACTGTCCAGGGGGAAAAAAAAAGTCATGAAACCAGCATGAAAAACAAAAGGCACTTAGTGTTCCTGTACTGCATCTTCCAGAAGAAAGAAAGGTTGCAGTCACTGAGGGTGCAGAGACATTCAGTGACGCGAGCGGTATCTGCAGTGTGACTTCAGCAAGTCTAGAGACTCTCAAGATACACCCACTGCAGCAGAAAGCTGCCAACATTTCAACACTCAGATTTGTAGCTATGGTATTAGATCAATGACAGACTCAACATCAGTTGCAGTATAATCTCAGCAACACTGATAAGCAGCACGCTCAGACTGGAAAAATATGCCCAAGTGCTAATGATGTGTAATACAGCCAGCTGCTAGAGAGAAATCCAGGGGAGGGAAGGTGGCATTGCCTGGAAAATACCAACTGATGCACAGTGGTGCTACCCTGCAAGGGTTTGGGCTTGCCTGTAAACACGGGGATATTCACAGTGTGAGGGGGAAAGGGGAAGGGTCAAGGGTCTGGAGGGGAAGCCATACAAGGAGTGGCTGAGGTGTCTTGGTCCATTCAGCCTGGAGGAGGCTGAGGAGAGACCTCACTGCAGTTCCAACTTCCCTGAGAGAAGAGGAGGGGCAGGCACTGATCTCCTCTCTGTGCTCACCAGTGACAGGAGCCGAGGGAATGGGCCGAGGCTGTGCCAGGGCAGGTTTAGGTTGGGTGTCAGGAAAAGGATTCTCCCCCAGAGGGTGGCTGGGCACTGAACAGGCTCCCCAGGGCAGTGGTCACAGCACCAGCCTGACACAGCTCGGGAAGCACTTGGACAACGCTCCCAGGTACATGGTGTGACTCTTGGGGTGTCCTGGGCAGGGCCAGGAGCTGGATTTGGTGATCCTTGTGGATCCCTTCCAATTCAGGATATTCTACGATTCTAAACCCAGAACCCACAACAAATCCTGCAGGCTGTCAGACCAGAACAGAGAGTATGCCGAGGCTCTGGAAGGAGGTCAAACACTCCTAGCCAAAAAAGAGTAATAGTACCAGTCAATGTTTTCATTTCCAAGATGTGGGCCTTGGGAAACGTGAGCTTCATATTCTAGGCCTGTAAATAACCCACATCAAACAGCCATAATAAACAAAACCTTGGCCTTGTAAAGCCAATGCAGTTGAGATTGGCTAGCACCTGAATGGGAGCCTGTCTCTGGAAGTAAGGAAACAATTTGTGAATGAGTAAGTTACTTCCCACCTATTTTTTTCTATCCAGCCTGAAGCAATAGACTTGATATGCTCTGGCAAGCTGGACCTGAAGTCAAAGCCTCTGTATTTGTGGAAAAATTTCATGGATCTTTCTTGCAAGAGGCTGGGAGGCACTGCGAAAATTACATTTTACCTTTGGAACCTGGATTGAATAAAGTGGTCTCCTCACTGCCTACCCTGCTCTCACACAGCCTTGCTTTGCTGTGCTAAACAGCTGCTTTGCTGCACCTCAGAAGTGGTGCTGAATACAGCCTATAATTTATAAATCAGTTTTAAAAATGTCAAAGAGCTTTGGCTTCAGTCTGAGGGAGTTAGTGGGTTTCTCAGTTTTCTCCTCTTCCAGGCTCCCAAAGCACTGTGCTAATGAATTTCTGGCTGCCAAACATTGAAGCCTGTAACTGGGACTGGCAATTTCATAGATTCCAGATCCTTTTTTTTTGCTAAAAAGACATATCAACAAGCTTTCAGGGTGAACTATTACTATTCTGTATCACTTATCAGCTTGGCTGTACAAGGATTCTGATCACTGCAAACAGATTTTCTGTTTAAAAGAAGCAAGACAGAGCCAGGGAGGAGAGGGAAGCAACAGTGATTCTTGCTGTCAGCCCCTGTGTGGCTCTGTTAATTCCTGCTCTGCCCTGCCTGGAGACACTAACACCAAACTTGTTCACCTCTGCAGCTGAGAACTGCTATGATCAATGGGGAAACAGGCTACCTCTCTATGGATGTGAAGGTCCCCGTGGACAAAGGGGTAAGGAATTATCCTTCTGTTCAGGTCACACAGGGGAGTGGATGGGAAGTGGATGCTGGAAAACCACAAAGGATGTGGTTTTTAATGCTCAGCATTCCTGAGTGAGAGGATTTGTTTCACCACATACGTAACGCATGTGCTAAAGACATACAAGAGAGCATCATTAGAAGTGCTCATTATATTCTGCTCCTACCTATATTCTGCTCTCTGAAAGGTATTGGAAATGTCTCTCAGCTCCCTACTTTGTCCTGGCAAAGCCAAAAAGCATGTTGTTCATTGTTTGTAGGGCTGTGAAATGAATCAGAGATCTTCAAGAGTTAGAATGGGGAACACTATGCTGAACTGACTTAGAACGAGATTTGGAGACTGTTTTGCCACCCTCTTTCCCTACCCAAAACCACTCATGAAAACTTTGTCCCTCACTTCGTCAGAATGTGATTCCTTTTATCCAGGCCCAGGATTAAATTTCTATGCAAATATTTGCAGATGTTTTATGAAAAGTCTTAGTGAAATGGAGACGTTTGAACACTCCCTACCAGCTCTGGGGCAGGGTTATACATCTTCCTTCGGAATCAGTGCGAAATTATCTTGTACGTTTATGTTCACTGCTACTTTTTCATTCACGTTTATTCAACTCTCTCAAAGATTTTTGGCTTTTATCATTTCCTGTTAGGAAGTGTTCCAGAGTCCTGCAAGTTACACTGCCCAGAAGTCTTCCATATTTCAGGAAAGTTTTCCATCCTTTATAGAGAGCATTTTTTTCAGCGGCTGGCTGAACTGCTCCCATGCTAAGCCGCAGTCAGCACCAGTTCCAGCAAACCAAATGCTCACAGCCACTGCTGAAATGGTGCCATTTCCTGATGAGGACACCCCTCCGTTTCCTCTGAGTGGTTGTGCTAGATCTTGTCACTAAATTTCTTCTCTCTATTCCTGGTGTTTGCAGCTCTCAGGTCCCTGTCAATGGCCTTGCCTTTCTCCTCCCGGGCAGTGCCAACATCTGCACTTGAAATATTTGCGCGCTTCTCAGCTGTTATGGTTGTTCCTGTTCACTCTTCTGTCGTTTCCAGTGCACAAGTACCAGGGCTTCACTGCGTTATGTGCCTGTTTCCCTGTTCCTCTGTACAGAGCAGCTGTTCTCTGCAATGGGGTATTTCTGAACAGGGAGCCCCCAGCCTCCCTTCTGCTGTCCCTTCGAGATTTTCTCCCTCCCACAGCTGCGCTGGGACTGCCGCCCTCACTTCTGTGTTTCTTAGCTATTTTTTCCAGTTGCCATTTTTCCACGTGAAACCCACTTCTCCTTTTCATCCAGCCTTTCTAATTTTAAGGGCTGTTGAGACACTTTTTTCAGTATGCAGAGAAATGTTGTTCTATTTTGTCTTACAGATAGACCCCTGTGCAGAAGGGCTGCTAAGGCAGAGTCTGTTCCTCCCATTAGATTTTTTTCCCCTTGATGGCCTGTTGTTTACTGTTTCTGTTTACAGTGCTGCAGCTGGTTCCCCCTCCATATCTTATTTAAGCCCGCTTTAACTGATTCTTTGCAATAAAAGTTCATGAGAAGCTGTTTCAAATACTTTATATAAACCCAGATATATTGCATGTCCTTTATTTCCTTCATCCATTACCTTAGTTATTCTGTCAGAAAAGTAATCAAGGTTTTAAAGCAAGATCTATTCTTTGTGGGTCTAGATGGCTTATTTTTCTAGCTTAACCTCTTTGTGCACCCTCAGTAACACGTCTTCTGAGTCATCCAGTGATATCTTTGTAGTTCAATATTTTAGAGACATCCTTCTGCTCCCCTACCCAGGGGAAAAAGAAGATAACAAAAAGTAGCCTTGGTAAAGAGGTATTGTTTCATTCTACAGCTCTGGAGTCCTTATGAAGCACAATAGGGGACTGAGGCTGAGTATGTGACAATTTTACTATTATCAGAATACACATGGAGTGGAAACCAGAAATGAAGCTTAGTAATTCCCACTTGTACTCTGCTAGCTGATGAAGCAGAGCAGCACTGAAACAAAGAAAGTGCTGACAGAGCCTTGGAACAAAGAGACTGAGGCGGCCAGACTGTGGAGAGAAGACCTGAGTGAAGGGGATAGAAATTCTTCTGTCAGCCACGTAAATGTCAATATCCCACATTGATTTCAGGGAGGTATCGAGAACAGAGTGAGATAGAGAGGAAAAAATAAGGAACGAATACAAGAGGCAGTTGTTAGGGAGCTCTCGTGGCAGAACTGCCTTTGCTTGCAGCTTGAGTACAGAAGGGCTGTGGCTGAAAGCAAAAGAGAGATGACACGGGAAGAAGTTGTGGCAAACCTCTGGAAATGGCAATAGCCAGGCCTGGATCCCTAGCACAGCATCTGGTCTGGAAATCCTCATGTTCCCAGGCTGCAGGGGATGGCAGTCAGCCGTCCTGTCGCTGTGCCAACATGCCCCTGCTCTTCTCCCTTGATCCTCACTATGTGGCAAAGTCCTGCCTCATCATCCTCAGCCCCACCTGGCTCAAGGGTGCCTCCTCTTCTCTTCCATCCCATGGATAAGTGGGGGTACCTCCAGCTGTCATGGGGCTGGCTGGGCACACACCAGAAGAGGAGCAGGTTGGGGGGAAAAAAGGATGAGCAGAACAAGCCCTGCTAAAGGAAGTGGTCTCAGAGTAGTGCCCAGGTCCTTTCCATGCCTCCCTGCTTCCACCATCAGATCAGACAGGCAAGAAAAGGGAGGGTTAATACCTTTTGTACCACCCACAGCCACCAAAACACCACCAAGTGATATTCTTTGGGGGTATCACAGCCCTTTGGAAGATCTTGCACATTGAGAAAAATAACTTCGTGGAAAGGGTTGTTTAAAAATTGGAAGGGACTGCCCAGGGAGGTGGTGGAGTCACCATCCCTGGAGGTGTTCAAGAAACGACTGGACCTGGCACTCAGTGCCATGGTCTACTTGACAAGGTGGTGATAGGCCAAAGATGGGCCCGGTGATCTCAGAGGCCTTTTCCAACCTCAGTGATTCTGTGTGTTCCTGGCACAGCAGAAGGCCCTGTTGTTCAGGAGTACAGCTGCCACACATGGACAGAGAGAGGGGAAGAAAGGAGTTAAGCCACCTGCCACCCCCTCACCTAACAACAGGAATCCCCATCGCACCTAAGGATATCCCCCATCGCCGTCAGCCCAGTGAGCACGACCTCGGTGCACACTGTGGAGCTGCAGCCCTTTGTGCCTCGCTCCACTTCCAGGGCTGCACAGCTCGAGCAGGTTAGAGCAGGCATGACTTTCCCTGGGGAACACTGAGCTTTCTGTGTTCACTCCCCTGTCTCCCACACACATCCTCTCACCTCGTTCTCAGACTGGGGCTAGGATTTTAAATATATTAGGGTTCATATACTGGCATAAGGCTTGGATAGAAACTTTCCAGAAAGTTTTCTCCTTTGGAAAAGCGTTCCACTGAAATCAACACTTTCCTACAGGAAAAGGCCAGTCTGGCAAACAGATGAAGTTCTGAAGCAGCTTTCAATAATCCAAAATGTCTTCAGTTGAAATGTCAGTCTGAAAAAAATATTTGCATGCAAATCAAAATGGCTTGGATTTGAAACGGCACTTTTTTTCCAAATTGAAAATGTAAAATTTTTTTTACTGATTTTTTTTTAACAAAATTGGAATATGCTAATGTTTTGACCCACTTTGGCATGAAAGCAAATGTCAGGAATATCAGCATTTCCCACAGGAGTGGGGAGACTTGGCCCTGGCTGCCCACCCACACAGAGGGTAGGTTTGCCATTCTGCTTCTCCTTCAACTCCACCCCTCCTTCCTGTCTGCCCCTGAGCAGAGATGATGATGATGATGTGCAAAGCTGTCAAGGTTGCTGTGTGTAGCAGGAGAGCAGCAGGGCCCCAGCACTTGTGCTTGGAGAGGGAGAAAGGGAGGGCAGCTTCCCCCCACCCCTTCCTGCAGCGGTGCAGGAGCCCTAGAACGAAGAAACGTTTATCTGAAGCCCTTATTGGAAAGATAAAGTGGCTGCCTGGATCCTGAGAGTCCCAAGGTGCTGGGTATGCTGCATACTGCACATTCATCCCTGCCTCCAGCCAGCCCTAGCAAGGTGTGAGGTGTTGGTTTTGCTTTGCCTTGGGGACATCTATCCCAGGTCCCCATCACCATTATGCCCTTGGTCTGTCAGATGGTCTCTCTCATTCATCCTCTCATTTCAGAAACGAGTTCTCTTCCTCACCAATGATTATTTCTTCACGGACATCAGTGGCACACCCTTCAGGTGAGCAAGGCCTCGTGTGGCACCAATACCGTGTATCAGAAGTCTGATCAGGGACAGCAGATCAGTCCCTTCTCTCCAGAAATCCTGCTACAAGTCACGAGTAGGGCAGTAGGCATAACTGGCTTCTTTGTTCCTGTTGCCGTTAAAATATTACTTGGGGTCAATTCAAAAGGAATATTATGATTTACTTTAAATTCAGATTCCAAAATCTATACCTTAGGTAAAGCATGTTGCTTCATTTCAGAGAAATGAGACAGCTTAAATTTTCATTTCCACTGAATATGGTATATGGTTCTGGTGTATGGCTTTAAAAAAGCCCCAACATTGTTATACACTGAAAATTATAAAACAACTAATGACAAATGAAGCTAATTGGGGGGGTGGGAGGGGGTATTGGTTATTTCCCCCCAGCTGAAATGCTTTGATGCTGGCATGGATTTGAGAAATGTTATCGTTGACCTGAACCTACAATGTTGGCCAAGAAGATTGTCACCAGCAATGCCTCAGAGCTCTACAGGCAGGTTCCTTAGCCCCCTGTGCTGGAACTGGATCTCACTTAATCCTCTTCCGATGATGCTCTTGTGTTTAATAGCTGTGGAGGGAGCTCATGTCTTTCAATGTTGTAACTGCAGGGAACGCAGTGTCGTGTTTGGGAACGACACCTCTCCTTGCTGACAAGCCCTGTTTTCCTTCTTGCCTGCAGCCTGGGTGTGGTGCTGTCTAGGGGGCACGGGGAGTACATTCTGCTGGGGAACACTTCAGTGGAAGAAGGTAGGTCAGTCTGAAAGGGACAAGGGAGCTACTCTGCATGTCACTGCTTCACTTCTGCAGAGCCTATATGTGTCTGCCTGCTTCCTCACTGAACACTCCATGTACTCTCTGCTTTCAGGTTTGCACGACCTGCTCCAGCCAGACTTGTCTTTAGCAAATGAATGGTAAGTGGAGGAAATCCTGTCAGCGACACAGGACTTTGTTGTGATGTTTGGGCAAAGTTCCCAGCACTGTGGCTCAAGTTCACCACCCTCTGTGGCTTAGAGAAAAAGCAGTGCTATTCAGGTGCTGTATCTGCAAAGACCTGATTGTCTCCAGGCAGTTGAGTTTCACCTCTTCCTTTGGGATATCCCAACCAAGACCTGGCACATTCCTCTCCTAAGAAACAGCTGAGATTTATCCTCAGTCTTGTGTGCTCAGACTTACTTTGTCCCCCCTCGATTTGCTCAGAATTGTCTTACAAAACCTACAGCATGTCAGACCTGATAGGGAATTTTTTTTGCAAGCTTGGTGAGAGATTGAAATGCTTTTTAAAATCCTAGTTTATTTTTGGTTGGCATCCTTCTGAACTGAGCCTAGACCTAACTTCTGGTGCACACGGAGGTGATTTATGACCCCTGCTTCAAAAGCAAGCAGAACTTACAGTTTTGCTTGGTTTGGATATGGAACAGGGTGAAGCACGGCACTTTCCATTTATTGCTGTGAGGTTTGGGGTTTTCATGAACCCGACATTCAGTCCCACTCAGTCACATGAACCCAGGCTGTATCAAAGCCAAAATAACTATATTCAAGAAGCCCTGCACCCCTTCTCACCTCTCATTACACTGTCAAGTTTCACAAGCAGCACATTTGAGACACAAACAGCAACTTCTCCTTCTTCTACTCCTGACTTCAGGTGTCAGCTTACCACACTTTACATATTCATTTCTCTTAGACTTTTCTCATCAATCACTCCTTTCAGCCCCTTTATGGGTTGTAATTCTCTCTTATAACCCCTTCCTCTCCCTTGTCCTGACAACAGAGCGGTCAAAATTGGAAGCAGGATTAAAAGACTGGTTTCTTTTATAGCACAGAGCATTTCTAATACATTCTTCCACTTCTCCCCAAACCATGTCCTGAGGCTCCTGCAGTTGTGTCCCCGTGGGACAGCTTTTGTTGACACCATATCACACTGCAAGATCATTCCTCATCTCACATTTTGTTCTTCTGTCTCTTGTTTTTTCTGCTCCTGGTCTGGTCTCACATTGCACACGACCCTGTGCTTTTCAGGTCTCTCCATCACAGTGTTATTGTCTATACAGGCACACGTACACATCTTACACAGCATAACACAGGAAACTGCTGGCAGGATTTGGAACAGCTCTGTGGCATGGTGAGCTTATGCTGGAGAACACAGCAGCCCCACTAAGCACAGCAGTCAGGTTAATCGGTGTTTGTTTAAGTGGTAGGGTTTGACTTGCAGCCACATTGTTAGATTTGGAGTGGGCACAACATGCAGCAGTGGTAAAGGCTTTGCAGACCAAGGTTTCTCGCTGAGTTTCTTTTTGCAGTTATTATCTTCCAGGAGCATTTGTTTTGACTGTGGTTTCTCTTTGCCCTTTTGGGTTTCTTCTCCCCTTCCCACCAGGATTTACTGCATCACTGACATCGATCCCGACCACCGAAAGCTCAGCCAGCTGGAGGCTGTCATCCGTTTCCTCACTGGAGAGGAGCCTGACCTGGAATGTGAGTTCCAGGCCCTGCTGGGTCTTCCTGTACCCATCCCAAGGGAGGGGGGACTGTGACAAACTGATTTGTGTCAGACTGAACTCCTGTGGCATTTGCTCACACAGGCAGGACTGAACTCAAGCCCACATTAATTCACAAGTGGAAATGAGCTGAGGATCCACCTCCTTGTCTCCACGAGAGGATTTTTTTCCATTTCCAAGCTGACACATAACTCAATCTTATTGGAAGTCTCAACATAGGAAATATTGGGAAGTGGAAGGCTTGAATGGAGCTTGGCAGGGGCTGCACACCAGGTTTAAGACAGACAGACTGGGCTAGAGGGGGCAACGGCAGGAGAAGCCAGGAAAACTGCTGAGATGACTCAGTTTCCCAGGATCCCAGGCATCATCCTCCAAGGGCTCACGGTGCCCTCTAGAGAGAGGGGTTCTTTCAGAACAAGGATTATTAATTTTGTTTTCCAAACACAGCAGGTAACTGATCCAGGAGAGAAAAATGGTTGCAGGATTATCATCTTTCCTGCTCCCCCTGCTGCTCGTCGCTTGCACCAGGCCCCATTCTCCTGCAGCTGATACAGCCCCACTGAAGAGTGGGATCTCTGTCAGGGGGCAGAGATGGGCAGCTGTGCACAGGAATTACTTACAGCAATTTGGTTTTAGGATTTCCTTCAGCCCCCTTAGTTGTGCCAAGTACAAGCTTTTGCCTGAAATGCTGCACCTGAGAGGCACAAACCTTTGGCACAAGGATGGGAATCTCTTAAAAGTAAAGTCAACTGTAATCCAGTAATTCTTCTTCTCCTGCACAATGTGACCAGACCCCTCCTGGCTGTCCTTGGAGTAGGCTGGAAAGAGGAGATATATGACTTGAAGAGGCCAGGGAGGAGGAAGGTTTTAGGAGAGCTGACTGTGAGAAATCTGCAGTCTTGGAAGTGCTGTGGAGGAAAAACAAATATGATTTGAACACATCCTAGACGTGGGGGGCCTGAAGAGGGAAAGATCTCACTGTGGGCTCTGATTTTGAGGCTTGAATAACAACAGCTATGAAGAGAAGGATCCTGAGATCTGTGACAAAGAAATTTAGGAGAAGTTGAGATAAAACATTAAGGGGCACCTGGAACATCAACCCAGAAAGTTTCAGTGCCAGAAACGCTGGCAGTGGTGGGGTGGCTCCATCTAGAACAGCATGAAAGGGGCATTTCTGCAGCGTGATGGTCACCTTGTTCTCACAGATTAGTGCAAGCAGGGCAATACAGAAACGAAGCAGGTCAAAGAAATGGGGTTCTGGGGCACGTCACTTGGAACATGATGATACCTTGAAGTTTCCTAATCGCTTCTTAGCTCCAGTCCAAAGTGGATTAGAGTCATAGCCTGGACTGGATTGAGCATCTGGTGAAAACCAGGACAGGACGACGTTTTGTGACTCACAGGAAGGAAGGAGGGATAACAGAGAAGCCAGTGAGCAAAGGGACAGAGTAGAGGTCATAAAAAAGTCACTAGTGGTTTTGAAGGAAGCTACTTGAGTGGAAGGTGGTAGCAGGTATCCTCTCTACAGGATACCCAGAAGAAAGCTCAAGGCAGTGATTTGAGGCAATGGCTGAGGACAGCCTGTTCAATAAAAGAGTCAAGTGAAGGTCTAAGGAATAACTTCATTTGAAAGCCCCTCACTTGCCCACAATTGTTTGTGCACCTCCCTTCCACAGAGTTTGGAGGGGAACTGGTCTGGTGATTTTGGACATTAGGAAGAAATTCTTCACAGAAAGGGTGATTAGTTATTGGAATGGCTGCCCAGGGAGGTGGAGGAGTCACTGTCCCTGGAGGTGTTTAAGGAGAGCCTGGATGTGGCACTCAGTGCCAGGGTCTGGTTGACACAGTGGTGTTTGGTCATAGGTTGGACTCAATGATCTCAGAGGAGTTTCCCAGCCTCACTGGTTCTGTAATTCTGTGATCTTGGCTGTAACATCAGCTCCTGTGCTTTCCACCACCCAGGGTGTTAGGACCCTTCTCTGCCCTGTAACAGGAGGCCTCTTTTTTGTGCCACACTGATCTACTGTCCTGGACAGGCAGATGCTCCTTACCAAGAGACTGGCTAAAACATCTAGGCAGAAACATGTCTTTCTCTCCTGATTTTTGTTCTTCCTTTCTCTCCTTAGGTGATGAGGAGTTGGTCCAGGAAGTGCTGTTTGATGCAGTGGTCACTGCCCCCATGGAGGCCTACTGGACAACGCTAGCCCTCAACATGTCCTTGTAAGTGTAGGAGAAATAAATATGGATAGAACATCACTGAAGATGCATCTCCAGATGCTATGGGTTTATTCAGTGCCTGAAACAGTCAAAACTTTTGCACAGCATACAAGAAACTGTAGAAATAGCTCAATAGCTTTAGAAATTACTTGGAAAGTGTCTCTCAGGAGCAAACTCCAGTATGCTGGGCTTCCTTGGGAGAGTCTTCAGTTTAGTGGGAGTTTTTCTAGTGGAGAAAATGGAGTTTGTTCTTGTCTCTATTGGCAGTGCCTTCAGATTGAACCTCAGGGAGGTAGTGCACAGGCTGGCTTCAGTAAACAACTTTCTATTTTATTATTTCCAGCGAGGCACCTGTTGCTTGTGGTGTCTTGTGTCATGTCACACAGATCTTCCAGCAGCAGACAGCGTGTTACTTACAGATACACACGGCCACTGGACTCCTGTTCCCGTTTCAGTTCCTTGTATCCCTACACTGACAGAGGCTGAGCCAGTGACAATCCTGCTAGGACACCCAATTATCAGCACAGCTTTAAACAGCTACACCAACACACCCTCCACAGGCATATTCTGCTACCCTGGATTCTCTGCATCCCTGATCCAGCCAGTCTCTCTCTGCCGTTCCTCTCCTGCATTTCCAGCGAGGGAGAGTCGCCTGGAGCAGGGTTAGCAGGGGCAGAGGAGCTTATGGTCTGATTAAAAGAGAAGGAAATAAGCAGGCTTCTAAGGTTTAAATCTGAGCACAAGTCTTAAACCTGTCAGTTGTCAGCCAGTAACAACCTGTTGCCATTAGCAGGGAGGAGCCAGTATCACTCCTGGTGTAGGTGGGTTATATTGCAAATGAACTTGGGACCAGGTCTCCAGATGCGGCTTCAAGTTGAAAGGCCCTCACCCTGGGGCAGGGATCATGGCTGTTCCTCTCAGAACTGTTTGCTTCTGCCTGTGTGTTTCTGTTCCACAGGGACACCGAGGCAGGTGTTGAGATGGCGTTTCTGGGCACTCGGGCTGGGCTCATGAGGAGTGCCCTGTATGTGGGCTCGGAGAAAATTTCCAACAAGTAAGTCCCTAAACTGCATTAAGGGCTTTCTGTCAGTGTCTCTGAAGGGGCAGCATGAAATCACCACCAGCCTTAGAAATGTTTTGGGGGAGACAGAAACAGAATGGAAAGAAGCAACACCTTAACGGCATTGATGCTGATTCACAGAGTCAGGGTAAGGGGCCTTCGTCTTCCTCTGGTCCTTTTGAGTTTTTCTTAAAATACTCTTCCAAAGTGCATTCATTTAAATGAAAACCTTCAACCATTCCCTGACTTCAGTCAGCTGACACAGAAAATGCCCACAGTTACTACATACCCCCAGGACCATTTCGCAGTGCAAAGGCTCTGCACTCCAGTGCCCCAGCGACATTCCAGCTTGGCTATGTTTGATCTTTCTGTCTCAGTTCCTCCTGCAGATTTATTCTGTTCTGCCCCTTGCGCTGCCCACGCCGCAGCAGCATCCCAGTGCCTTGCAGTGAGGCGTTAAGCGATGTGACTGGCATCTGCCACATCCGATTCGTTCTCTTGTCCTCTCCCTCAAGGCAGGAGTGTGTGTGCAGTGAAGGGTTTTGACGTGGAAAGGGTAGTTTGCATTCTGCTGCATTTTGAGTGCGCAGGCTGGTGCGTGCTGCTGTAAGAAAGGACAGGTCACAGAGGCACAGCAGCAGATGGAACAGAAAGGGACCGTGTGGGTGGTGGTCATTTGCTTCTTGGCAGCTGTTTCACTGTCCCCAAGTTCCCCAAACACGAGTCCTACATTCAAGCTCTGCTGTGCCTGAAAGGTGACATTCTACATGTGTTTGAAGCAGTCTGAGACTGTTTCAAATGAAGTTTGAGACCGAACCATTCAGAGTAGCAGTCTCTGGCAACAAGGGAGGAATGCTGTGTGCTGCAGGAAGCTAAGATGATTCCTGATTCCCCACTGCTCATCAGGAACAGTGTTCAATGCTTCAAACAGTCACAGTCATCACACTGCAGAGACAGACCCCCACACATCCCACAGGAGGAGCTTCTGGAATCCCCTGCAAGGAAAGAATCATAAATGAGGAATTATCATTATGTCAAAATACACAGCAAAACAAGAGCCTGAAAACAAAGGGATTTGCCAGACAAGCTGTATGAACCTCCAGGGAAGCAAATGACCTGATTTTCATGAGGTCTCTCCTGAGCAGCCACTGCCTGTCTTGCCATGCTCCCAGGACACATCCTCTTACCTTTGGAAGCACCCCTTTTCTCCAACACTTCGGTCCCTGCATCTCTAGGAATCACAGAATCATAGAATTTATTATGGGATTGGAATGGACTTCAACCTATTCCCAACCCGCTGTGCCATGGGGAGGGACACGTCCCACTAGCCTGGGTTGCTCAAGGACTTATCCAGCCTTGAACACGGCCAGGGTTGGGGCATCCACAACCTCCTCCAGCAACCTGTTCCAGCTTCTCGCCACCCTCACAGTAAAAAAAAATTCTTCCCAGCATCTTACCTAAATTTCCCCTCTTTCAGTTTGTACCCACTCCTCCTTGCTCTGCCTCTACAGTTCCTAAGAGATTCCCTCTCCAGCTTCCCAGTAGGCCCCCTTCGGATGCTGGAAGGTTGCTATGAGGTCTCTGCTCAGAGAGAGCATCTCCTGAGGAGAATCGGGATTTACCCACAGCTGCATAACCTTGTGTTTGGGGTGGGCTGTTTGTTTTTGTAGGAGACTGCCTAATCCCCTTTCCTCACCCGCTCCCTTGGCAGTAACTAATGGCCACAAGCCAGCCGCACCTGTGCCTCCCTCGCCCCCCTGCTCACACCTGCCGCGCCCCGTCCGCACTCGGGCGCTGCCCCTGCTCCTCGCGGGGTGTGCTGCCCGGTAACCCTTCCGTGCCGCCCGGTAACCCTTCCGTGCCGCCCGGTAACCCTTCCGTGCCGCCCGGTAACCCTTCCGTGCCGCCGGTTCCCCTCTGCCCGGTAACCCTTCCATGCCGCCCGGTAACCCTTCCGTGCCGCCCGGTAACCCTTCCGTGCCGCCCGGTTCCCCTGCCCGGCCCTCAGGGCCCGGCCCCACCGCCCGCCCCGGGGCCGCCGCCGCGGGCCTGGGCCGGGCCAANCACCGGGGGACACCGGGGGACGCCGGCTGCCCTCGCCCACGGGAAAGCCCCAGGGGATGAGGTGCAGGCGCTGCACCCGGCCGCAGGCGTCCCGCTGCGTTGCCCCGGGGAGGGCTGCCGCTCCTCCACACCGTGAACAACGTGTTTTCTCCCGGCAGGAAATTCCTGACGCAGAAGGACAAGGAAAGTATGTTCACTATGGACCACTTCCCTCTGTGGTACCGCAGGGCGGCCGAGCATCCCCCCGGGAGCTTCATCTACAGCATTGTCTCAGAAGATGATTCAGGTAACGCCAGCCTGAGCACAGAGCAGAGGGAAGGAGAAGAAAAGCTTTTCACACCTTGCATCCCACAGCATGCCCATCCCGATCCCGTTATCGCTTCCAGGGAAGTGCCGAGACCTGCCCTCTTGGCGTTACCTTCGCACCAGTGTAGGGACAGAGAAGTCACGGCCAAGATACTGATCCCAGTGGAAGGATGGAGCTACAAGGTGTGGGGAAGGCAGTCAGGAATGAGAAACGCAGGGCTGCAGAGGAGGGGAACGATGGAAATGGAAATGCAGAGCTTGAGTAGATGGAAAGGTTTAGGGAGGCGGGAGCTGGGGGAACACAAGGTACTTGTGGGGCTGGAAAACACACAAAACATGAGAAGGGAACAGGAAAGGTGTTGCAGAAGGAATGACACACGTAGCTGTGGCCAGGCTTGGAGGGAACAACATCAACCCTGCTGGATGACAGTAACAGCTGGCACTGGTCAGGGACCAGCAAACAGTCAGGAAGTCTAAGTTTAGAAGGTGTCATTTTTTCCATCACCACTTTCCATGACAGGAAAGGATGGGCTTGTTATGGACGATGGTGGAGGGGAAGGCTTTTCCATAGCGTTGGAGCCCTGCGTCCTTCCAATCCTGATACTAGAATGTGGCATCTCTTGCTCGGCAAAGAAGTTCAAACTCTAGAGGAAAGCAATGAGTGGCTTTTCAATATCTCTTGCTTAGGGTGTTGGTTCCTGTGAGTGTGCAGGGCAAGCCAGGACCTTCTCAAAGGCTGGAAGAGAGCAGAAGAGCCTAAAAAGAAACAAACCAAACAAAATATTCATGTGAGACTCCTCCACAGAAGGCAGAAATCCCCTCTGTGCTCCTCCCTGGCCCCTAGCTCTCCATCTCTGTCCCAGAGCTCGGCACTGTAGCTGTTAAAGCTTTTTGTGGCACAGTGGTGGGAGTCTGGTGGGTGGGAAAGCAAGTAGCAAAGAGAAGAAAACCAGCCTGGGAGGCAAGAGATGAACCAGGATGGAAAGAGAAAACACTTGAAACCTACAAAAGCCTCTCTCTGCCCAACACACTTACATCTCACTTAAAAGGCAAGTGTGGAGAGAGGGGAAGAGATGGCAGGAGGGACCTTTCACTCCCCTGCAAGCCATGGCATCTGCTCTTTGGAATAGAGCGTGGCTTGGAAAGCCAGGCAGTGACACCCTGTGGGACTTCCTAGGGCAGCCATTACCCAGGCCACAGGAGTCACTGCTGCCTAAGCATTGGGGTTGTGGCTTGCTGTGGCCTTCTTAGAAGTCACAGCTAGTTTGGGATGAAGCCAGAAGACAAGACACTATTCTTTGTTTTACGTGGCCAGTGGTCAGAAGCTTCAGTCAAGTCCAGAACCCCATTCACCTGGAAACCCTGCAGGCACGTTGTAAGAAGTTGCACTTGGCCCTGAAGACCTTGTACCCTAGACTCTAAGGGAGATTATTAGTCTCTTTAGGGATGAGCAGCTGGGCTTAGAGAGGCTGTGATCCATGGCATCACACAAGATGCCTGGAAAGAGTCAGGAAATACTACCCAGTGCTTCTGAGACAGGTTCGCTGTAAAGCGGAGTCCAGGGCCTTCCTTGACATCTGATGAAGGCAGGGCTGCCCCACATTTTAGCCAAAATAGGCCACCCAGTTTCTTATTAAATTTTATCAGATGCTGAAGTCCCCTTTTCATGTTTTCCACAAGTCCCCTGCTGCTTCAGGAGGTTTTCATGGCAGATGGACTTCTAATCATCTAAGAAGGAAAACCCCTGAGAGCTCTCTGTTGAGGAGGAAACCAGCAGGAAATGACTGCAGGTCAACAGCACCTCCTTCCAGTGTCCAGAAGTCCCAGAAATAAAAGGCCAGCAGGGAAGCCTCTGCATGTCAAGTAGTACTGTTCTTACAACCCAGATTTCTCATGTGTTGGGTAGATTTTTTTTCTAGAGTGTATTTTGCTTCTTTGTCCCATCCTAGAACAAGACGTTTGGGGTTCACCATAAAGGCAGCATCATGCCCAAGGCATGTGAGCTGAGTATTTGTTTTGCAAGGGTTTTACTACTTTTGACACACTTGAGCAGGTTAATCTGGCTTTGATCAAAAAACAAAACCAAAATGGTGAGAGCCTGCAGGCTGAACTGTGGTAGGCACTGAATTGTGCTCTGGGCACACCTAGAACGGTGAAGGCAGAAGTGGAAAGTGGTAACAAATGCTGGAGTTGTGGGGAAGGGAAGAATCCCTGACCCATCTGTCTAAGCAAGAGATTTCCATAGGGCACGTGAGGAGGGAACCAGGTGCAGAGTACATCGATCAGACTGCCCTTCAAACTGTCCCCTGGCAGTTCCCAAAGAGGTGCCCCAGCTGAAGCTAATCTAATCACTTTTAACAAAATGCAGAAATGGAATCTGCCACATGGACAGTTGCAGGCTGAAACAACTGCACCGACAAAGGGAGGTGGGGTTCAGTTGCTTGAGCCTATCCAGCCCTGTGATTTTAAATGCCCCGTGGGATAAGAGATCTGCACAGGGCTGGCAGATGTGTCACAGGATGCTTAAAGCAGCAGCTCAAGGATAATTGGGAGACCCTGGGGCATAAGAGAGTTTAGGCAGTAAAGTCCCAGGAGGCTTTGTTCCTCAAATAGTGTGCACTCTGGAAGCACCTGGAAGTGCTGTGTCTGCAGTTTGTGGTGCTGGCCTGGCTTGGGTAAGAGTTAGACATAAGCCTGGCCCTTGCTGTGCAAGTGGTGTTGGAATTACCTGCCTTGCTTCTCCCCTGTCTCCAGAGTTCAGATGGTGCATTGAGCAGAACGGCTCCCTGGCCTAAGAGAAGCTCTACATGCCCCAAATCGAGGAGGCCAATCCTTTACATTTTATCACAGAATCATGGAACGTTTGGGGCTGAGAGGGACCTTAAAGGTCAGTTAGTTCCACGCCCCTTGCCATGGGCAGGAATGTCTTCCATGAGCCCAGGTTGCTTGAAGCCCCATCCATCCTTGGACACCTCCTTTATGCTGAGGAGGCTACTTCTATCATGAGCCAGAGAGAAGAAAAAAATAAAATATAGCCCATTAGGCTGCTTATGTGTCTTGAAAGATGCAGCTCTCTAAATTCTGGGGTGTTTCAGAGTTGAGGCATATGTCCTGCATGGGAAAATGTGTGGGCAAGCTTGTCCTGCTGTGTTTTACTCCTTTCTGGGGGTAAGCTAACCAAGCCTGCTGTGTTTGTGCCTTGACAGAGGGAGGTGGCCTGCCAAAAGTGGTGACAGTGAGCACGGCTGTGTCTGTGTCTGTGGACGGGAAGATGGGAATTGCTGCAGGTAGGACACCCTGCTTTCTCTTTTTATCTTGAATGAAATGGCTGCATCTTGCATCGAGTGTGGGAGCTGAGAGCTGTTAGCCTGTCATTCAAGGGAAGTGACAGGAGCCACAATAGCTTGTGGTATTGAAAACTAGGCTAAACAGAATAATGGAACAGGTACTGAATGGCTGACAGGCTTCTGAAAGGGAAACGGGCTGTTTGAATGGGAGCTTCCCATCTCCAGTGCTGGGGAATTTGTGGATTGAGACTCTTTCTCTGGAGCATGAGTAGGTTGGGAAGTCTGTGCAGGTTTAAAACTTTGCAGGAAACGTTTTTGGCTTTGGAACAGCATCACGTGTATGCGTCTCCATTGTTATCTCAAATGAAAATTACTTCTGCTGGTGGAATGGGCATGTTGCCAGATCTCCAACTCAGGCCATAGTTTGCCTAACTTACTGTTGTATCTGAGCTTTAAACTGCATTTAGCAGACCTTCACTAGGCTGCACCTTCTTTTGGAAAATTCATAGAGCACATTATTGCCAACAGAACCCCGAAGCTTTTGGAGATTTGCCATTTTCTGTATTAGTTGCTTCAGCCTTTATGGGAGTACATTGAACTCAGAAGTGAAACAGGGCAGCCATTTAACAAAACAAATCAGCATTATCAGTAGCCCTGGCACCATGTCCAACTTAAACACTCAGCATGGGAGCATTGGGGTAAGAGAAGATGCAGCTCTCTGGAAATTGTCTTAGTCCTGGAAACAGTGACTAAAAGAAGAGGCTGATGGAACAGGTAATGGAGTAATTATCACCAGAAATGTGCTGTGATGCAAAGCTTCTTGTGAAAGCATGGTTAGTGTTCATGGAGCCTTGTATGGTGGAAGGAATGACTGATAAAAGAGACACCAAACAACAACTTTGTTATAGGACTATCCCATAGACAGGGTAGGGAAGAGACAAGGCCATACAGCAGACACCTTCAGATCACAGAGTCTGCCACTGCATTTGCCTAGGTTAGGCAGGATACAATGAATGCTCTTTAATGCTGCTAGTGAGTAAAACTACAACAATTAAACTTCATCTGATAAAGCATTCCTTAATTTCCAGGATTTCAGTAAGTTCTAGCTGAAAGTGATACTGTTTAATTATCACCTGGGTATTGAGGAAGTACTTACAAGCTGAAGGATGGGTGTTATGAGGTAGAATATTTCACTGTATTATACCCAAAATGAGAAAATTATTGTGAAGTCTGTCCAGAGACACCTGTGAACAGAAATGGTTTCAGCAAAGTTCACATTAAGAAGTGCTTGGATGTCAGAAACTGCTCCCAAAACTGATACCATCTGACACTGTCATACCCAGCAGAAAATGAAAGAGTATTGAAACAGCACCAAGGGTCTCTGTACAGTACTGAAGCATTTTTCTGAGAATTAATTTGAGAGGAGAAAAGAACTTTTTTTTTTAAAAAAGAAGTTTGTTTTTCATGATCCTTTTCCTTCCCTGTCCTGACCTGTGGATTAGAGCAGAGGCACACAAGCAGTTCATCTGTGTTGTGGTTTAAGCCCAGCTGGAAATTAAGCCCCACACAGCTGCTCACCCAATCTCCCTCTCACTGCTCCACCCCGGTGGAATGAGGAGGAGAATCAAAGTAAAACTTGCAGTTTGAGATAAGAACAGCTTAATAATTGAAAATAAATACAATCATAATGGTAAGTGATGATGATAATAAGAATAAAAAGGGAAAAACAAGCAATGCGTGATACAACTGCTCACCACCCACTGACCCATGCCAAACCCCTCTTTCCAAACCCAGACTGGTCCCCCTTGTGGGTAACTCCCCACAGTCTATATACTGGGCATGATGTTCTGTGGTGTAGAATGTCCCTTTGGTCAGCTCAGGTCACCTGTCCCAGCTATGCTCCCTCCCAATTTCCTTTGTTCTCCTCCTCACTGGCAGAGCATCAGACAAGGAAAAAAGCCCTCGACTTAGGATAAACACAACTTAGCAAAAAACCGAAACATCAGTGTGTTATCGAAACCATTCTCATTAGGAATTCAAAGCACAGCACTCTAACAGCTACTGAGAAGAAATTAACTCTAGCCTAGCTGAAACCAGGACAACCTGGCTCTCAGCATAAATACAAGGAAGGAAACTTCTCGGTGGGAGCACTGGAGCAAGAACACGTGGCAGGAGGATCTGCCCCTGACAGAGCCATTGCTCTTCTGTCAGCAGAGATTTTCCCAACCCCTGTGGAGATTTCCACCCACTCAGTTGTGCTGAATGCTCTCTGTGGACATGCTGTGAAGGAGCAGGATCTTTTGCAGAGGGTGGAGGAAACAGCAGAGGATAGGGAAACAAATCATGTTAAAACAGTAACAGTAAGGAAAAAAATCTGTTGTTTGTGGAAATGATGCAGAGCCAATTTTCTCACTGGCAGCCGTGGAAGTTGAGACACAGAAATGAGTGTTCAATTGCTTTTTTTTCCTTGAAGGTACCATGGTCCCTGTCACTAGCAGGTACATTAGGTGACCTGACCACAGGCATCTTCTGCTACTCCCACACCTGGTGGGTGTTCTTCATTCCTGGCTTCTTATGCTTTGATGAAAACAACCCATCTTTGATCCATGGTATGGGTGGGCTTAATGACAGCATCAGGACAAATACTATTCCCCAAAGGTCCAAAGTTCTTCATCTGAATCTTTCACATGAATAGTCATTAAAAAAAAGAAAAAAAGGCAATAACTAGTGGTCACACTACCAGTTGAAATACTGGTTTTTTTTCTTGAGGATGTCAGCTTTGAGAGTAAGGATGTAGATCTCATTTCATCTCTCCTCACAGTAATATAATTACCCTGAGTGGCTAGATCCTGATTCTAGGGAACTTCATCCCCCAGCAGAGGCTGCAGCAGAAATGATGCTGGGCAGTGCTGCAACACCATCCTGAGTACAGGAGGGAGGTGAAGGAAGGGGAGGGAGTGTGGAGACACAGAAGAGGCAATCAGAGCAGAATGGGATGCAGATTGTTATTATTAATCTGATGGCATCAGCTCTCAGTGGGATTGATACCATGGTAATTTAGAGTTGTGATACTACCAGAAGTTTGGTAGCCTGCACTGGTTCCCAGAAAGCCAAATATCTGGGTAGACTTGTAGTTCCTGAATAAATGCAGCCACAGTTCTGCAAAAGGGGAACAGCAGAGACTTTTAAAGTGCCCCTTTAAAAGAACAAGTGGTATGAACTGGCCTGTCATTCTGCCACTGATCATTACAAACACTGTCACTGTCACTGACTTGATGGCGCTTGAGGGGATTTGTAAGCGCTCTGAAATGTTCCCTATGCATGCAGTGAAAATTTAAGCTCCAGGATTTACAGCCGTGCTCACGGGGAGCGAGCACCCCCAGTGCCCCCCTGGGGAGAATGCCGGTGACAGGGAGCGTTGGGCCCCTTTCCTTCTGGCAGATGAATGGCAGTCCCCAGCCAGGGCAGAGTAAGGCAAACTGGTGAAATCAAATGTCCAGGAAGATGACACAGGCCTGGCTGCTGTCAGGGAGTGAGGGAGCAGTCAGATGGGATTAGAGAGTTACAGTCTGGAGGGCTGAGAGAAGGAATGGAGGGGGAAGTGCAGGGGCCTCCTTCCTCCCAGTTCAGTCTGTTTTAGCTCAGTGGGAAATCCCAGAATGGGCTTGAGGGGGAGTCCAAGCTGCTCCTCTTGCCATTAGAGATGCTCCTCCGTGCTCCAGGTGGAGAGGTGGCCAAATTTAGGAGGGAAAAGCAGTGTCCTTTGCCTTGCCCTACTCTCCACCCTTTCATCCATCCCTCTCCTTCCCCCATAGGCCTGGAAGGGGGGTGCACAAGGGGTTCAGTGTGCACACATTTCTTGGAGGACATAGTGGAGCCATGGAGGCAGGGTCCACTTGTGTGAGCTGAGTTGGTGTGGTCTCTTTGGTGTGGTCTCACAGACAACCCTCCTTTGACTATACCTGTTTCTTGGAATGAATATTATCTACCTGCTTTATTGTGCTTTGGCACTTCAAAGCACTATGCAAACATTAAGTAATGCCTGGATGATTAATTATAATTAATTAGAAGGCAGCTATTCTCCTGGGATGTCAGTCCAGTACCTTTCACGCACACTAACTGCGTTGGAAATGAGAAATAAGGAATGGTGATGGCATTCTCCCCAAGCCATGTCCTGCCCCAGATAGCGCTGTCGTCTGCTCGCTCCCGTGAGTCAGTAGCCTGGGGCTTTCTCATCCTCAGGCTGCAAGGCAGAAATCACATGGAGTTGCTGACAGAAGCTTTCAGTGATTTAAAGCCCCAGTGAAACCGCTGGAATCTGTGCCGGAGTTCAGCTGTCACTTTGGGCTGTGGATGACGTCTCTTTCATGGCCTGGCCTTCTTGCTGTTCAACTTCTGGGGCTGTCAGCTGGCTGCCAGTCCCAGCAGGGACAGGTAGGGTGAGGTTCCCTGCCGTGGTTGTCCTGTGTCTGATGGGGATGGGAAGCAGACAATGGGGCATGCACATGGTGCCCAGTAGAAACAATCCACATGGGCACTTGGGAGATGTGGGTTTATTTGATACAACACTTCTCTCCTCTGTTTGTGTTGGAAGTTGCTTTTCTTACCAGCAGTTATTGGACCACAGTGAAATAGTTGTCCCATGACACCAGCAGTTCATGCAGATGTATTTGAGGAGAGCCCTAGGCAAGCTCAAACCAGGGGCAGAGAAGAGAAATGTTGTCTCTCTTTTAAAGACAGAGTTTTGGGACACTGAGTTATCAAGACCAGTATTTTCAGAAGAGCTCTGTGCTCACAGCAGGAGCACATTTTAAAAATGTATTTTGGTTTTTTTTTTTCAAAGGAATTTGAAATCAATCAGTCTGAAAAGTAGGTAATGGGGAGTAATTTTGGTTAAAATCCAGCCTCTATCAGTCTGATGGAAGCTCTTCATTTGTAAAGCAATTCCTGGCCAGCTTGATGTCTCACCTTCTCTTCCTTGGTCTCCAATTTTGGCTACCTGCTGTCTGCTACCAGCAAGCAGGAACAGGAGGTGCAGGTGGCTTTTTCAGCAGGACTGTTGCTGTGGCATCTTTTCAAGCTAATCTACACACAACTCTGTATTCCTACAGTTTTGTTGCTTGGATGGATAAAACATTTCAACCTTCTCTCTGGGAAGTGACAGTGGCATCAGTAGAGGCTGTTAAAATGCATAGAAATAAGCTCTAATAGCATAAGCACCTTTTCCATTGAAATAGCTGCATATAAACTGGAGAATTAAAATTATTTCACTAGGCTGGTTCAGAAAGCAGCATTAAGATACCCACATAAAATATGAGAGTAGTTGATCTCTTGAGTGTGTGCTGCAGTTTTCAGAAGGAATGCTGTCCCTCCTTTCATGCCGAAGGTTGTGCCAAAGTTGTCTCCGTGCAGAGACTTCTGTGAGTTCCTGAGGCATCACCAGGTGCCTGTATGGAAATCATGGTCCCCCCGGCATGCAGTGGTAGGATGGATAAAAAGAAGGAAGACAACTCGTTTTCAGCCCGTCCCCTGCTGTGTCTGGTCTCTGCCTGATGCCAGCCCCTTCTGGCAAGCCCCAAGGCCCGAGCAGTTCCTCACGCATCCATGTGATCCGACAAAATCAGAGACATCTGAAGGGGCCGTGCCCTGGAAATGAGTCACAGAAAGTGTTGGGGGCACTCAGAAGGCAGAACTGCTGCTGATTTTAGTGCTGGCAGCAGCTGTGCCGTCTCCACCTCTCAGGACGTCTGTCTGGGGGCTGTTATCGGTGGCTACACGTTTGGCTGGCCGAAGGGTTGAGCTGCTACTCCGACATCACAGTATCCCCGTGACATGGGGCCGTCAATGTGCCAAAACCAGTGTCTCTTGTGCCATTCATCCACCCACTGAGCCTTGGGGGGCACCTGTAAGCACACAGGCTGCTTTTTGGGCTGTTTCTGGGGCCCACACAAGCTGTTCTATGAGCCAGACAGAAGTGAGGTGGTTGCATTATTTTGCACTGGCTCTGGTCTCACAAACTTTGCCTTTCATCAGGGTTTGGCATCAGTGCTGAGGCCACATGGTTCCCTTTTCAGAGCTGATTATCCTCCAGCCAGGTCAGTGAACAGGCAGAGAGAGCAACATCTGCCTGCAGAACTCCGTATAGACGTCTCCATGCATAGGCAGTAACTGGGGACAAGAGGGACAAATAAGTCTATTTTGACCTCAAAAGAATGCTAAAAATAGTCGTGTGAGGCATCTTTCGTAGCATTCTGCTCACCCTGGCTGGACCTTAGCAATTTCCTTTTCTTCCATGGTGTATGTGCTGTCTGCATAGGCTGTAAGGCCTTCAGCACGGGGACCATGCCTCCTCTCTGTGTGTGCAGACATTGTTGCCTTGGGATGAGTCCTTGTCTGGGGAAAAAATCGAAGACAATAGCCAATTCCGTAGAGTAAATATTCCTTTGTAGGCTCTGCTGAGTGCCTGACTTTGTGCACTGCACCACTTAGCAGGGATAAAGCACTAAGGGACTGAGCCCTGCCTTCCTCAGCCCATGCAGGCGGTGCTTCCCCCAGCACAGATCTTGCGGGTTGGTTCCTGTGCCCAGGCCTTGCCCTCTCCAGCCCTGTCGGGGAATTTTCTCAATGGGACCCCGACAAAGAACTGTGAGCAATGAGTTTTCCCATGTGGGGTGTGGTGAGGCATCTCTCCAGGACGTCCTCAGCCCCGGAGCCTGTTCCAGGCTGGAGCCCCAGCCCAGGACCCTGTTCTTGCCTGTGCGTAGCAGAAATCTTCTTGCCTGAGGTTATCCATCACCGCCACCTCTACAGCTCCTCTGATTGCCATGGTTGTCACTCTTGAAGCGAAAAGAGCCCTTGTCACTGACTCAGGAGAGACTTGCATATAGCTGGATTTTTTAGATTGGCACCCAGCGCCTTTGCCACGTTCCCTTTGCTTGCAAATTATTTGATATCATTTTAATTCTGAGCCGAATTAGAGCAGTGCACGGGTTGCCATAGCAACCATTTCCTTGTGCCTTTTGGTCTGACTCACTGCAGACAATTACTCTTGCGCTCCAGGATTCACAGATGTGATAGGAGAAGAATCATGTGCTGGGCTTTCACCTTTTTTTTTTTTGCTTTTAATTTCCTTCCCAGCCTCTCTTCCATTAACTCTTGCCTACCCAGCACGAGCAGGGCCCTGTACCCCTGTGCAGGGGTGCTCGTGGGAGGATGTTGGGTGCGTAGATAAACGATGTGTGAGGTGATTTGTGCATACACGTGTGTGTCTACATGCACGGACGGCTCCTCTGCAGTGTGCTGTGACACCCCTGGGATCCCTCTGTGCACAAATTGCACAGAGCAATTTGCACTTAGTCCTGTCTGTGGTGTTTCACAGGATTGATCCCTGTGGCCATGGAGTTTTACCCGGCGTTCAGGGGCTATCAGTAAGCACTGGGTATTTAGGGGGACTGACAAAGTGCGAGGGTCATGAATGGCGCAGGCCCTTCCCTTTGGAGCTGTGTGAAGATCCACAGGCTGCCAAGCAGGCGGCACTGACACCCCTGACACCGCCTAAACCTCTGTGGGAATGCAAGGCCAGTTCGTTACCCTGCTCACACCTGTCTCCACAGTGCCTCCCTTGTCTTTTATCCAAAGTACCTGGAGTAAAGTGCTTTGTCTGTAGCCTTAGCACAGGTGTAACCTATGTCCTGAGCTGCACTAGCCCCTGCAGTTCAGCAGAGGAGCAAAGCCACGTGAGAAGATGCTGAAAAGGATCACGTGAAGAGTCTGTAGATGTGAGGATGAAGGTGGTAAATGTCACAGCAGAGGAGGTTATAGGAAAGGTCGTGTATGATGGTTTAGCTTAAATTCAGCCAAGGCAGAAGCAGACAAGTTTTGCAGGGTGATAACTGCAGAAACTTAGCAGATCTGAGTACAGCTCCAGTCCCCTCCTAAGATACATTCTTTTAACCACCAAACTCAGCCTGAATTCTCTTTCCCTTGCTCTACCTGTTACCTGAGGCACAGGTAACAGGTACCTTATCTCCTCATGATAAGGCTTTGTAAAGGGACTCTGACTGCCATCTCTTTCCCTTCACAAGACCTCTTTTTTCTCTTCCTTTCTCTCACTGGGATACAGAAACCCCACTCACAGGATCACAGATAGTTCTGGTTAGATGGCACCTCTACGCTGCTGCTCAGAGTGTGTGCAGGGTGTTCTGCTGCTGGCTCCTGGCACTGCTTTCACAGGCAGCAGTGCAAGGTCTGGAGTGTGGGGAGGGAGCAGTTGAGCTTTTGGGGACAGTGTGAAGCCTCCATTTCTGTGAGGATCCTGATTCTCTTGCCCTCCATCTGTCTGCCACGACAAGCAACTGCTTAAGCTGGCTCTGCAGAAAGACTATGTGGAATGGAAAAAAGACAGACAGCAAAGAAGGCTGCCTTGCCTTGCCTAGCCCTGCCCTGCTCTGCCCTCCCTTAAAGGTCAGAATTGTAGGGATAAAGTGAGGATTGCTTACATATCAAGCTCAGTTAGACCTTGCAGAGGAGGTTAAAACAAATAGCATAATACTCTTCAGTTATTTGGAAAGGGAAAAAAAAAAGAAAGAAGAAGAAGAAGAAGTGGGGGCACCTCTGGTCAGTAAGAGTGAAGTTGGGATCAAGGAGACTACAGCCTGAGCCAAAACTGAAGAAGAGTCTGTGCCCTAGTTATTGATAAGGACAGGAATATCACCCCTGGGGAAAGAAACAAGCTGACTGCTGTGAATAAGCAGCTCAAGCTGATTAGTGCACTCACAGTGCTGGGCCTGGGTGCTCTCTGGCCCTGGGAGAGCTGGCACGTGGAAACACACACAGCAGAGGGCTTTTTTCAGCTCTGCACACAGTGGTGACTCCATGCAGTCTGGAAAAGTGAAAATTCAGCAATTAGGATTAAAGAAGGATGAGAAATAAGTTTGTCAGTCTCAGACTTTTAAGTGTGACCTCTGCAGTGTTTGTAGCACTTTAGAGGAGATCTTCAAGGGAAGTATAATTACTACCAAGCAGTTAGGGGGAAAGGGAGTCAGGCAATATGAGTTTATCAGGGCTGGATAACACCAGGCCGAGCCAACAGCTTTCTTTCAGATTATTGTTTTCCTGGAAGGAAAAAGAATTTTCAAAGCTCTCATCTCTGTATTTCAGTAAAGCATTGATACGTGCCACCAAAGAAACAATTAGTTAGACTGGAGAAGATCAAGCAAGGCAGAGGAGTTGTAAGGGGCAGGGAGGGAGAAGACAACCTGGGAAGACAGCAGCAGCAAGATCACCTATCAAAGTCTAGCACGAGGTTACTTGTTACACTCCCCATGGTCGCCCACGGGATTAGCCTTTGTTAATACTAACCTGAGACCCTGACTCAGATGGCTGTGGACAGTGAGGGAGTATCCCAGTGATTCAACACTAGAAGGCATTGCTAGTTCAGGGAAGGACCAGGATATTGTAGAGAAAGCCTTATTTGACCTTGGCAGGAGTACCAGAAACAGAATGAATTTCAGTAGTACGACAGACAAGGTCATATGCTTGACAACTAATAATAGAAATCTTCTGTAAGCTGGGAACTCTGAGAGATCTGGCAGAGAGCACAGCAAGCAGGACCAGAGGCAGTCCTTGTGTTCTGGGAACTGTTGAGCCAATTTTGCCAAGTCTCAGTGAGGATCCTCGGTGTGGATCATCAGTATAATCTGTTTTGCTCCCTGATGCCCACATAAAATTCAGGGAACCGTTGTCATCTGCCAAGATCTGTCCTGAGAACCTTGCTGAATAGACTTAGTGGTAAACATATCCTGAGAAAGCTCAGGAAAAAAATGATGGGATCTTCTGCATTAAGTGATGGTAGGATGACGGTGAGCCACAGTGTGATGCCGTTGTTCTAGTACAAATGCTGTTCTAGTACAAATGCTGTTCTAGTACTTAGGGGGTTGTTCCCAGTGGGAACATACATTGATGCTCCTACCCGGAGCCCTGTGAGACCTCTCCTCCAGTCTGTGTTACAGTTTTGGTCATAGGAACACAGGCTGAGAGAGGAGCAGACAGGACGGACGGGTGATGAGAGGAAAAGGAAGTCTGACTGTGAGAGGAGCCTGGGAGCACCCAGCTCGTTTAACCACGTGCAAACAAGGCCAAAGCAGATAGGACTGCTGCAATAAATGCAACTCGGGGGACACATTTAAATTAAGCACACGGTTGTATGGAGGTAGTGTAGCACAGACAGGCCAGCAAAATACTTAGAGGGCAAAACTAGGAGTGGTTTCTCTCTATGTTAGGGTAATGCAGCTTTATTCAGAATCTGAGGTATAAAGACAACGGGTTTAAGCTGGAGCTTGAAAAGTGTGTAAGAAAGTGGTGGTGCCTTGAATAGAAAGAGCTGAGAGTCTGTTAGCCTGTAGTCCCTTGACCAGGGAACAGCTGAAGTCCCTGGTGTCACCATGTCACAGTACAAAAACCAGCAGCAACAAGGTGAGCTCTCAGGGAACTTCCCACTCATTGCAGCATTCCCCTTGGGTACAAGGCTGGGCATTCTTACCTTGTAGTTCACACAGTCCATGACTTTGGTCATGACTGAATAAAAATGTGTTTGTTAATGCAGGTGAAAGCCCCAGCACAGCACCTGGGAGGCCAGAAGCTGGGGCTCACCTGAACCCCTCTCTCAGCCTTTGACATTGTGGGGGTTTCTCAGGATTGCGTTGGGTTTTGCAAAGTAAAGAGCAGGGAGTAGAAAAACCCCTGCTGATGGTAACAAGCCCTTAAAAAGCAGATGGGGATGTGGGGGCTGGTGTGTTTTGTGGCAGCTGAGAAGCTGAGCAGACCAGAGAAGGGAGAATCTGAGAAGCAGCTGGTCAGAGGCACTCACTGAAAAGGGGATGATCAGTCACAAGATGGAAATAAGGGAGAGAGAGAAAGAATAACTGGGGAATCCAAGACATTTCTGTCCAGTGAGAGATATGTGAAAAATAACCGTATGAGGCTGTGAGTGGATGAAAAAGTGGAAAATGCTGGAAGGGAATCATCCTTTTATATAAAGGGCTAGATTTTCTCTTGCCAAGAATTGCATAAATCTGGAGGTTCTTGTTTAAAATGCACTGATTTTATACTACTGTAAAAGTGGTTATGAGTAGGATCAGAGCCAATTACCCATAATCTGCCTCCCTCAAAATTACTTGTTAGGGTTTTGTCCTAGCATTTCCACTTCCTTCCATCTTTAAAGTAGGAACAATATTCACACAGCCTAGTGAGTGTGCTGGGAGACATTCTTTGGTGGGAAGGAGTAGAGAAAAGTGGCAAAAGTCATGTAGTGTCTACAATATAAAGCACAGATACTGGTGAATGAGGAGAATACTTCTAAAAGGAGGAGAAAAAAACTGGAAGCAGTGTGACGATAGGCTACAGTGTTGTTCCAGAGGTGAGGGAATGCTTTCAGTGAAAGACTTAATGAACTCAATCTGCCTCTTGTACCTAAAAGAAGACAGAGGTTATTTGATTTAGAGTATAAAGTGCCTCCACAGAGAGAGCTTCTGGTTACTGAAGGTTTATTTTTTCTAATCTAGGGGAGAGAATAACAAAAACTGTGACAGAAAAACCAAACAGATTCAAATGAGTTAGTAAGCATGAATACTAACAATGAGCATGAATAGGTATTGTCATAAGATACCAAGGGAAACAATATTTTTCCCTTTCTTGAGTGTTTTTCAAATCGAAGGTAGATGCCTTTCTGGAAGATTTGACTTAGCTGCATGTAAATACTCACTGTTGGTCTTTCTACAGCATAGCTTCTTTAATTTCTGTTTCATAAGCTAAACAGATTGAGCTCTTTAAGCCTTTCACAGGAAGGCATTTTCTGCCACCCTCAAATAATGTTTGTGGTTCTTTTCCACACAATTTCCAAGTAGCGTGCAATACACAGAAGGTCAGACTGGATGATCTAAAGTCCCTTCTGGCCTTTATATTCTCTGAATCTCTGCCTCTGTGAATTCATTAATGTTTGCAAGCTCCCAGAGAGCTGCCAAAGGCAAGCACTATAGAAATGCAGAGCATTGTTGTTACTCTGCATATTTCCCTTGAGCTTTACGCGGAGCTGGTTGAATATCGCAGGGTATCGCCTGTGCGTGTTCCCTCAGATGAAATACCTGCATTCCTCGCTCCTGCAGTGCCCTTTCCGAGTTGCTTTTCTGCAGCTGTGCTAACAAACAAGTTTATTCCCAAGTCAGGGCTCAGAAAAAGCAAATGTGAAGGGGCAAATCTCTGCTCGGAGCCCCGAGCAAAGAGCGGTGCGTTGTTGTCCTGGCCCAGAAGCTCCACGCGAGGCAGAGTTATTGTTGGCATCACGCTTTGCTTTCTCCTTGGCTCCAGGTGCCCTGCACGTGGCCTCTGCCTGGCTGCAGCACAGTGTAACTGTGGCAAAGGCAGATCTGCTGCTTTTCCCCCATTCTCTAAAGGGAGCAAAGCTGTGAGGATGCTGCCTCATCCCCAGGCTTCCAGGGCTGCGACAGACGTGGAGAGCACCCCAAAATGACGCAGGAAATCTTTATTTACTCACATTTCATCCTGTAACTGTATTCATTGCTGAGTGCTTGTTGTATTGCCCACTGTTCTTGGAGGGAGGTCTTTTTGGTCCTCAGAAATCCTGTGTTAGGACTTGCATTTATCTGGTCAGAGGATAGAAGCTGCCCCTCTGACCTGTGCTTCCAGTCAGTGCTAGCAAGCGCTCTTCAGGCCCGCACGGTGTGCTGCTGATGGGTGAGGTACTGAGGAGGAGTCCTATTTTATATATTTTACATGTTATATATACAGATTTGCATGGTTATATAGGGCATTATATGTGTGCGTGAGTAGGTATGTAAGCAGGACGAACACATTTGTCAGTACCAAATAGTAATCAAATTATAATAAATCAAATTGCAGAAAATCGCAGCCTGCTCTCAGATGGTTCATGAACTGAAAAAGCCTAGAGTCATCAGATGAGTGTGTTGGCTTTGCTTTCTTCCTGCTCTGTGTTTCTGGTATTATAGGAACTGCTGAGTAGTATCTGTGTGCACTCCTCTACCTACCTGGCAAAATTAGATTAAGCTATGTGTCATAGACACCATGCTATTAAACAATAATGGTGATTCTCCTGCAGCACATACCTTTTCAGCAGAACAGATGCCTCAGCTGTGAGCGCATTAAGAGTAGCTGGGTTCTGCTCCCAGTTTCTCTCTGAAGATCAGACTGAGCATGGCAGGGTGGCTGGGTATTACAGTGTGAGTAGGGTGGCACAAGGGCTTGCTTGTGGTGGGGTTTAACATCTTTTGCAGTTCCACGTGCGTCAGGATGAGCTTATTCTTACAGCAAGGGAATGTGATGAATTGTGTATGCTTAGCACTGAAAGTGGCAAAGTGGGGAATTTAAACTTCTTAGCTGTGTGTGACAGACCTAGCCAGGGAACAGCTGGTGGAGAGACTCTTTTAGCTCTAGGGGTAACAGCTTGTGTACTTGGGGGTGCAACAGGATTAGATAGCAATTTCCATCCGTTTCAAAATAACCTTGCTCAAGAGGGTCAGGAATCTGGAGATGTAGGAACCCATAGCTCCCTATTTGTTACACTATGTTCTAATTAAAAAAAAAAAAAAGCTTTTGGAATCAAATTTGACCTGAATATAACTCCATTGGCTCCTGCGTTCTTACACTAGGGATTAATTTGGCCCTTTCTACTTTTATGTAATGAGCTGATTGCCACAGTATCTTATCCTTGTTACACAATCACCCTTGTCTGGCTGTGTCCCTGGAGCATTCTGCGTGTGTGTTTCTAGATCTAGGGTCTCACCTTGACTGACTGTGTGTTGAGTCCTACAATCTCACCCTGGCTTGCACCGATACTCAGTGTGTGTGCACATTCACTCCAGCTTCAGACAGTGTGTACAGACAAGGATACATCTGTGGGAACTGAGGGGCTTTCTCCTTTGGCTGGCTGTATCCCTGTGGTGTTTGCTTTTGCAGGGGACAGGGAAAGAGTGAAAGCTGCTGTCAGAGATCTCATTTAAACAAGAAGGAGCATAGGAAAATACATTCTTTATTATTATTATTCTGTAACAACAAGCCAGAAATATAATATACCTTTAAAAATTTTCTGTCTCATGCCAAAGAAACCTCCGTTCAATCATTTTAGAAAATCTTGTCGCTCTCCCTCAAACGGTAACAAAAAAGAAAAAGGGATTTCAAGTGCCATCTGTTCCCTGCAAGGAAAGTACCTGCCTGTCCCACAGGTGGACGTGTGGGGAAGGGGAGCAGGAGGGATGTTCCTGGTGGCCCTGCCAGCCCTACATCGCCCTGGCATGTGTTGGATCTGCCGGCCCCAGGAGACCCTTTCCTGAGGGCAGGCACCTGAGTGTGGCATTGGAGCACCTGCCTCAGCAAAGGGTGCATCCAGGGGGGCTTCCCCCATGGCCAGCCGTGCCTGCAGGGACAGCAGGAGCCATTGAGGAGCCCACTGGCTGGGCACACAAGGAGCACCAGGTCTCATTCTGTGTCCAGCGTCCCCTAGGAGAGCCTCGTTTCTGCCCACTGGGGATGCCGAGTTCCCTGCAGGGCCTGTGGGCAGTGCAGCAGTGCAGTCACACCAGGGCAGCCTGATTCCCAGCTGTGCTAGGGAACAGAAATGGAGCCTGTTTGCAAACAGTGCCGTGAAGAGGGCACTTCCCAGTGAACCCTGTTGCTCTGCTCTGCGTGTGAAAGGACAGGTCCTCATCCTGCCAAACAGAGTGTTTGCTTTCCAGTGGGACTCCTCACAGCCAGCCTTCGTGTTTCCCAGCAACACTCAGTTCTCCCCTTTCCCGTCTTCTTCCCTGGGTGGGTTTCTAAACATAGCAGTCCCTTGTCTAGGGTTGAGATAAATCCAGACTTTCTGCCGTATAAATTAAAACAAAAAAAGGAAAGGATGGGCAAGGTCATCACCAGCCCCACAACACAGGATATAGAAAATATTATTAGCAACAAAGAAAAATTGGTCAGGGCAGGAGGAAGTCACAGGGAAGGTGCAGGGAAAGGAGGATTTCACACCCTCAACCCCTACATTGTCCCTTACCTTCTTCCCATTCATTTCACCTCTAGTCTATTCCCTTAAAAACAGTCTCTCTCTTATCACACACACACACATACACACACACACACACACACACATATATAGATCCCATTTGTTTTGTGCAATATGTCACCATAATTTGATGCAAGTAAAATATAGATCTATAAATATACCGCTCTGACTCAAGTCCCATTTCAAGTATGATTGCGGAGTCCAGTATGGTAAAGGGAAAAGTTCCCCTGAGAGGGAGGCTGGGGAGAGGTTTGGATCCAGCAGGCAGAGTTTAGTCCTGGCTTGCTGGGAATGTGGAGCAGCAGTAACACGCACACGGAGTCTGCAGTGCACCAGTTCTGCCCTTCAGAGCGGGCTACGCTTGGAGCAGATGGGATGGTTGGAGTGGCTGTACAGTGCATGGGGGAAGAGTCCTTCCTCCTCACATCTCACCAGCCCCCCTCCTTCTCTTCCTCTTCCCCACAAACAGCGTGCTGGAAGCGGGGGAAAAGTGTGTGCGCACACTGGTGGGTGAGCTGACTGCTTCTCCCAGTTCTTCCTCCATGGCAGCCTGGTCTTCTGCTTCCCTGAAGAACATCCTCCTCTGTCCCGTGCATCCCTGTGTTGAAGGGAAGTCATGCTAAAATAGTCCAGAGCATCCTGTCTCCTTGACTCTGGTGACCCTGGGTAGACCAGGAGGGATTTTGCCACTCTGGGCCTTGATTAATGATGTCGTTTGCCCATGGGTCGGTACAGCCACCTGTCTGGGACCAGAAGGAGAGAGGAGCCAGCGTGCATTGCTTCTGCAGAGATCCAGTCTCGGCGAGCAGGAGGGCTGTGAGATGTCCGACGGCACTGGCTTCAGATGGAGCAGGTGGAAGAGGTGATGTGCCCTGGCAGGGTCCACCCGCAGAGCATGCAGGGCTCTGAACACAGGTTGCTAGCGAAACACCCTGCAAAGCTGGGCTGGCTGCCAGCTCGTTTCCCGATGGCAGGGATCACACCATCCACAGGCACCGTGGATGCACGACCTCCGGTGTCATCTTCCTCGCCCAGGAATACCCACTGTGACGGGTTAGAGCAGGTTACCATGGCAATGTGCGCTCTCCCCTGGAGACAGCATTTTATCCCACTTCCAGTGATACAAAATGAGTCCTTATGTTGAGTTCCTTTCATTTTTTTTTTCCCCTTCTCACTTTTTTTTTTTTCCTGTCAGGTCAGAATGAGCTAGGACTAATAGGAGGCACTGCAGTCTGAGGGCTTTAAAATCTGGCTGGGGGAGGTCACCCTACGTGACAGTGGCAGTGTGCATGGCTCTCTGCGTGGGCACACTCATGTGCAGCCGTGGGTGGCACTGAACACCCCAGTGATGGTGAAGGGAGTGCAAGTGGGCTCTGCTGCCTTCCGTGCCAGACCCTTCCTGGGCTCTCCCACATGTGCCACGCTGTGCTCCAGGTTCCAGCCTTCACCTCGAGACCCTCCAGAATTCTGCCCACTCTTTTCGGTCACCCCGGCTGCATCACCCTGTTCCACACACCCTGCTGGCCCCTGTGCCAGCCATGGCAGCTCCTGGGTTGTGTGGCTTCTTCCCCTGACTCCTTCCTCTAGGATCACACTACTCAGCACAGCTTACGCTACTGGTAAACCACCTCCTCCTCTAGTCTTTCCTGATGACCCACTTCTGATCTGCCAGTCAAACATTTCTAAATGGAGGCTTCATATCCTTACCCTCTCCGTTTATCAGAGAAGACATAAAATAGATAAGAACACTCCTTTTTTTTTTTTTTCTTCATGCTGTGTACTTATTTCCACAGACTGGTGCTGTAATCTCAGTAAGTTTGCCTCTCTCCATCTTCTCCTGCCAGTTTCCATTGGCTCTGCACTATGGCTGAGATGTTTTTGTTGCTCCTCAGTGGCGTGTGTGTTTTTTGTCTGAAGCAGAAGGTGATACGCACTACTATGATCAGGGTAAGGTGGCTTAAAGTGGCTGAGTGTATCCACAGCTGCACGCTGAGGGCAGGTCAGCATGGGCAGGTGTGATTGCCCTGCATGGGCAGGTGGGGAGCCTGGATGCCTGGGACCGGGACTGGGTGTGTGTGTGCGTGTTGGGATCAGAATGAGTCAGTGTGTGTGTGTGTGTGTACTGGAGGATGACTCTGTGCCTGTGCACCTGCAGCAGATGACGTGTGTGTCAGCCCAAAGGTTTGGACTTGGCCAGGAGCAAAGACAGGGACACTGTGCTCCCTGGCAGTGTGTTAGAGTGATGCAGGTACCTTTCCACCTCTAAAAGTGAGAAGGGAAATCTCCCACTGACTGTTGCCCCACCCTAGGGACCTTGCCTCCCTTCTGATGTAGTCTTGGCAGCACTGATTTGTAGGGGAGGCAGCAGCTTACTGTCACACAGCAGCAGTGACCTGACAGGGAGGCACGGACACTTCTGGTGTCCTGCTCCCCACGTAAGGTTTCACACAGCTGCTCTCTGTTTGCAGAGAACTCTTGACAGGATACAGGACGACTCAGGACCGAAGCTGAGAGGATGACACAGGTTCCCAGAAGCTGCCAGCTGCCTTTGCAGCAGGCATGTGAGGGAAGCTCTGTGCGAGGGCATGAGGCACAGCAAGCACTCGAGGTCTGACTCTACTTTATTTGTCTGGGAGGGCCCAAGGGTGAAAGGGCACAAAATGGGCCTGGGGCAGAGGAAAAGAAATTGAGCCAGGTGCCCTGACCCCCCAGAAGCATGTTGTACTACTTGGGTGAGTGGAGCAATAGCACAGTCTGTCTGGGAAGATGTATTTTGGGAGGACCCCATGCTTGACTGCTCTCAGGTACCTTTTTTCATCGCTGTCCCTTCCTTCCTAGAACAGTTTCACGCCACAGAAGAGATTTGTTTTTGTTCTTCATGTTCACCTTCTGTGTCACCCATGAGGGGCTGCCTCTTCTTCAGCTCCCGGTGGTACTTGGCCATGAGGGAGGCGTAGATGCAGCCATAGGCAGCTGCCACCACCATCATGATGCAAACGATGCCACAAACCACCCCCGCAATGATCACAGTGCCGATAGCCCGGCGCACGCTCACAGGCCTGTACCGCTGCTTCTGAGGGCATCCCACACTGGGCTCCACTTCTGTTTCTGGGCCTGATTTAGATTTGGAAGGAGCAGGGCTTCCTTTAGTGCAAGGTGGGCCAGTATTGTCCAGCACTGTAGAGCTGTTCTCGTCATCCAGCTGGGAGCAGTAGTTGAACATCTCCATGGGCACCATTCGCATGTCCTTCCCTTTCAGCTCCTTGGGCAAGGTGCAGGCCAGCTGGTCGATTTTCCCACCTGTGCCAACAGAGATAACAGGAGTGAATCACAACTTCATCCCCCTACAGAGGCATCAGGGTTAGATCCTCAGGCAGGGTGAGTTCATGGGCCTCCATTCACGCCTGCTAAAGTATTTTCCCTTCAGAAGCTTCAACCATGTCAGCTGGCCAGTGTGCCTCTGCCTAGGTTGGGTTTGGCACTAGAGCTCCTGGTGCATGATATCTGCATAGGCTTCTTTCAGGCCAAGACATGAAAGCCCTCTGAAACCATTTAAGTCAGCCTCATATTGTTAGTGAGTTATGTAAGTGTCAACAGAACCACTTTAGAAAAGGAGAAATTAAAGCAAGAAGATAGGACCAGGCTGTATCTTCTCAAAAAGAACAACAGATACACATCCCATCTTCTGACAACTAATCCATCTCTGTGAAAATAATGACAGATGTTGAAACAAATGCTTAAGTGAGTTTGGGCAATTTCTTTGGAAGGGGAGGAAAAAAAGCAAAGTTGTGTCTGTGTGCTTTCCACTGACTTTGTGATATGGCAGTCAAGAAAAAAAAAAACCAAAAAAAGTGGAAAGTGGCACTCGTATGCTTGTTTGATTCTGCTCACACAAATGCATATTTCAGACTGCAGTGTAGCCACAGGCAGAGATAATCTCCTTGCAGCATGGCTGTGATCAGCAGGGATGTGACAGCTGACTGTTGCTATCGGCATGATTTGAGACCCTTTCCTACTCATTGGTCCCAGAAACAGAAGGTCAGGCCTTCAGTCGTCATTCCTGTAAAATGTGCCATCTTTCTTTGAGTTGCAGCTCCTGAAAGCATGCCATCCCATCAGCATTGCTGATAAGTACATGTACCTTTCTAGTCTTCTGTGTTTCAAGGAAAATCTGGAAATACAAACTTGTCAAAAACTGCTGGGTTTGAAATGATGATTTTATAGCCAGTCTGACTTGGGGCCTGCCTTGTTAATTTGAGCTGTAGTTTGGGTTCTCCAATATTAGTTGCAGTGTTTTTCCTAAGTGTCACTGTTTCCTAGGGTTCTTTTGTTGGCAGCAAACCTGATGCTTTACAGCCAAATCTGACTTCTAATTCTCTCAGCTTAAGAAAGAGGATAGGATGGTTATTTCCAAGTGTGAAAAGCATTTCTTCTGTTTAGGCAGAAAGAGTGAGGTGAATTCATAATCCTAAAATTTTAATGTTACTTGAGGAAAGTTCTTTTTTCTCTCAAGATTAAAAAAAAACCCCAGGTAATAGTTCAGATTAGAAACAAAACAAGGAAATAGGAGATCTAGGGCTGCTGAGGACTTCATAGAGTGGCAGTGTTGCTACATGGAGGTGCAGTGGCACTAAATTGTAGCAGGGTCCTCATGCTCTTTGGCTGAGACCTGTCCTGCAGGTCAGCCTGACCTGCCAGTTGTATCTGCTCCCGTTTGTCCCCTGCCTGCCCCTGTTTGCCCTTCCATGGCAGAGCAGCACTCCTCCGCCTGCCCCCCGCAGCGCGAGCACCTACCTCGGTAGGAGAACCACTCCATCCAGTGCTTGAAGTCTCGGAGGTTGCAGTCGCATTCCCAGGGGTTATCCCCAACCTGGAGCTGCTGCAGGCTGGTTAGAGGCTCGAAGGTCACCCTGTCCAGGCTCTGCAGGCGATTGGACCTGAGGGAGAGGGAGCGGAGAGCAGGCAGGTCGTCGAAGATGCCCGAAGGAATCTGGGCCAAGCCGTTGATGGAGAGGTCCAGCTGGCGCAGCAGGGCCGTGTGTTGTAGCAGGTCCTTGTCCAAGGCCCGGATGCTGTTGTTCCTCAGCTGGAGCTCTGTGAGGTTCCCCAGGTCACTGAAGATGTTCTGGGGGAGCTGGTCCAAGAAGTTGTTGGATAGATCCAGCCTCTGTAGAGCAGAGAGGTTGGAAAACACTGCTCCTGGCAGGATGCTGAGTTTGTTGTTGAGAAAGAGGAAGGTCCTGGTGTTTGTGGGGATGTCTGAGGGAATGGAAGAGAGGCCCAAGCCGCTACAGTCCACTTCCAGGTTGCCGCTGTTACACTTGCAGGAGGAAGGGCAAGCAAAGAAGGACTCGGCAGCACACAGTGAGAGCCAGCAGCCAAGCACTGGTGGGTGAAAAGCAGGGAAGAAAGAGGGCATGGATTAGATGAGTGCTTTCCCATCCTCACCCACCGCCAACTACAACACAACCCTCACAGCAGGGCTCTTCCCTGCAATGCCCTGCAGTGTAATGACTTTCCTCACAGCAACATCCCTTTACTGCTGCCCTGCATCCTGACAGCATGACTTTCCTCTTAGCCTTTTTTTTTTCATGAACAAGCAGGTAAATATCCTTCCAGTTTCACAGCGAAGTCAGAACAGTGCATCCCAGAGGACTTTGCCGACAGATACTGGAGCACTGGTACCTGTCAGAGGAGAATGGAGCAGAGAGTGGTGGGAGCTGTCACCTCTGATAAAGGACAACTCTTTCTAAACAGGCAGGGTAGAGAGAGGAGGGGCCGGGTATATTTAAGAAGTTCCAATTTTTCAGAGATAGATACGTTATTAAAAAACTTTTAAGAAAATGAAAATAAAACAACCTACATTTCAGGTGTGCTCCTGCAGTTTGAATCCTAATATTTGTGATAGGTAAGACTCAGATCTAAGACTTTAAATCAGGGTATCGTTTCCTTACCATATTCACAGTGTGTCATCCGGGCCTTGTGTCCACTTTTTAATGAATTGCATTACATTACAAAGAGATGACCAAGAAAATTGCTAAAAAGTAACAAGGAGTCCCTAAATCACTGGACACCTGGTACTTGCCATTGCTCTCAAAACAGTTCCTAAATGCCATAGCAATAGCCCCAAAAGTACCTCCTCTGACCAAAATTGCCCACAACAATGGAACAAGGATAGGAAGTGTAGGTCGGTAATTGGCAAAAGGAGTGTCAGGAAAAGGGTTAGCACACACACCCCCTTTCTCCTGCACTGTCTCAAAGTCAAGGTCGGACAATCTGCAAATCAGCACTTTTTTAGAGCTGCTCTGGATTCCAGACATGGTTCCAGATCCTGCCAGTGGCACCAGGGCACTAGTCACCAACCTTCCGTGGGAGCCAGTGGCTTGTCAAACTCTCATTTTTGTGACAAAGAAGCATTATCAACAAGAAAGCAAGCTTTGTGCCTCCTGTCATTAGAGGAGTGGGAGTTATGTTTAAGCAGACTATGTAAAACATTTGCATCCTTCATCTTAATGCCTTTTGTGGAATTGAGATCGCACGATGTATTCCACTGTTCTTCAATGTGGGAAGCAAATTCAGCTCCCTCGCAGTTTTTGAGGTGACAGGTTTGAGCATTTGACTAAAACTGAAGCAGGTTTGTCTGTACATCGTGCCTGTCCCGTCCCTTTCTCACTTTTCTTCAGGGGAGGCAGTCACTTGGGTTGGTAGAGTCTTTTCAGGGGTGAATGGTAGCTAAAGTGGATGCATTTATTGTCTCGCTGTTCCTTCCTGAACTGGAGATCAGGTTCTCCTGTCCTGCTTTTCTTCAAGGTGCTTTTCAACAAGCAGGTGTTTGGCTTCTTAATCCTAAAGGAACTGAGAAAGGACTGCCACAGGAGAGGGAGCCAAAGGAGACCCATGCTCTGGAGAAGCTCTTCCTGGAGCAGCTTTGCAGTCAGCCGTGCTCTTCCTCTCTTCCCTTGTGCCACTCTCTAGAGTTTAATCTGACCCACAGCAGATTTTTTTATGGCAACTTTGCTTCTGTCAGCGTTGTGCCTTCATACTCCAACCCTGTCATCCTGCATAGGGCAGGTTTTGTGCTCCCTGCGATCCTTGTGAGAATTGGCAGATTTGTGGAGTGGCAGTCTAAGGAGAGCTATCCAGTTTGAATCCTAAGCTATATGACTTTTATTAAAGACCAAGGGATGAATGTTCAGAGATAATATATCAGTTCTCTCTTATTTCATCCGTCTTTCACAATTCTTCAATAATTTTTTACTGTCCTGCAGTTGAGATCTCAGGTGTACATCAGCCCAGGCCATGCCAATAAATGTGCTCTTTTAAGGAGAATTATGGGTCCTCATGGTGAAATGCAAGACAGAGCTTTGCCCTGAGCACCTCTGTGCTTTCTTGTCATGCAGAGGCTGGCATCCACAGCAGAAAGTAGATCATAGCCTGTGGATTGCTGCAGTACAGGTACTGACTGGCTGGCTGATATTTAATTCTGTTCAGAATATGTCACACTCTTGTTGTAGGGAGAGAATTAAAAGAATGGGAGCTAGAGTGGGGAAGGGAAAGAGCCATGAGTCACTCAAGTGACCCCGTCTTTTCCTGGATGCTTAACAAAAGCCCAGTATTAATAATAGATTGGCAGCTGTGATGATGAGATAACACTTAGCTGCTTTGTGCACCAAGAAAGGCAAGAGCAGCCCGTGTGTAATGCTATACAGGTGGCATTCTGTTCAGGGCTTATCTCTCAGAATGCCTGGCCGCCTCCGGCGCCGACTGGGTGGCTGTGGGGTTCCACCAGTGTGTGTGCTGGCAGTGGCTGGCGGGAACAAAGTCTCAGGCAGCTGGCTGTGGTTATGTTCGGGAGATGGATTTATGCCAAGCTTCTGCAGCCATGTAGGATATGCCAAAAATGTCTTGTTGTTGCCCATATATTGCTGTATGCTTTTGGAAATATTTTACTAAAATCATACAGAGAGGAGAAAGTCTGATTTCGTTTTCACTTCCCTGCAAGAAGTGCATCCAGGAGGATGTGAGTTGGGGCCAGGGAATTCATTGCATTGGTTAGGATGCAGCTGTACAGGAAAGAGAGCCAGGGAAGCAATAGACAGAACCTGAAGCTGTCTTCCAGCCCTACAGAAGGATGAGTAATAAGTGTTTTTGTGTTTTGGGAAGATGAAGTTACTTTGTGGGGTGTTTGGTGACTCTAGTAGGTAGCAGAAAGCTGATCCAGGTATATCAGATTAAGTCAAGACTCAGTAGCATTCATTATAAATTATTTATACAGTCTAGTCTGTGAGGATGGATTACAAAGGCGCCTGTTTTCTGGAGAAGGAAATAGTTCACCCAGCTTCTTACAGCTGCAGCTCCAAATGTGATCAGGAGGACTGGAACAAGGGAAACCACAGACCTCCTTGGTGCCTGGGCATGCAGTAGGGAGGGACACGCTCCAAGTGTCCCCTTTACTCTGCTGTGGTCCCCAGATGCTTCCCTGAGATGCAGATAGATTCCCAGAAGCCCCACATCCCCTGGCAGTGCCTGCTCTGCACTCAGGGGTACTGTAGCAGCTGCCCCAGTCCACTGGGAACATACACAGGCTGAACGTTTACAATTTAATTTGAAAGAGAGCTTCTTTATTTACTCCTTGATTTTCACTACATGTGGCAGTGCCCAGTAGGAGAATTCTGCCTTCGCATCCTGCATTTTCTTCTAAAATCTGTTATGACTTTTGCTGTGAAGAGCTGGGAGCCTTGCTCAGCAGCCTGTGTATAAACCCCAACCACAGAGAGGAGTCTGCAGCTTACAGGATGCTGGTTTGAGAACTGTTCGGGGTGGATCTTTGTGCGATGGTGTCTATCGTGCTGTTTCTCACCTGCCAGGCCCACTGGAATTCAGAAGCAATCATCACTTGCTGTCCCACTTTAAGCCCATCTTCAGCTTTAGAATATCACTCTCCCTCCCAGCTAGCCTGGCCTCTAAAGGAATCAGGAATTAGTTCAAACATCTCCATTCTTAGCTGTCCCTCTCCCCTGTTCTTAACCCTGATGTGACCTATTTTCTTCCCGCTCCTTGACAAACAGGAATACTGTACTTGGTACCTGAGCAGGCATTACTTACGACAAGCCTCCTGCCACCTCATGAGGAACCTGCTCCTCCACCGGTGGCCAGCACTTGTAGGCAGCATCGTTGTCTTCTCCAGCGTGTCTTCACATCCAACAGCCAGCCTGGCACCCGGCCCCAGAGGGAGAAGGAATGACCTTGTAGCCTGCCTGCCAGGTCCTGGGGTGGGAAAGCAGAGCAGAGAGGATGAGATTCACTTCCCTGGGTGTAGCACGCGGGTTGTCCTTTCCCCTCCCCAATTAGTGTTTTGCCTTTGAGGCATCAGTTCTGTTTTGGAGGAGAAACGGAGGATATTTCAGGAGGCGCAGCGTGTCGAAGGCGCAACATTAATTCACTCTGAACCTCACGGTGCAGAAATAAAACCTGATTCACCTAAGTGCCAGAGAGAAGTTTGTGCTTGAATAGCCTGCCATGGTAGCTACGTTAGCCTCGTGCTCAAGGTTAACCCGATGAATCGCTGAGGTGACCCTGCCAGGGCAGCAGACTCCGGCTCATTGCTGTCGCCTCCACGCAGGCTGGTGCCACCTGTGCATCCTCTGCCTGACGCACGGCTCCGGCTCGCTCAGAGCTGGGCACCAGCGGCTGCCAAGCTGCTTCCCCCCCCCCTCCCCCTCCCCCCCCCGCTCCACCACCCCCCCCCCCGTGCCGTATTCCCTACCAGCACTTCCTGTCTGGTTTAAGGTAAAATGGATGTGGTGGCTAGAGCGGCACAGCTTCAGCTTGGGGATTTCCCACTGCAGCAACTGCAGGAGCTGAAGAGCGAGCGAGCCTCGGAGGAGAAGGAGAAGGAAGGACCTGAGGCGGGGGAGACTGAGTGGGAGTGTTGGAAAGAGAGGAATTGCATCTTAATTAGTAGAAGGAAAAATCCTCAGTTTAATTAGAAACCCAAAGACCATAAACTCTCCCCTGACAATGAGTGACTGACAACAGGTTTCAACTTCCCTCCTGCTTCCCTTTTGGATACAAGGAGGCAGGAAAAATGAAAACACCACGAACCCTTCTGTCCCCCTGCGTACTCTCTGACGTGCCACCCACAGTCGCAGCAGCAGTCAGATGGACACGTTTCAGCAGGGCACGGAAATAAGCCATTCTCCATCCCCTCTGAGGGGCTCTGGCAGCATCCACAGCGGCTCTTTTAGCTGGGTGCTGCACTGCCACCAGGACACTCTCCCCACACACGTGCCAGGTGCCTACCCTCCCCCAAGGCTCCCAGGACTGATTTATTTTATATGGGAATGTAAACCACCAGGAGATATTAAAATTAGCATCTTGATGAAAATTGTGAGCAGGTTCAGTACCTAGACTAGCACATTTGCAAGGCTATGTAGATCATTTACCGAAATGCCAATGCACCAGATACCTCTTATGGTTCAGAAACCAATTCAGCCTTCATCCGCTGCACCCCCCACTCCCCAAGCTGAGCTGGAGCCCTTTCCCTGCAGTCCCCACTGAAGGAGAAGCTGCAACAAATAGCTGTCCCCATTTGGTGCTTGCACTCGACCTGACTGAGGAGACTTTCAGCCTCCCCCATAGAAACGTCTCCATCCCAAATGCCGCCCCTGAAGTCTCCTGTCCCCGCCTGTCCATATGGAAAAGGAGGATGAAAAGCCACAAGCACTTACCTGGAGGGGTTCTGCCTGCAGCCACTTCCACCCGACTGCCCGGACACTGCCCAATTACAGCCTCTTCCTTCCCTCTCCCTCCTTGACTTTCACTCCCCAGCAGCAGGCTTTCCGTGTGCTCTATTTAACTCCCTACAGCACTGGAATAAACGGCAGAGTTAAGCTGACAGCCACAGAGCCTTATCTGCCTGCTGGATAGCGCCAGTCGATCAGCTCCAAATCCTGTTGCCAAATGATCACGTCCTTGCTCTGAGCATCAGGGGCAGCCGCCTGCCATGCTCTGCCTTTCCCTCTTCCCCACCTTCACTCCATCTAACTTTGTCAGGGTTATAGATAGCTCTGTTCCTTTTGCTCTTGCCTTTTGGCTCTGTTTTGTAACACCCCATCTGTATCAGCTGGCTTGGTTCCAATTAGGGGGGCTAAGCAATTTTTTAAAAAAAAAAAGCAACCAAGAAAACCAAACCCAAAACGAGCTTCCTTGGGTGCTTTGTGACACGGTGTCCCTCTGCCGTGTCCCCTCAGCCCAGGCCCCCGCTCAGGCCAAGCACTGGAGTCTCTCCCACCATGCTCCGTGCAATTCATCCACGCCGTCCCCAGGCGACAGGGGGGGCCGAGGGCAGGGCTGGCACACCCAGGCACGAGGATGGGGACAGGGTCAGGGTTTCCACCCCCAGCTCCTTCTGCTCTGGCAGAGCAAGTCCAGCTCTTGCACTCATTTCTGGTTCCTCACGGGCGCCTCTTTCCCTCAGGCAGCACCAAGGCTCAAGCAGAGAGTGCAGGGTGGGAGGAGCAGCCATGTATAAATAAGCCTTTTCCCTATGTTTAGAATTTATTACAGTGCATAGTGATTAACACCTGTTCAGGCTTTAATGCTGTCTCCTGCGCTGCCACACGCACAAAGATGGAGGGGCCTTGATAAACCCGAGATTATTTTAAAGCATGTCACATACATGCCACACTCCCCGCTCCATAGATAGCAGCCACCCTGTGTGCACTCATACACGTGTTTCCAAGACTTAAAAGCAGCCACCTTCATGTTCAAATGCACAGAGTCACCAATCTAGCTTACATTTACAAGTGTGTGCACGGAGTTGGGCTTGCACAAGTGCCGGGGACGCTTCTGTAACCCATGTTTATTAACCTCCATGTCTTCCACGGAGCTGCCTGCTTCTCCAAGCATACCATATGCCCAGGTGGCAGAGCAGTAGATTTGGAACATGTAGATGTTCTTGGCTGCTGAAGGGTGAGGGTCAATGAGCTTCTGCATTTATACTTTGAAGAAGTATGTTTGTGGAGAAATTTTAATTCCAAGGATCCAGGAAAAAAACCAGTTTCTCCTACGCATCTACTGCCCATAAGAACATTATACCCTTAGTGATTAATATTCCACAGTCAGGAGAGAGCAAGGAGGCAGGGAGGATTTTTAAGAGTTTCTTTTTTGAAGGTTTCCTCTGACTTGTCTTGAATTCTGACTTAATTAGCAGTTTTCTTGTGACCCAAGAGATGCCTTCTGCTCTGCAGAGTGCCAGGCCAGCTGCACTCACTGCCAGTGCAGCTCTGGGAACGTGTAATCTTGGGGCAAATAGCACCTGCCCACACCTCAAGCCTCCCCAGAGCAGCACCAGATCTGTCTGGCTGCTTTCAGCCTGACAGCCAGGGATTTTTCCCACAGTGAGCACTCTGGCAGACCTCGGAGTGCTCCCTCTGTGCCCCCAGCTCAACAAGAGAGGCACCGTGCCATCTGTTCTGAACTTGCCTGGCATCGCCTGGGCTTGGGGGCTCAAGGCTGGTCATCATTGATGGAGCTCTGAATGCTCTGAGGTCACCCAAGGGCTCCACAAACCAGGCATTAGCCTTTCTCGGGGGCTTTCTAGATGGTTCCTTCTCCCTAGAGCGACACGTCAACTGCGTGCCCTGTGATCCATGGGGCACGGTGTCCAGAGCTTTCTTCCATGTGCTTGGAGTTGAATGTCTTTCCAGATTCTGGAGAAAACAGGGTAGCCTGTGGGGCTGGTGACGGCCTTTTCTTATTACTGTTTCAAATAGGACAGCAAAAGACAACTTTTTTAGTTTCAGCTCAAAGCAACAAAATGAAATCATCTGTTTCTGGCCCATGGGCTCCAGTGGCCAAAAATACGCGGAGCTGAAGTGCCACTTGGACATTTGGCCTGCTGTCAGACCCTAGAGGACTCTCTAATGAGGATTCCCCTAATTAGATTGAACAGCGAACCTTACTGCTGAGGGCAGGGGGAGGGGAAAGAAGGGGGGAATGCAGAGGGGATTGTAATGACTCTGCAGCACTTGCCAGGGCCTAAAAGCTGCAGCAGGCACTGTTCCTGCCTTCTGCTTGCTTCTCTGTGCCCAGGCACCAGTAATGTTTGCAGTATCACTCCAAACTGTAAGGAGAGAGGGTCCCAAGGACCATGCTAGGAGGGCAGGGAGGGTTTCAGTTTACTGTATCCACATACTGGCTTAGAAACTCTTCCCAATTCCGTGTCACCTTCTATCCAAAGCTTGCCATGTGCTCTGTGAATGGCTCTTACTGTAGCTGTAGGTGGTGTTATTTTGTGCTCAATGACCCCCAGAAGTAAGGCTGAGGTAAGAGCCAGTAGTGCCTTTGCTCTAGGTAGGTGGATAAGTCTATCCCATTCTCCAGACAGCAGCACTGAGGCTGGAGACACAGGTGACTGTGTCACTAGGGTGAGACACTGCCACAAACAGAGCCCAGCAACCTCTGTCTCTGATTATCTCTCCAAGTCCCTTGCACTAACCCTTGGATCATGGCTGAGGGATCAGACTCCGTTAACAGCCTGGCTTATGAGCATTGGCAGGGCATGTGGGTGACCTATATTACAGAAGGGTAGGTAGCAGAGACTGCAACAGATGCCAGCAATAAATTATCAGAAAGTGTGCACGGACTTTCATCCCTCCCCCACACTCTCCTTGATGGCAAAGTCCCTTTCCCCTTCCCAGTGCTGAATTGCTTTAGCCTTTATCAGAAAAGCAGCAGCATGAGGGAGGGCATGGGGGACGCTTTAAGGCGATTATCTTCTTTCCTTCCCCTTTCCTTGTTGCTTTTAGCATTCATGTTTTATTGCTATCACCCCATAACTGAGGGGGACAGTGGTACTCCAGCGTTTAGTGACTAAAGCATGTTGTTCTGTGCATGTTCCTTCATCTGCCCTTGGGATGAGACACGAGTCTCTGTGGCAGAGACTCGTAATCTGTGTGGCCTGACTACTACACCAGGAGTGGCTTTAGATGGCTCGGAGACCTCACCCATTCTTAGTCCCTCAGCAGACCTGTTAGTTGTGCAAACTACCGATCACAAGAGGTCACATTGTCTCACTGGCAGCCCCTCATTTGTCGTCTCTTTGGAATGCAAAAGCACTCAGAGGTGACAGAGAAGCTCAGCAGTACTGTAGAAAAATCCAGTGCGTGCCACTGCCCCAGTGAGCTTCCAAGCTAGAGAGCTGGGGGCTTCATTTGCAGCACTTGCTGATTTATTAACACGTGTGTTCAAGATTCATTAGTGTTGTGCTGTCACAATCAATGGAAAGCACACTTTAAATTCACACGAGAAACCCAGCTGCAGAAGAAATAGTGCCCTCTGACTTGCAGTGATCAATCACAGCTAAGCAAAACACCTCATACAGGAAGCTGTAAAGTAGGTAGAAAAAGTGTAAAACCCACTTGGTCTTGTAAGGAACTCTGCCACATTCCTGGCCTGGTGCTGAATAAAAACCTCATCCTTTTCTCTGTGATGTGTAAAGGTCAAAAACATTCTGATTTTTGGATTGGCAATGGAGGCAACTCTGAAATGCAAATGTGTTGATGGTAAGAAATGTTTCCTCCCCAGGACCCTCCAAGAAAGATCAACTTTATCCCCATTTTGTGGAGGGGTAAACTATGATGCAGGTAAAACTGGCTGCTGATTTTGGCTGGCTGAAATTTCAGCTGCCTTGCTTTTGATACTTCATCATTAGTCCACATCAGTTCCCCACCCACTCAGGATTTTCAAAGCTGTCAAGTGCGGCGTTTGCACTTGGGCTTGTGAGTGCTCTCCTGTCCTGCAGAGAGTATTTGTAGGCCTTATCAAAGTTACACAGAATAAAGGATTTTTGGCCAGGTTTTCCCGAAGGCCTGTGGCAAAAACAGGAGAGGAGCCAGTTTTCTTGATTCCTCATTCCATACCTTAAGCAGAAAACACTATTTGCTTTTCAAGCCTCCCTGACCAATGCACAGTAATGAGACTGGGAAATTCTGGAGGAGCTGAAAACACCAAGGGCATAAAGCCTCAGCAAATCCTCTGAGAAATACAGAGCATCGGAAGGGGAGACAGGGAGGGTAGCACTGCTGGGAAAGACCCAGATTGCTGTGGGGATGTGGAATTCCTTGGGAAGCTGTGGAAGCAGGTGGGGAGACCGGGATATCCAGCCAGGAGTGACAGGAAAGTCCCAGCACAGCGAGAGTGCGGCATATGGAGGAGGCCCGGAGCAGCAGCAGGAGGAGAGCTGAGGGGGCAGTTGACAGGAAGAAATCCAGCCATGTGTGTGCCAGCATCTCCTCCAAGTATCACTGAACGCGACAGACCACGTGCATGTTTCCTCCCTGCAAAACGGAGGCAGCTGAGAAGGGAAGCGGGTGAGGGAGTGGGAGAGGGGCTCAGAGGAGGGACACGTGAGCAGGCTACCCAGTTTCCTCCTCTTTTTCTTGCCACGGGGTGATGTTTTTGCTCTTCTCACACTGTTGGCAAAAATTGGTAACCAAGTGAGATGTGGAGGGGGGGTTCTACATGAAGGTTGAGATAACATTTTCTGATCCAGCCGGGAACAGTTGGCTGTGGGTGGTGGCTTGTCACCAGCCCTGCCAGTTCTAATCCAGATCCCAGTTTTTCTCTCAGCTGTGGAGTGAAGAGCCTTCTCTACAACTTTAATTTCCTGCAGGGGTTAATCCCATGGTCAGTGGTGGCTCAGGCCCTTAATCCTTTCGCTCAGTCCCTTAACAGAAGGACTGCAGCCGCTCCTGACCTGGCAGGTCTGAGAGAGGCACCCTTCTGCTCCCAGTTCCTCCTCTACACCCCACGAGCATCCTCCAGCTCACTGGCATTTAAAATGCTGCTCCCCCCTTCCTGGCAAGCCTACCCCAGGGGTGTGGGTGGGTGGTACAACCAGGAAGAGGTTGCAGGCAGAGAAGACAGCTTGGTGGGAGAATCCTGGTTCTCTGGTCCTCGTTCCCATCACTGCTGCGCACACAGGTATTTCCTGCACTTCTTGGTTGGACAGTGCTCTGAATCCCAAAGGCTTCTCTTTCTTGGTTTTATTTGGGTGGTGTTCAAGAAGGAAGGTGTGTATGGGCCCACAGTTGTGAAGGATTCTCTGAGGGCTCGGGAATTTTAACATGGCCAAGTACCTTCCCTGGACCTCTTATTTAAAGTCAAAGGATGCAGCAGATCTTTAAGAGGGAAGGTGCCAGCCTGTCTGAGATAAGAGATACATTGACATGCACAGAATAGTAGATGGAGGTGCGTCAATTTAGCTGCAAGATAGGAAAATGTAAGTTTTTAATCAATATGAGCTCTGTCCCTGCAGCACTGGGCCAGATGTGTGCTGAACAGCATGACCAGACTGCCAAATCAAGGGGCTTCCAGATCAATACCAAGAGACCCCTGGTACATCTTACAGGGGTCAAAGTGCTTCAGCCATAAGCCTTTCTCCTTGTGGTTTCTCATTCCAAAAATGAGGCAAGCTTTTGCAAGCCTGAGTGATCCCTTGCACACAAAATGCCCCGCACCCGCTTGTTTCCCATCATTCATTTCTGCATTAGCACAAAAACTGGCTTTGCTTTATTCTTAGTCTGCATTTTGAAATACACTGGGCCCTTGAGCTCCCAGGCCTTCCTTGTGCTGGGCTCTTGTTCCTCTTTCTGCTGGTGGAGAAGCCAGTGTGGTAGAGAACTGCTGCCACCAAGGCTGCTCCCCCTTTTCCTCCTTCCCCACACTGGCTGTGCTTCCCTGGGTGCCAGGCTCCCAAAATGAGACCACCGCCTGCCAGGGTAGGGGCTTGTCACTCTGGCAGCTGGAGCAGGAGGAGAGAAAAGATGTAGGAAACACTGGAACAAGGGAAGATCTTCACTGAGGTCTCATGAGGCTGTGCCCTGGGCACATCCAGAGGGGCAGGGACCATCCATGCCTGCACAGTGGTGGGGCAGAGCACAAGATGCTGGCAGTAAAAATCCTCTCAGCTCTGATCATAAGGGGATCGGTGACCCAGCATGCACGCAGCTCCTGGCAGACCTCCCGAGGAAAGGCTGGCTCTCATCATTCCCACACCATGCATTTGTACTGGACTGAAGGAGACCTTTTTCTGCCTTAGTGAGTTGCGGGGATCTGTCTCACATGGTTGCCACTGTGGCACAAGGGTGTTGGTGCTGCCTCTGAGAGCCTGGAGCTGTCCTGTGCCCCATCTCCCCCCATCACCTTCCCAGAGCATCCGAGAGGGGCAACCCTGCGAAGTCCACACAAACTGCGTGGGATCCGGGCTGCTGCCTTCAGCTCCAGGGGTGCCTGCGGATCTCTGGGACACAGTTACACTTTTTACAAGCTGGGAACATTGCCCATAGCTCAACAAGATGTGGTGACAGCTCTCACAACCCGGAGCTCCAGCCAGGATCTTGGGATGCATCTGGGTTAGCACACAGATCACAGCCTCATGCTGCAGAGCCTGCCGAGGCTGAGGAAGGTCTGCAAATGTGATGTGACTTTAGTTCTCTGCAGGGTTTGCAGCCACAGAAGAGACACCTTTATGGCAAAGTTCACACCCCACTGGAATTTCTAGATGGGAGTGGTGTGGAGAGCAGGGCCCACCTCCACCCTTCTGCCCTCACCCAGGTACCCCACAGCACAGTCACAGCAGCACCACACCCTGCTGTGGGCAGCGCTGGCACTGGAGACTCTCACCAGGAGTGGAGAGGGAGCCCAAGAGATGAGTGCCAAGCCAAGCTGCCTCTAACAGCTCATCTCCAGACTCAGGGTGAGGTCTCGCTTTTCTATCCCTTGTGTGAGAGCATGGTTCATGGGGAAGGAATCTCCCTAGCCTCCCTGACGTGAGGAGGAGCGTGGTAGCAGGGCATATCTTCCAAGTAACAGCCTTTGCTTGCAGTCAGTCAAGAAGTTCTGACTTGTGTGGCTTTGCTGTAAATTCAAGTCTCAGTCCTTCCTGTGACGGGCGTGGGGCATCGCAGGGCATAAATAACAGACAGTCTCTTTTGTTCCCATTCATAAAAAAATAACCGAGAAATCATCATTTTCATTAAAAGAAGAAAAACATTGCCATACGATAAAATAGGCTTGCAAAGCCAAGGACTTAAATGTGAGCTTATACTTGCCCAGCCTTCATTCAGCCACTTGCAGGGATGCAGCACAGCACTGCCTTCTCTCACCCGACCAAGTACTGTTTCTTTTTTTCACAGGGCCCCGTCCCATACTCAGCGCATAGGACACACGATACTCAAGCTAACAATGAGGATGCTGTAATAAATAAGGCTATTTCTGTATGGTCAGAATTAAATATTAAACCATGGTTTTGGCAGGAGGCCACAGTCTGTACATTCCTAATTTTGCGGGTGCCCGGCACGAGACCTTAGGGGCCATTTTGCAGAACTGCTGAACACTCACAGCTGTTTTCCAAAATGCTGGCAGCTTAGCCAGCAAACTGGTACAGCCTTGAGGACTCAATAGCACTGAGAGCCAAGAGGTCCCAGGCTCTGGCCCTGCACCTGCTGCTCCTTCCCTGTGTGGCCAAAAGGGAAGTCTCTTTTCCCTTCAAAAGCCAGGAAAACAACCACTCTGTCTTGCCTCATCAGGAGAATAAATCTTCTATCATCAACTACAAGGCAACTGTAGCAGCTAACATCTCCAGTACACCACGAGACAATGAATAGTGATGTATTGCCTGCAGGGCTTGCTTGGCAGGCAGTAAACAAATAAAACAGGCACGCATTTTGCAGTACCCAAAAAAAACAACAGCCCCCTGCTTCACTCCTGGAGCACCATGTAGCCAGTACCCTGAATGAAGCAGCTCATGAAAATACAGCATGTGATCCCACCAGTCAGGACTGCAACTCCGTGCAAGTGGCATGCTGTCTCCAGTAGCAACATTTCCTAACTTTCAACTGCTTGTTTTTGCGATGTGAATAATATATTTCACACAATCGAACCCCTCCCAGGTGAAGCAACTTTTCCTTTCATCTCTTGAGTCTGGAATTGAACTGGTTTGTAGAAAAAAACGTACATCTTCTTGCTGTTATCATACTCTCAATCACAGAAAGCTTTTTTGTGACCCAGCGTTTTGGTAAAGCCACAGCAGGAATAAGGTGTGTGTGACAAGGTACTTCCCTGCAGCAGGAAGAACATCCCAGAACTCCCACTCCCGCTTCTTTCAGCTGAGAGCTGAGCGTGTGTCATGGTGTAGCAGGCTGAAGCATTGCCCAGCTGGCAGGAGCATCCCAGTATGGTCATCCGAGTTATGGTTGGAGCCACCCAGGGCTGGGACAGTTGTCAAGCAGTGTAAGCAGCTGCTTGTAACCAAACATGGCAAGTGAAGGAAACTGCCCGCCCTGTCTCTTGAATCAGCAACAGGCAAGTGCTGAAGAGTCCCCTAAGAACTACCCAGGAATGCCCTCCCACAGGCTTGAGCCTCTCCCCATCCTGTTCCAGCCTCTGTTGCTCCCTGAACGCTCCTGTCCAGGTATCCTTATGGCCCCGTGCTGCTGCTGACCCTCCCAGCCCTACTGAGACACAGGCGTGCCTTCATCAGCCTTCCATGGTGCAGAAGAGCCTAGAAAACCATTTCTACATCAGGCTTAAAAAAAAAAGCCAGAGGAAGGGCAGGAACCTGGAGTAACTCTCAAAGATATCTGAGCTGAGAGTGCACCTTGCGAGCCTGTGGCATTCAGTTTGCTGGAGGAAAGGGTAAAGCTATGATCTGGTATGAAAATTACATAAGAAGGCTTCCCCCCTTTCTCTCTGCAAACAGCCCCTTTGCTCAGGATTTACCATAATTCCTCCAAGTGGACAGGATGCACTAACAGAGGCAGCACTGATGTCTGACAGGGAGACAACTCCCGCAAGCCTTTCGCTCATGTGGAATAATTCCCTTGCAAATGTTGTTTGCCCACAGCAGTTAGAGGAAGATCCAACCCCCCGCCCCCCCCCCAACAGACCTGAGTGACAAAGCTCAGAAGAAAAATTGTCTGCAATTCTGGAAAGGCTCCCTTCTCCTCACTGATAGGAATGTCCCCTGCTTTGGGACAAGTCGCTGAGTCCCTTTAAGGGTTCCCCTGTCTTTTAAGGGTTTCCTTCTCTAAACCCTGCAATAGGAGCTGCTCCAGCCCTTCCCCAAATGAGATCTTAATTTCTCTCTCCATCCTTGAGTGGCAGGTCAGACACCAGCAGCAGAGCAGTGCTGTATCCTGCTCGCTGCCATCCCCATCAGGGCTGTGCTGGATGTGGCACATTCAGGTTACCTGACAGTCCACGTGGTGGACCTGGGGCCCAGCTTGGTCATGACCTGGTTGGAGCAACAGCTTCAAATATCCTCTCTCCCTGAATCGGGAGAGCTCCAGTTTACCGAGCCTCTCTTAATTAGCAGGAGATGCAGGGACAGTAATAAACTGGTCAGGCAGAGGGAGGAGGAGGGGGCGGAATGCCCTGTGTGGGATGTGTGTGTGCACGTGTCTGTGCACGCGTATGTCTGCACACACACACACACAGACACACACACAGAGAGGCTAACACTTACAGATACACCCCTATCCATAGTACACTTCACCTCGGCTCCTTTGGGACCTCATTCTCACTCCTTCCTCCCAGTCAGGGCTGGAAAAGGCTGTGAAGCTTCGCTGTGCTGTGTTTCACCCACCCCCCCTCCGTGCCGTGCCTTCCACCCCAAAGTTCAGAGATCACAGGCTCAGCCTGCGGAGATGCTGAAAGCAACTTGGGACTTATTTTTGGCTCTGCTTGTGATTTGGCATCCTTCACTTCGTGTCCTGTGGTCATGTCCGTGAGCACACACACCCACACACTTACACACATACACCCCCCCAATGCTAAAGCTGTGTACTGGGTGCTGAACCTGTTCAATTTTGGTCTGCACTTCTCCATTTTAGGTTGTCCTTACTGAGACAGCCGAGTCCAAAATGATAGCCAGCAAAGGCATCACAAGTCAGGCGAGTGGCCCCTCTCATGCTGACCCCTCCCAGAGCCCCGAGGAGGGGACAGAAGGCAGGAGCTTCCCGGTACGGGGTGACCCCAGCACCGCGTTCCCAGCCTCAAAGCCGCACCTGAGCCGCCCGCGGCGCAAGGAAAGGTGCCCGTGCCATTCTCAGCTGGGAGAAGTTGCTCCCGGCTGCCTGCACCGACCAGTACCAACAAGCTCTGCAGCAGGTTTGCCGTTCTGCTTTACGGAGGAAATCGCTGCCCGGCGGTCTCGCACAGGGGAGCCTTGTGCGCTGAGCTGCGTGGCAGACAGCGCTGCCCCTGCTGACACCCTCCTCCCCGGGGAAGCCGCTTGCTGGGGATGGGGGGAAACGCCGAAGGGAGTCGTCTTCACTTACCTCTCTCGGGATGGAAGGGACCCTCCTGTGAGAATGGCAGCTCTTCCAGCTCTCTTAACCCGGTACAATCCCAAAGCAAATCCAGCAGAAAGTGCCTCTGTTCGCAGCTGGACTCTCGGTGGACCCTAGCTGGCAGGAGCCCTCCCTAGCCAGCCGCTTGCCTCGCGTGGAGGGCAGAGGAGCCGCACAGCGAGATGACAGCGTGGGAAAGGGACTGTAATCCTCCGTAAATAATAAATAGGGGGAGAGAGAAAGAGAGAGAGAGGCGGGAGAGGGAGCGACTGTACGCGGTGAAGTGACAGCTGGGGGTACATCTGCGATGGCAGCAGCACACGCACAGGAACGCGCACAGACAGTGCAGAGGAGTCACCCCGCCAGGCAGGCAGGATCTGCTCCCAGACACCCAGAGGAAGGAGCTCGGGAGGTTCTCATTCCTCTCATCGCATCCCGGAGAAAGGGCAGTTGCCGTCAGTCCCTCTCTCTCCCTCATCCCGCCCTTGCTGCCATCCCTCTCCGGGTGCCAGGAGCCGAGGGGCTCGAGGAGGGGTGAGGAGATGCCAGGCGGGAGGAGCTCCCCACAGCCCCTCAGGAGGTGGATTGGTCAGGCACAGGTTACAAGAGAAGGCACCGAGCTGAGCAGTTCCTCCCCTCCCTCCATCTCTCCCCTGCTACGGCTGATGACAATAAACTCAGAGAGAAAGGCATCAGCATGAGAAGGGACGAGCCCTGGCTTTTGTATAGGAGCGAGGCGAGCGGCTGCGGTGATGGGGAGACAGCGGGGGAGAACCCGGGGGGCTCGGGAGAAAGGCAGCCCCTTCCCACCGGTGCCCCACAGACGGCGGTGCGGAGGCAGTGCGGCCAGCAGGGAGACTTAACTGAGAGGTGCCCACGGCGGGCAGCACAGCCCTGGGTCTGTTTCCTTAGGGATTCAGGGAAAACTTGAGGGGTGCTGTTAGGGGCTATTTGGGACGAGGGGAATGGGTGAAAGATCCACAGCTGGTTCTCCTGAACTTTGTGTGCAGCAGAGAGCGTGCTCAGCCATGGGTCCGGTGCGCGTCAGGTGTGGTGACATCCGTCAGTGACAGGCATTCCCTGCCCTCCCTGACACAGCCTGCTGGTACAGGGCTGCAGCAAGCAGCCAAATCCAGCCCATTACCTCTGTCAGGATTCCCTCTGTGCTCTCCCATGGGCTCCTGTAGCCTTCTCCCCCAAAATCAGACTCCTATCTTGCATTCCTCCATCTTGATGAGGACCTTGGTATCTCACATTTGCAAGAATTACTGTTTTGCTGATCCACTTAAACTGCTGCTTCTGTAAGGTCTAGTATCATAAACAGGCTGATTTGGGCTTTTTGTTCGTTTTGATTTGTCTGGAAGCTATCTTTTAAAGTAAAATTTTTAGAGGACTCAAGGTAAAATTTCAAGTTACTGACTCAAGAAGGAAAATAAGAATATTTCAGAAATAGGGAATGGAGAATGCAAATGGATGGCATGGGCACGGCTGCCCTGCTGTTCTGGTACCTTCCATTTGAATCCCAGGTTTTATTTAACCGTTGGACCGGCTGGCATGCAAACAGGTTGTGAATGGCACGGTAAATCTTGATAAGCACTCTGCAGGCTGCAATCTTGAGACTCTTTGTTATGCCTTTTTGTTGTGCAGCAGGCCCAAGAATTAAATCTTGGGGAAAGCTCCTTATGAGAACAACATATGGATAATCAAAGAGAGAAGCCAGAGACTGCAGGCAGAAAGAGAGGCAGGCAGAGGATGAGCTAATGAAGCAGGCGTGCTCAACAGCGGGATGAGCAGGTGGAGGGGAAGGCTCTGATCTCCCCGGTGAACGGCAGTGCACAGCTCCAGAGAAGGCCCCCAGCAGCCATGGCTTTGCAGGCAGGGTGGGGAGCTGCTTTGCCGGCCGGTGGGAAGCCGTGCACAGCTCTGGGTGCCGTGTCAGCACGGTGATGCCTGCCTGTGCAGGGTGCTCAGCACCGCTTGTGCTCCTGCTCTATTGCACTGCTGGGGTGCTGCGGTTGCACAGGTCGCTCGCATGTGAGCAGGAATAGAGCTCATAGCCATGGTCTCTCTGGGGACTCTGCAGCGGCCACTCACCATTTGATGGACCTCAGAGCTTGCCGCTGATGCAGCATGGCCTTTGCCGCCAGAGCGAAAAGGCTCATTAGCAATCAGTTATTCTTTGGAACAAGCACAGAGGAGTTTATTCCAGTTTTTCCCTTCTCACTTGAGCTATAGCATCATCCTTATCTCAGACTGAATCACTGCTTTCCTCCTTTCTCCTTGACCTCACCAACAGTGCGAAGATGCCCAGATGACTGTTTGTTCCTAGCACTGGGGGAGTTGATTGTGGCCTGCTTCTCCTCAGCTCCCATGTTTTACTCAGGTCACCTGAATGTCTGGAAGCTTCTTGCAGTTCTTGCCAGTAGCTGCCCCTTTCTGTCCCTGCCACTGGCCACCAGTGCAACCCCCCAGGTTTTCTTCTTCATCCTGTTGCGGGCAGCTCTGTCCAGGCTGGGTATGTGCTACTTATGCCTCCTGGGCAGAAGCAAGGATTTACAGCCAGGGGCTAAGATCTCTCTGAAGAACAATTTGAGGCCACGTGTTCCCACTGACAAAAGCATGAGCCACTGAGTAAGTCTGCCTTGCAAGGTTATGTAGCTATTGACTCCTCTTCAAGTCTCATGAAAACTCTGTGTGCTGAGTAATGCTCAGTCCCATTGATGTGATCTGCTGTGATACAGGGAATGACTCTTTCTTGGGATGGTTTGGAAGGATGAATTTATTTAAAGCTACGTACCAAATTGGGTGTGTGGGCCTCATGGGACTCAGCAGCAGCAGCACCGCTTGCCTTCTGTCGTGGAGTGCCGGTTTGTCAGCAGGGCCACTGAGCCAAACCGTGCCTGCCATAGCCCCGCTGGAGCTGAGGAATCTTCACCCAGGCCAGGCTCAGCCCTGTCCTTCCTCCTTTGTTTGCATTCTTTGTCTTGTCTGGTTTGTGCTCTGCGGGGCTTGGGGCGATGCAGCTCCACAGAGTCATTCCTTTCCCCCACAGACAGGCAGTCAGATTCAGTTTGCAGCAGGGAGAGCTGGATAAGAAATGTGCCTCTGATACACGGGGTTTGTAAGATGTACCAGCAGTAGGAATGTGACAAGGACACTGGTGTAAAAGGCAGAGCTGATGCCAGGTGCCAGGGTCTCTGTACACGCAGCAAGAAAATATACCACTGCACACTCCAGTTTTAATTCATACCCATCTGAATTAGAGCATCAGATCATACCGTTAGCTTAAAAGCACCCACACGGCATGATTCAGATTTAAAGGATCTGTTCCCCCCTTTGAAGCTCCTTCTAATTCAGAGGAAATCTGTAGAAACAGCAACACTTCTTCTGCCCGATATTGGTAGTTGTGAAAAAAGGCTACATATCTCCCTCCCTGTATTTCTTTTTCTCCCTCACTTGCACTTTATATTCTATTTCAAGGTCCTGCTTGAGGGTGGAATTCCTCCAGAGCTCTTGGATTCAACTAGTTGACACACAGCCCAGTTGTTCCCCATCACCGTGCCAGGCTATGCACGACTGCACTGGTTACTGTGTGTGCTTGCAGGCAGCCTGCCCAGGGACTGCCAGGTTGTCCTGTCAGGGAGACCCTGCACCGCTCCTTCTCCTCTGGAACTATGCCTTCATTCAGGAGCATGATGCTGGGAACACAAGAGAAATTAAGCCAGGAAATTAGGACACACATTTCTTTCATGAAGAAACACACATACACGCAGAGTTCTGCTTAGCCCACCGTACACTAGGCTGGGACCAGGTAACGAATCACTGCTCATAATCGACGCTTTCTGTCAAGTGGCATTCATAATTCCGTGCTTTTGTAGTGGCTTAGGAAAAATCTAAATCTCTGTGGTTCCCCCTTGAGACAGGTGGGTTTTCAAATTAATCCCTTCCTCACTGGCCTACTTTATTTCTGATTGATGCTGCGTGGTACAGGAGTTGAGGCTGGGGCGATCACAAACATCCGTTCTGGCCAGCCAAAATCTGAAAAAGACAAAGGCAAAAGCTCATGCCACCCTGGGGGGCTTATGGGGGATATTTTTTGTTAGGTTGGTTGGTTTGTTTTGGTTTTTTTTGTTCTTTTTTTGTTGCTGTTTATAGCTTCACAGTGTTTAGTGTGAGGGAAATCTCAGTACCTCAGCACAGTCAGTGTCCCCTTTTGCTCTCCCTTGTTAACCCTCTGACTCTCCCCTGGCAGTCTGACTGAGCGCTTACCATTCACGCTTGGAAGCAGGTTGCAATTGTGATTTCCATCCCATCACCTTGGGCAGATACTTACTCCTCTTTTCCTAACCTGTATTTGTCTTTCACGCTCCTCTTTTGATCCTCCCCTCTTTTTGTTTCCCGCAGCGGTGGGTGTGCAAATTAAGCTGGATTTGCTCCAACGCAAGTTTTGGATGGCCATGCAACAGGTAGGAGCATCAGCAGTCGTGCAGAGAGACAATTTAATGCTCTTCCTCAGCAAGGTCGATACCATGTTACATCACATACGATGGCATTTTAATGAGGGCCCTTGTGAAATTCATATTAAAAGATTTACGAAGTAGATTAGTTTGAAGTCACACATTTCTGTAATCCTTTGACGGCACTAATGCCGCGTGAGCCATGAGCCTGTTCTGCAAATGCCGTGGTGACAGTGTCAGCATCCTGGCCTGGCATTAGCTCTGCTGCATATGACACATTTAATTGTGGAAATATGCTTGTGCTCATTCAGCCTTTCAGAAACCTCATGGAAATCTGCAATTTTGACCACACAGAAAAAATATCTGCTGCCTTCTCTTATCATCTTAATAATGATAACAAAACGCTACCAGCTTGCCAAAATAGAAATTATTTGCTCCAGGGATAAGCTTTTGGTGTTGTCCTAATATTAGATACTCTTCTGGACTGAGAGAAGTGGAATAATTAAAACAACTCCCCTGGTCTGAGGAGCAAGAAAAATGAAACGCGTTTCCCTTACCTCCCAGGGCCTTTCTCCCCAGTCTTTGCTTTCAGGGACGTCTTCTTGAGGGGTGAGAGTGACAGGGCTGTAGCAGCACACAGCAGAAGTGGCTCTCTGCTGTCAGGAGAGGAAACTCTCATCAGACAAGGCTGACAGAGAAGGTAGAAGGGCAGGAAGCTGCTCTGTGGTGGCAGGAGCATCCTCACAGGTGAGAGATCACATAAACCTAATGTGAGGCAGAAGGATTTCTGCAAAGCACATGAGCACATCCTGAAACAGCAGCAGAGAGCTTTGTTTTAAAAAACCTGCTGAGGGCCATACCCAGAGAGTTCTCACACAAAGGAGCCCTCATGGGCGTTAAGTGAAGCTGGGAAGCCTTATTAAAGCAGGTGAAGTAGGCCTGTGTGCCAAGTGGCTGCGAGCCGTGGCCCTGCTAGGTGCTGGTGTGGAAGAAGGCTCCGCGTGGTGTCACAGGACATGACCACTGTTCGACAGAGGAATGACTAACAGATTTTGTTTTCTCTCTCTCTCCTGCCTCACTGATGCCGTGCTGCTCTGGATGTCCACGCTGTGCCCCCCAGCCCAATGACAGTGATGTAAGTAGACAAAAGCTGGGGACAGGGAGGCATCCTGGTGTGCCTTGCCGCAGCTTGGCTTCGTCGTTGTGCCATTTGTGTGCCAGCATGTTGTAGGCACTGTCCCTTGTCTGTAGTCACTGGAGAGGGCCCAAACCTGTCACAGGCTGTGTTTGTCTTCACAGTAATTTGGTGTCTTTGGCAAAGCTCGAAGTGCTCGGGGTCACAGAGACCTGACCAACTGCAGGAGGTTGCTATGAGGTAGGCTGGTCTCTGAGGAGGGAGCTGTGCCCATGAAGCAGCAGATGTGGTCTCAGAGCAGCCAGGGAGCACAGGCTCAGTCCTGCCCCCATCTCAGGGGCTCCCTGCAAGCTGCCCATGCTCTCAAACCAAGGTCCTTTCTGTGGTGCTGCTGCTGTACAGCCAGCCCAGCACCAGGCACTGCCAGAACTTCCCCAGGTGTGGAAGGGCAGCGGCAGTGGGACTCAGCCCTCACACTGCTGAGGAAGATGTGTGAGATACGGTCCCTGCTTGTGGAGAACCGCTGCGGTGCACCTGGGTTTCTGTTCTGATATCTGAACCCTCAGCTCTGCATTTGTTACTCCCCCAGGCCATAGCCGTGGTTTGTTGTGACCGTGTTCCTCTGCTGACCAAAGGAAGGAACCTGCCAGGGTGAAGTGCAGGGCCACCTCTAGGAATGCATCCAGGGAAACAAAACAACCACGTGCTGGTTTGTGGTGAGGCAGGGGTGAGACAGTGCTTGCAACTGTGGATAAAGGAATTTTTTTAAACCGTCATCCCTAGAGTCTCAAAAAGCCAGCTGGATTCAGAGTGTGAACATGTGATACTGCAAAGCCGTGGGACTTGAAACAAACGCAGGCATCTCCAGACCTCCTCTGAAGTTGAGCAGAGGGACAGAAGACTGGTTTTGTTCTGCAAAACTCAAGAGGACAAACAAATTCTAACTGAAAGTTACAGTCTTGTTGTGGTCTGGAATGGCCAATTTACCTTTTGTTATGGAGAATCACTGAGAAAGGGGGTTGGGTTTTATGTCTAAAGGTTTTGAGAAAATAGTGGCTAGCCGGCTGAGAGCAGACAGGCTGTGCTATGCCAGTGTCCTTCCCTGACCCCAGAATACCTCTGGCAGGAAGGGGACTCCATGCACAGAAATGGCAACACCGTGTCAGCTTTCTTCCCTCTGCTACTGGAGAAAATAGAATTAAAAAATAACACAAAGAGACAGACACGTGCAGCCACGGCAAACTCTGAACAATTATGAAATCAATAAGCACCTGAAGGGCTTTGTTACTCACCACTTAACCCCTCGTGTCCCCACCCTGTTCAGTGTTGTGAAACACATGTCATGTCCGGAACGCAGACATTCTAAATGAAAGAAATGGATGGTGCCTTGGGCTACATGTGCACCATTCACATCCTATTTTATCATTAGCTGTCTGGAGAATAAAGAAACCAACAGCAACAACAACAAAAAAATGCCTGCCTGAGAAGAACCCTGATGTAAAATACCATGCTACGTTCTGAGTCCGGATACTGGCAGATGCTGAAAAGCATGCTGGTTTCTCCCTGGTGCACAGTAACCTTTGCTTTCGCCCTTTCTTTACCAGTGCCACCTCTGCTTGGAGGGCACAGGGCCTGCTGGCAGCATGTCAGGGAGGCAGGTGCAGGATCTCAGCCCTCAGGAAAGGGGATGTTGCTCGTAGAGGCAGGAGTTCAAGTGGCTGATTTGGGGGTGGTACCTGTGCGTGCTGTGGAGCTTGTCCTGGTGGAAATGCCAGCTCAATTGCAGAGCTGTCTGGGATGCTGTTATGGAAACCTTTAGCCCGGCAGTCCCCAGGGGGGGACAGTAAGATGGGCTCATGCCGTGTGTTGAGGGATACACTCGGTGCAGGTAGCTCCGGGTGCAGCTGCAGGTTGAGCTCTGGGAGCCCCGGGCAAGAGGCCGTGAACTGGCACTGACCCTTTGCACAGCAAAGGGCACCACGGGGACATGTGGGACAGCCAGGTGTCCAGCCACCTGGAGACACAGCAGGAGCAGATGTCTCATCAGGACAGCCCCAGACGATCACATGCATAGACTGTGAGGCTATAAAAGCCCAGTTTCCTGTGTTCGGGGCCTCTCCTCAGAGGCACCAGCCTGAGTTCTTTCTGTGTTGCTGCACCATGAATAAATTGCTTTTAGGTTCTGGATGTCTGAGACTCTGCTGTGAGAAACAGAGTTGAACCAGTAAGGAAAACTTGTCTGGGTGTGAGTGTGGGGTGTATGGGGGGTCAAGAAGGGACCTGTGGGGTCGCTGGAGCTGCTGCTGCCTCAGTCCCAGCAGTGAAAGCCTCTGGTGGTGGGAGTGCGACTGCCAGAGCAGCTCCTGCATGGTCAGACTGGGAAGTTTCCTCAACACCGTGGTTAATTCTCTGCTTTTCCTTCCCAGTGCAGTGCCTTGGATGGTGCCTGTCCACTCAGCTGTCAGGATGACGTAAGTTGCCTCGGTTTCTCGTCTGTACCTGTGATGGGTGTGATTGACCACCTGCTCTGGGGAGATCTCTGTCTCCCCACAAAGGTATTGCTCGTTGTCTCCTCACAAGAGATTGCACAGCTGGGGTAGGACCTCATACTAATGAGACAAATTGCAGTTTAGCTCTTCCCCCCAGCTGGGCCATGGCAGAGACGTTGGGATTCCAGCCTGTGACTCTGAGGAAAGTCTGTCTCCTTTAAGTCTGTCTCCCTGGCATTCCAGATCTTCCCCAAAAAAGTGGCTGTCAGCATCTCATGCATGCTGGACACTTCTCTTTGTGTTTATGCCACTGCTTCAGCCTTGGTCTCAGGAATATGTGGGACAGGAGCTTCTCTGTCCTGAAAAGTGAGCTCACCGGAGATTTTTTGTTGTACGTTCATGTAGGATTTTCTCTGCTTCCAGGTTTTTCCCTGCAAGACCTAAGAGTTTTCATCTGAACTCTGTGCCTCCATTTCCTGCTTTGCAAAATCAAAATAAGATCAGCACTGATACTCAGTGGTGGGGAGAGGGTTTATTTCATGAGTGGTTATAAAACTCTGGAATGTGAAGATGGAAAGCATTAAATACCATATTATCAAAGAGAAGAGCACTCCCGATATCCTGCCTCTTCCTGAAGGATGCCTTGCCTGAAGTGTGGCTCACAGCCTGCTAGGCCTGCACAGAGCCCTGGCAAGAGACAATCTCTGTCACAGCTCCTGAGCTCAATACCTCAAAGTGGAGGCAGAGAGGGAGAAGAACTGTGTAAAACTCGTGGTAGCCGAGCTGTGGGGCTTGACATGGAAATTCCGAGGCTGTTGCCATCATCTCAAACCCACACTGCTCCATCCTGAACACAAACAGGGAAAAAGCCATCTTTAATTTAACTTCTCTTTCATCTCTGCAGATTCTGAACTGCTTCCTCATTGACAACAACGGCTTTATACTTGTTTCCAAAATACCTGAAGAGGTAAGAGAGCCTGAGAGAAGGAGGAGAGTGGGGTTTGCTTGTTCCTAAATAACCCACCCGAGCTGGTTAAAACAAATGAAGTTCAATTGTGTAATAAGGGTGGCTGTGGTGTAATTAAATTCAACTGCGCAGTGAGGGGGAAGGCTCCCAGCAGAGTGACAGCACATCCTAGGTGAGGAAGGAGTCTGCAGTGATAAGGAAGGAACTAGTCAAAATATCTTTTGATCAGAAGAAATGAAATTAGACTCCTTTCCCTTGGCACAGATGCTATTAAAAGATGATCTGAGACAGTCCCAGAAGGCAGGCATGGGAAGGGAAGGGAAGGGAAGGGAAGGGAAGGGAAGGGAGCAGCACTTTTGGGTGCTTCTGCAGTCAAAGCAAGTGTTCTTCAGGAAAGGAGACTTGAGGGGATGGTAAGAGCAAAATGCTAAAGGCAAAAAACAAAGACAAAATAATTTAAGCAAATTGGAAACAGGAACACTCCTAAAGAACTGGAGGATTTACTGGACTTGCAGAGATGAAAGGAGCAAGGGAAAAGGCTCAGAATAGAAATAAAAATAAGGTGTGTGGTTCAACAGCCATTTCCAGGGAGCTGAAGGGGTGCAAGTTTGATGTGACATCCTGTGCAGCTGGGTAAAGTCAACACTACCAGCCCCTGCATGGTTGAGCTGTGCTTTTCTGTTCTCTGATAAATTCACCACAGAGCTACTTCTTTCAAAATAATTAAACCCCATAGTTCTGGACATCAGAAAGTGAGGTGTGGGAGCAGTCTCATAAACTACAGAGCAATAAGTCAATAGTAAGAGTGAGCTTAGAGAAGAAATGAGAAACAAAGGGGTTTTGTTACTGACAGAATTGTGGAGTTTCATTAAAATTGCCATTGTACTGGAGTTAACAAATGCAGTTTGGGTATTTCCAAAAGGCAGTAGATCCAGTCCCAGGAATTACTTTGTTTGAGATGTGACAAACAGGTTGAAATGGAAGTTAAGGTAACAGAACTCCTGGTGGATGTGATTGGCACAAACACAGCAGCTTCCAGAAGGAAGAACACTTATCAGCTATAGTTCTCTGAAAGTGTGACAAAATCAGGGGATAAGGGAGACTGGATAACCTACTGAATTTCAGTTCTCCTCAGCCTTGAGCAAAGTCCCTTACAAGAAGCTGGTGAAACAGTGAAGCATGAGGTAGTGACATTGATCTCAAAGTAGCTGGGACAGAAAAGAAGGAAGAATTTTTATGTGGTTATTTAGATGGAAAACATCAGCTGTATGAGTCCCATGGTTTCCCACCTGCACTTGGGTTGGGTAGCACATTAGGAATGGGCTGGCAGAAGGAAAAGGTGAGACTGAGCATTCTGCAGGCACTGCACAGTGAGCTCAGAGAGGCCGAGATGAGAACTTGAGAGTCACAGAGCAAAACCAATGGGCAGCACGGAGGCACCAGAGGGGGGATACAGACAGATACTGAGGGGGGCTTATTGCCAGGAATAACCAACCTCTTTTCTGTAGGAAAGTGAAAAGTGCCCTCCCCAGCATGCTGAACAGTCCGTTAGAAGTGTCTCTTCAGTGACGTGGTGTGCCAGAAAACAAAAAAGCAAATAGAATGTGAAAAGTAAAGGAGAGAAATGCTGTAAAAGTTGTATTGGCTCCCTACTCTGGGAGGCCAGGTCCTGCTGCGTGTTTGGGGTGGGCTGGTGGTCATAGGAATTGCTGTTTTATCCCCTGGCCCCCATGGCATTTTCAAAGATGCTTTACTGAGTGCTATGACACGTGTCCATCAGTGGAGACAGCTACACCCTTTAGCTACCCTGTCTCCTCTGTGTCCTCAGCACTGCCCTCCTGGCTTCTGCCTCTGTAATTTTTCCTGCATCTTATGGAAAGTAGGTTTTTCCAAAGCTCATGTCTGAAAGATCTGACTAGCAGAAACATGGCATTATAGTGGATTTAGGTAAATTATAAACATTATCCACATGCTTCCAAGATCAGGCATTTTGGCAAGCACCAGAGCTGTCCTCCTCCAGTTTTTACCTTCCCTGACCTCAGAGAGTTCACCACTGCTTTTTTTTCTGATTTCTTTATCCTGTTCCAGTTACTGTTTTTATTTCCTGGTGGCACCACAAGTGTCCACACCGTTAAACCCTACGGGGAATTCAAGGCAGCAGCATTAAATCAATATCCTGGGTTTCATAGCTTTGCCACCTGGTTGTTGCTGCATGGGATCACTTGCTGCTTTGTTGCCTTCCCTGCCCCATCCTGTAGTCTTTTCTCAATGCATCCTTTAACATAATGCCAAAAAACCTCCCATACCTGGATTTTTGTGGATACTTTGGCTTTTCTCCCTGCCAGAGCTGCCTGCTGCCTGCACCTCCTTCCCTGGGGGACCACACTGGAAATCAGAGCAGCTTCCCTCAGGAATGGGGTGAGGACAGCGTGGCTCAGACTCTGCTCTCCTGTGCCCTTGGGATGGGGGATCAGGATGGGGGATTGGCTCTAATAACCTCTGTATGAAGGCAGCAGGAAGCTTACTGGCAGTCGGAAACCACCATGGAAAAGGGACTCAGGATTTTAATGAGTGACAAGTTGGAAGCTCCCTGCAGGATTACTTGGGGAAGAACGGGTAATCTCTTAATTCGAGCTAATCTCCCCATCCATTCTCATCCCAGAGGGGGCAAAGAGTTAAAACGCAGAGCCAGGAGAAGGGAGTGAGCAAGGACCGGGTGCTCTTGCGCTGGGGAGGAAGGGAAAGTGAGAGGCAAAGTCAGGCTGTGCTGCTGGGAGGGCTGCTCTGCGTTTTCTGCCGTGTTTGCAGCCGTGGCCCACAGCCACCCACGAGTTTTCAGCTGCCTCTCACTGCCAGTCACAGGCACAGCTGTGGATCACAGGTCTTGAGCTCCCTCCGCCTGCTGCATCCAGATGTTCCCTCACTCACTAAACCTCTTTTTCTAGGATTGCTGCCTTCTGCCTGAGGCATTTTGCAGAGTATGTCTGCAAGCTCTGCCCAGGTGGGCCTCCAGGGGCAGGGTGCAGGGAGGCGGCTAAAAGGCCAAGATGCCACCAGAGCTCAGAGCTTGTGGAGAAGCAAGGGCTGGCTCTGTTTGAGCCACACAACAAGGAGGCTGCCTGCCTGCCCAAAGCCTGGGCAGTTTGGCAGATCCTGTTTGTCCACAGCTTCTCAGTGTACAAGAAGTGTAAATTGCTCAATAATCCAGCAAAGCATGGATGCATGTGAGCAGTGATGCAGCCTTTGAGTCATATGCGTGCCCTGGGTTGCATCTCTTTCCTGTGCACAGCCTGCACGTGTGCTTGTACACTCAGCTGCAGGGGGTGTGACACAGCGAGTGTCACGGGGGTGTCAGAGCAATGCTTCCTGCTCTGAGCCTCTGAAATGGCAAGGGCCTGGGGGAATTTGCCCGGAGATGGGAGCCAGGGGAAACACGGCAGAGGGCTGCCTAGGAGAGCAGCAGTCACTGGAGGGAGTGGGATGTACTGAGAGCTGCTCTGCAAAACGTTCCTCCAGCACAGGACTGGTTTCTGCCGAGTGATGCTTTCCTGTGTTACTGCCTGCACAGGGTGCCTGAGACAGCAGCAAGCTTTGGGTGGCTGGTTTGGTGTTTGGGGCCAGTTTGCTGATGCCTTTCTGAACACACTCCCTAGGCCATACTCTCACTTGCACTAATAGCTCCTCATTCTTATACCTACACAAATGATGGCCCACGTGGAGAAATTTGGTCAGACATCAGCGTCTCTTGACAGGATGGGCCTCATTTACAAGCCCCCTGTCCTTGCCCTGCCGTCTGCAGCTTGCACTGTGCTAAATCCCACTGCTCTGGCTCCTGCTGGGTTTGCAGACTGGTATTAAATGGAAGCAGCTGGCCTCTTCAGCACCCTAATCAGATTGAAAGAGCGAGGGAGGTGAAAAAAGTTAGTGCTTGCTCAGGCCCGTGGGACTGTCTGAAACGTTTACAGCCTAAATGCTCAAAGGGGAGCTGATGTTATTTATCAATTTATACAGTGAAATGACTTCTAAAGCCTTTTGGGAAGAGGCTCATAACCGTGTAACACTACTGTTAGATGAATACCGTGGGATCTTAGGTAAACCTGCCTAAGGTTTGGGCTTTTTTTTGTGAAAATGTCCCACTCAAATAAATGAAGTCATCTGTCATGTGCTAATACATGCTAAATGACTGCCAGCCTATCAGTGGGAAAGCAAAACATCCCAGACTGTGTGAATGCTCCCACAACACATGGGAGCTGTTTACTCTGTCAGGACCCATGAGCCAGGAAACAGACAGAGGACAGCTCATATCTGCACTTTTATTATTTACAAACGTTTCATTTACTTGTCTGTGAACAAAGCAGTGGACTTGACAGGTTTGAAGCATTTTTGCAATAGATTTGTCATGGTTTAGTAATCAAGAAGGCCGGAACTGTTTGTCTGAGGAAATCTTTAAAGCAGCAGTTACCAGATTTGAGACTGGCTCTGTATTTGAGGTTATTGACTAGAAGGCATATGTGGAATCAGAGGGCCACAAGCTCCACCTTTAGTTGAGGCATGCAAGCAGGACTGGGAAGTTGTTGCCCCTCCCAATGCAACTTAGTTCTAGCTATGGCAGTGCACAGAATGAAAGCTGCAGGGATGGATGGGTTCGTGTTGTGTTGTTTGGGTTGCTGCCCGCTCAGAACTCGCACAGAAGTGAGTTGTAAAATTGTATTTGCTACCTAAATAAATCTGTATGTCACAGTCACTCATGGTAGGCCAGTTCACCTAGGGCAGCAGGAGAGCAGAGGTTTCCAAAGCCACTGTGGCCATGGGTAGCAGAGAGGCTCAGATGGAAGACTCAGGCATTCAGATCCAGAGAACGTGGATTCCCAACAACCCGCAGGAGAGTCCAGGCTTCCAGTGATTCAACATGCCTGGGTCTCTGCAGCTTGGGAGTCTGCCTTTTTCTGTCACAAGCTGCAGGGACTTACGTGGGCTAAGTCATTTCCAAGCGTGGTAGGAATGGTGCAGGATGCCCAGCTGGTGATGGGGGAAGTCCTCCCTCAAGCTTTCCAGCCAGCCAAAGGACAAAGCCTGGCGTTGCCTCCTTACAAAAACCCTCGTTGTGCACAGCAGGCCTCCAGACAAACCAGATCGGCTGGAGCCATGGAGCACTTGGAAAATTCACAGTTTATTCTGTTTTTCCCTTTTTGCGCTTGCAGACTGGAAAATTTTTTGGTGCAGTGGATGGCTCAGTGATGACCCAGCTGCTAAACATGGGCATGTTCAGGCGGTGAGTGGGGGATCTCCAACTGCACTTCTTGTTCTGCGCCGGTGTGTGGGTCAGAGCATATCGGTCCCTCTGAGAAGCGCTTGAGCAGGGGAAAATGCACATGCTGATGATGCATGTGACTCTCTTATTTAGACACAAGAGCTCCTTTAGCTACCTGCCCCCTCTGCTGCCTCTCTCAGCCATCGTCACCACACACACTGTTTCTCCTCATCTCTTGCTTTTCTTCCTTCTTGCTCTGCGAAACACAGAGAGAGACAAACTCCCAATCTCTGTGTGGCCAGAGAGCAGCTGCTTCTCTGTCTTTTCCAGGGCAAGATGTTATGGGAAACATTTCTTGGCATTTTGGGTACAGAAGTGCTTCAGTTCCTCCTGCCACTCGGAAAGCCTTTCTGTGGGGTGGTTGTCTGAGAGCCCCACAGATGCAGCATTGCAGCTGGCTGACCACATGTCTCTCTCTCTTAAAAATACCTCTGTTCCTCTCACTCCACTCCCCTAGCTGATGTCAAAAGAGAGTTCAGAGCTTCAGTGGCTTGAAAACAGGAACTAGGGGGACCTGAGGTAGTTGCAATTATAATTCCTCTGCTTCACAGCCTGCTTTACTCACTGAAATTAGGGGCATATTTCCTTCTGTACTGACCCAGTTACATTAATCCAGAGCCTGTATTTCTTGCTCTGCGAGATCCAGCACTGGCCAAACAGCAGAGACACGTGTAAGCAGGTCACTGCTTTAGTGAATGCAGGAAACACTTCATACGTGACATTTTTGAGAAAAAGCTGACGTGTCTGCCCCGTGGGTGGCTGCATTGCTTGCTTTTGACTGCTCACTGGTTTTGTTTTGCTTGCAGAGTGACCATGTATGATTACCAGGCAATGTGCAAGGTGCCCTACCACCACCACAGCGGCGCCCGGCCCCTGCTCAGCGTACGTATCTGTCACCGTGCAGCCTCCCTGGGCTGGGCATCTCCAGCATGCCCCAGGAGACTTCAGGAGATGTTTGCTTTCTAGTGATGGGAATGTCCAAACTCACCTCAGGCAGATTCCCGAAGCAGTGGTGGCCACTGACGGTGGTTTCCAGTGTGGCTCTCTATTGCCACATGGGATCTCACTGAAAATTGGAGGGACCAGGGAAAGGACAGGAACTAGACAGTGGGAGGTTCTCCTAAAAGCCAAGGAATCAGGCAGCACCTGAAATGAACAGGAATGCTTTTGCAGGGCATGGTTTTACTCAGCAGCTCAAGAAGGAGAGTTGCACTGTCACGGAGGCTCAGACTTGGGGAAAACCAGCAGTCATTGGGGAAGGATGGGTGAGCCTGGAGCAAGACAGAGAGAGAGAATGCTGGTAGCCCAGGGAACAAAGAGTGAAGGGCTTTACCAGTACCCAAATGCAGCTTCTCTTTAGGCTGATACAAACCCATTATCTAATCCCACTCCACCTTCCTAACCTTGCCTCAAACAGGCAGAACAAAGGAACTACTCACCACTTAGGCCGCTTCAAACTACTTGACACAACCCTAAACGGGGATGTGTTCATTATTGTTATGATCCTTTGATACTGGAAGGAGTGCTGGAAGTACTCCTTACAGTGTGACATTGTAATTTTTTTTCCAGTGAAAGAATTTTCAACAAAATATTACCTTTTAACAACATTTTTAACAGTGCCACTTTTAACAATGTCTGTTTTGCAATGGCTATACTTAAGCTGGCTACATAACATATGGTGATTGTAGTGAAAATATTTGCTTGATTATATCCTCCAGTTCTGATCTCTGAAAGAAATGTCACAAACTATGAGCTGCCAAAAATGAGGTGGATTGGGAAGAGAGTAAAAAGGTGAGCATTCAGCCTCCGTCTCTCACCTTCCCCTCTTGGCAAAACCCTGGGAAAGGAAGAAATCGAGAAAAGGCAGTTTTTCATATACAGACATAAAGATCAGTCAAATTCCCAACCACCTCTACATTTTACTATTTGCTGACTTATTTTGGCTGAAGATAAGTCAGCAGTAATGGAACATTATCCTGAGTCCCGTGGCTACTGCATCTGTTTTGGGTTTGAGGACACGGGCACGATTATGACAGGGAGAGATGAAAATGAGTCGTGGTTACCATGAAGAAAAGAAGCAGCAGTATCCTCTGCAGATGAATTGTCCCTGGGATAATGCTGGATTTCCAATTTGAAGCTGAAAAGCAAGAAGATGATAGAAGCCATGCCTTCTTGAGGAAAAGCTGGATGAAAGCACGGTTAAGCATAATCAATCAATGGCAGATAATACTAAATCCTGGGCAATGCTGTCACTTGTCCCAGAAACACCACTTGCTCTCAGAATACAAAAGCATCCTGAACTGGTGGTGTCCCATTTAGCTGTGTTTCTCTCCTGCTCTGAGCTCTGAAGGTCATCCACACTGGAGAGAAATCATCAAGCAATTACATCTTCAAAGTCCTTCATACATTCCTGATAAACTCCCTGACCCTGATGGGGAGGGGGTGAAGAGATATCGTTAGTAGCAAGGCAGCTCTGCTGGCTTTTGATGTATTTTGAACATCTTCCAGTGATGGCCAGACCTTGAATTTCCAGCCTGTCTTTAAGAGCTCTGATCAGTGGAGGGACTTGGTCTAAAATGTGGGGTCCTGCATAACAATTATAAATTGTCTGACCAGGTCCTTATGGCATTTCTCGTTTCTTCTTTTGTTCTCCAGCCAATTTATGCCTTTCTAGCTGCAGTGAAGTGGCTGATAAGTGATTTCCTCATGTGAGTACCAAAAGATGGGGGTGTTTGGGAGGCTCAGAGCAAGAGGGGCAAGAGCTGGGAAAGCTGCGAGCAGAAGCTCTGCGTCGGGCACTGCTGTCAGCCTTCTCCTGACATTCAGCTCTGCACCGTGCTCCCGGGAGACAGAAAGCTATTACTATTGCCATTTCGGGAGGCAGAGGCCCAGAGTGGGTCTGGGATTTACCTGAAGTCACTCAGTACAAAGTGCCTGAGTCAGAAATAGGACTTGGGTCTCCTGGGGCTCTGTGCAGATCCTTGCTGCGGAGTCCTCTTGCCCGTCCCCTTTGCCCGTGATGAGCGAATGCACATCTTCCTCTCGCGGGGGGAAGGCTGAAGGAAGCAAGCCAAGCAGCTCAGGTCTGAGTGCCAGGCAAGGGGGGAGAGAGGGGAGGCTCTCCTCTGCGTTTGGGTTCACCTCAGACCTCTGGGGTGAATCAGAGTTCAAGCTCAAATCAGGATGAAAGTGCCACTGCTCAGCTTGCTGGGTGTGCAGAAGGGGAGATGTGGTAAAGGGCCAGCTCTGAGGGCTTTAGCCTGTTGGTACAGAATAATTCAGTGCAGCTACTTCCAAGCAGCCAGAGTGTGGGCTTCTGATGGCCATCCTGCCTGCTCCTCAGGTGGGTCCTACCATGGCTGAATCCCCTCCCAGCCTCAGGGGCTGCCATACTCATTTATTCCTTCACTGGCGAGCCCCTTGCACAGGATGTACTTCAGGAAAAAGCCCATTCAGATCTTCCACAGTACAGATCCCACGATACAGAGCTACATTCTAGCATGTGGAGAGGGGAAAAAAAAAATTAAAAATTTTCAAAGATCAGACTTGCACTGCCAGAAATTTGTAGTAAACATTTTAGAACTGATACTCGCTGGGCGACAGGGCCATCTCCCTGACACCTGCATCCTTCCAGGCTGCTGAAAAAGCATCCTCTGTTCTTGCTCTTTTGACAGCTTCCTTTTGGAGTTTAACATGAGTAGCTTCTGGCACTCAGACAACTTGGCAGATGGTGAGTACACAAGAGTCCAGCCGCCCCATAGCACGTGAGTGTTGCAGCCACTGGTGACAGAAGAAGCTGTACGGGGAAGCCTGGCCTTGTGCGAGGAGCCTGCCATCTGCCCCACACCCCTTCCTCCACGGACACTGGAATCCAGCTTCCAGATCCCACCATCCCCCCCCATTTCCACCCCCATTTCAGGCTGCCACAGCACCAGGGTGGTCAGGGTGAGGTGCGTGCTGCTCGGAGCACACTGCTTGCTTCCCTCAGGGCAAGTCGCTGAGGAGAGGGGGGACACTTCTTCCTGAGGGCCCCTGCCCTGTGTGCACTGGGATGAGAGAGGCCATCAGCTGTTGGAAAGCATCCCTTCCAGTCTGCCACAGGACAGGACAGAGCAGGGGTGGAACAGCAGGCTCTCCAGAGCCTAGCAGAGGTCCCAGGAAGCTAGACAGAAACCTTAGAGTTCAATAACACGAGGAGGGTCTTCTCTTGCCCACCGGGCCTGCTCCAGAAGAGAGAAGATCATGGTGGGTGGTGTTGCACAGCAGCTGCATTCAGCAGAGGGGTGTGTCTGGTTTGAAATCCAGCCACCTGTCCTGCAACTGAACTGCTGCCTGCTGAAAGCACCCCAGGAATCTCTACAGTCCCGTCCCAGCCCCTGCAAGCAGTGGGCATGTTAATGGCCCCAAGGAGACTCAGAGGGGAAGGGGCTGTAATTAGTCTTGCTAATTACTGATCACTAGTGGTGCCTTTAGTGGAGACAGTGGTACCTTCCATGCCAGCTGTGGGGCTGGGTGTTCTGCACTGGTCTTTCCTGGCATAAAGGGAAACAGTCATTTTTTGAATGCGAAATTCCCCTCTAGAGAAGGAGGTCTGTAGGTGCTGTCTAGGTCCCACTCTTCTCCTCCAAAGAGATGGCCGTAGAAGCTGCAGCTGTCCCCTAAGCAGCCCTGGCTGCTGTATAACACACATCAGGATAACAGGGGTGTCCCAATGCAGAAATTGGTGAGGAAGAGCCGGATGAGCAGGTGCAGTACTCATGGCAGGGCAGGGGAGACTGCTCGTTCTGGAGAGCAGGCTGGTGTGGCGTTCCAGCTGTGGATGGTCCATGGCTGCAGTCTTAGTCTTTGCTTGAGGAGATGAGAACCAAAAGGGAGGGGGGTTGTCACTGCTGTCCTGCTCATCACCATTTCCTTTTGTGCTTCCTTCATCTCTTTCCCACATCACCTCCATGACTGCTGTGTGCAAATTCGTGTCTTCATGTCACTGCCATCTTGTGAAACTGTCACGTGGCTGCATCGCCCCTGTGTGTCTGTGTCATGGGACTTCTCCAGCCAAGGCTGTCTTCCATCACTGTAAGTAGAACCCCTTCATAGTGAAAAAAAAAGAGGATTAACTAGAAATTCCTAGGCTAGGAAAGACTTTTTTCCGCCTTTTGTACAGTGGGGGACTTGCAGAAAGGCGTGACAGGGCCAAGGCAGTGCCTGGCTCTGTTTCCCTGGTCTGCAAAGAAGAGATGCTGTTGCTCATTTAGCTGGCTGAGCTGGTGATGGAAGGTCTGTCACTGAGAAGTCGATAAAAGAAGGAACACACAAGCCTCCTGAGGAACTGCAGTCACAGACAGCATCATCACTCATTCCTGTGGCCGGGCTGGGCCTGTGGCCCGTGTTCCATGGCATGTCCTTCACCGTGGTTCCCAGCTGGCCCATTCTTTTTGGCTGCTGTTCCCAAACCAGAGACCAACCTGTGCCTTCTTGCAGGAGAAACCATACTGGCCTTGTAGGCTTCAGTTATTAAGAAGTAACTTAAGTCTTCTTTTCCACACCCTGTGGCTTAGCTCCTTCTGATAAATCCCAGCCCAGCTCTGGGATAATGCAGAAGGACTTTCAAGCGGTTCAACTGATAAGTATATGCTGTAGCTCATAAATCCTCTCCCACAGGCAAGTTAAGAAATTCCTCCAAGACAGAGTCCAGACTGTGGCTGTGTTTGTATCTCCCTGCTTCCATATCTAGCTTGTATTTGCCAATTTGCTCTCTGCCCAGCAAGACGTATGTGTGAGACAGAGATGGAGAAATAGAGACAGCTGGAATGTGTCTTACTGGGTGGAGAAGAGGAAGAGCAAGAGAGGGTGTCTGCAGATGAAAAGAATGAGTGTCCATGTGTGTGGGGGAGTAGCAGGGTGGAAGAATACTATTGGGGCTGGAAGAAATGGATTGCACATGCTGTTAAGAAGGGGCTGTAGATTTTTGCCAGAGACGTTAACATTTTCTTGACTGCACGCCAGGGCTGGTGTATGCGAAAAATATGAAGCGAAGGAGACATTTTGTGAGAGAGAAGTTGAGCACACACATTTTTTCCGGGTTGTGTGCAGAGGAATTAACCATCAGGGAGCTAATGCTCTCCCTTGCCTGACTGTGTACCTCTGGCTCTGCAGCACTGAGCCTATTTCTGCTTCCCAAGTTCTCTTGTTTTCTGGGAAGGTGAGACTTGCTGTTGGAATATGGGCGTGATGTATTCAGACTGCACTCATCGTACAAATCTGCTTTTCAGAGGTGGTGAGAAGACATGTTTGCTGCCACAGATTTTTCTCTGCTCTCGGCATCTCAATTTCTCTCTGTGTTTATAAGGGCTTCTGGTTTTATGGACATCACCACAGGTTTGAAAGCTTTTAATTAAGCCAAAAATACTTCCAGCCAAGGCATGCAGCCTAGAAAGAACTATTTCTAGAATTCTGTAGATCATGAAAGTTTCTTTTTTTACTGCATGGTAATGTACACAGGAGATATTTTACAAGATAATTGGTTAAATTCAATGTTTTATATTGGTAACTAAGTGGCAGATTTTGTCACGTGTCTCAGAGTAAATCCACTGACTCGGGTGCATGATTTATGCTGGTGGGAAAGAGTTCACAATCTGGGCTCTGTGGTTCCTAACGAGGCACAGCAACTGCCTTTGCTGCTCAGAAGGATTGGTTGCCAAATGTCTGACAAAGTCTTTCTGGCAGTGCAGATGGTAGCAACGACAGCCTGGAATTAACTCACTCTTTGCTATAAAGTTTGCAATTTGTTATCAGCTCCTCTGGCTGTTTACTAATCCCTGACCAGCAGACTCTCAGGGCGCTGATAACATTCTGATGTCCAGCATGTGCGTGCAGAGGCTCAGCCCGAGCCTTTTGCTGATGATGTACATGCTGCTGGGCTTCTCTGAACTTCTCAGTACTGCTGCAGCTGCATTGCTTCCCGGCAAATTAAGTGGCAGGAGGCTTAAGCATAATCTCTGTCATAGGTCTTGTCTCTGTGCAGGAGTTGGGAGATTTTAAAGTGGTTTCTTTTCATTCAGNGGGTTTTTTTTCATTCACCTTTGGCCAAAAAAAAAAAAAAAAAAAAGTTAAGGTCTGTGCAGGGCACTTGTGCCGGTTTAAAAATACACCTCGTGCTGGCCACGTTTATCCTGGGTGTGGTTCATGCAGTCTCTTTAATTGACTTTCCCCTTGAGGGGCCTGGTTCTCCAAGCCCACCATGAGAGCCCTCATTCAACACTGGCTGAGGCTGAGAGGCCTCAGATCAGCTTCCATTCTGCATTTTCCAAGCTGATGGTCTCATTCACCCCTCCCTGCACCCCGTCCTTCACACCGCGATATTTTATATTGCTTTAACTCCATCTGCTTTGATGATGTTATAACAGGAAGCTAGCAAAGGACATGATATGGCAACAGGAGCTGGTAAAGGTTGTCATTCTTTACCAGGGACAGGGGAAAAACGAGGTCCTGGTGTGTCAGGGCTCTTTGCCACTCATGACATGAGCCATATGTTAAATTCTTGCGAGCAGTTTGCCCCAGCTTTATGAGGTCACCTTTGTGGTCATCACAGCGATTCTTCGGAGCAGGAGCTGCACAGTCCATTGCCAACAGCTGTGCTGCAGTGGCAGTGCTGTAAATCCAGGGGCAGCTCAACAGGACTCTGGTGGTTTGTGGCTGAGGGACCAGTGTGTGGTCTGGCCACAAACATGTCCCTGAGAAGGGCTGTCCCTGGTCCAGGCTGTGATAGCCTGGCCACCTGTTTCAGCGTTTGGAGCTGCTTTCCCAGCCCCAAGTACAGTGAGTCAAGGCTGAAAGAAAGGGCTCCTGCTGTTTCTCACACTCCTTTAGTCTTAGTTTGGGGACTTTCCTGGCCAGAATACAGCTACCAGCCCTGCAGCTGGTCAGAGCTACAAAGTGTTTGCACCTTCTCTCCTTACAGCACAAAGGGGGATATTCTACATGCCCCATCAGAAGTGTCTAAGCCTTTGAAATTCACCTCAGAAACAGGGTCTTCTTCTGCTCATCCCAGATCTCCTCAGGACTGTCAGTCCCCGTGGCGGGTCCTAGTCCAAGGCATTCTCCATCAGCAGCAGTGGGAGAGGCTTTTCCCTGCTTCTGCAGCGTGGGGTTTGCACAGAGGGACAGCGGGTGGTGGCAGAGCACAGCCAGACAGCTCCTGGCTGGTGGCAGAGGCGCTGCCGGCCCCTGCAATGACAAGTTCAGTTGATTAATTCAGTGTGAATCCGGGGTGAATACAGAACAAGGCATTGTGCTGCAGTCAGGCTCTGCGTGCTTCTGAATCTGTGCGAAATGAACCTAACCATGACACCGAAAGGTGGGTCCCACAGTCTGGGAGGATTTGAGCACCTCCTGAGTGCTGCTTTTTGAGACTTCTGAAGAAAAGCACAAAGCACAATTACCAGAGACTGCGCTGCAGGGAGGGGTTTGAGTGCCCATCATATTCACCTGGGCAAGGCATTAGAGGGAAGATTGGGCTGCAGTTCCTGGCTCTTAATGGATGTCTTGTGTTGCTGGGTTGCCGTGGTGGAGAGAAAAATCAGAGAAAATCATGCAATTTTTCTCTCTCTCGTGTAATCCACATTGTTTGGACGGCAAGCTCTGCGGGGAGGTGCCTGCTGCCTCCTGCCTGCTCTGGCAGTGCCGCGGGAGAGGAGACCATTGCTCTCAGCAGTGAGGGTTTCACAGTGATGCAAATCACCCATCCAATCACGGGTGCCCTCTTGATGCCTTCTCACCACACATTTGCTGATTAAAACCCAGGTTGCTGCATTTTTCTATAAATCTTCAGCGCTTCTGCTGCAAAGGATAAACTGGGTGTCCTCCACGACAGGAGGGCTCTCTTCCCTGCTGGTCCCCCCAGGAGCTCTGCCTGTGGCTGCTGTGTGGGTGGGGGGCTGCAAGGTGAGGCTTTTGTGCTCAGGCCCAAAGCTGATGTAGAAACCATTTCTCGTACTTGCTGCTGGCTGAGCCGCAACCACCTCTGCCCTAGCAACAAAGCTTCACATTTCCATCAGCAACAGTCCCCTGTGTCCTACAGAGGCAGGAGCTGGCTTTGCTACCTCCAACTGCAGAAAATAATTGCCAGAAGGGCCCAAGGCAGTAGTTTCAGGCAAGACAGATTTTGCTGAACTCCTAGAAAGAATGCTCTTGCTTCTTGAGGGAGGCTTAGTAAGCCGGTTCAGCTCCCCCTCATCCCCAAATTAGTTTGGGAGTCCCACAGAGTGTGACTGATGAGTGATGGAGCAGCTGCTCCCTCCAGGAGCCAGTGCTGTTCATTAGCTGGGTCTCTGCTGCTCCTCCAGAGCTGTCATCTGTTTCCCTGTGGTCTCAGGCCAGACCTGTTTGCTGGTGGTGGTTTCTTCTTACCATGACACGTATTGAACCCCTCACATGTCCTGCTGTGGGCTCGCTCTGAAATGTCAGCGGGCTCCGGAGGGATCAGCAGTTGATGGAGAGCCCCAGCACAGACACGCAGGGTTCCCGCAGGGACAGAGCCTTGGCACGGGCACAGAGAACCAGCCCAGGCACAGGTTTCAATGTTTAAAGAAGTGCATGAACCAGGGCTGGCTTAGGCAGGAGGGATTTCATTAACACTGCTGGTTCAGTAAGACCCCCCCGCTCCTTTGAGCACAGGGGTACCTGTGCCCAAATGTCCCTGCCTGGCTGGCTGGGGGGGTCCCTGGGGTGCTGCGGCCACTGCTGCCCCTCGGCTGCAGCTTCGGCATGGCAGGGCCCGGGCTTGCTGGGGGAAGGCGAGTGGCAGTACTGGAGGCATTGCTCACATAGGCTGGTTTTCCCACACCACCTAGTGGGAGCGGGGATCACTGCCTGGCTGCTTTCTGCAGCAGCTCCTTCCCCTTCTGCTCTGGTAGGCACCTGCTCCCGGCCCCTGTTGGGGGGCAGCGGGCACGCAGGGCTGCTCCTCCAGAGTCCATCGGCGGTCTGGAACATCTGGAGTCCATCTCAGTGCAGGCAGCTCCCGTGTGCTCCCGTGCCCCTCACCTGTGCCCTTGTGTCGCCCCCGGCAGCTCACAAGCACAAGAAGCACGACACGCTGCAGCCCTGCGACACCGAGTACCCCGTGTTCGTGTACGAGCCGGCCATCAAGGAGACCAACGGGCTCATCGAGTGTGGAGACTGCCAAAAGTAAGGGTCACAGCTTCCCTTTCGGCTGGGGGCCTCGTCCGAGGGCTGCTGGGGGTGGCAGCAACCTGAGAAGAGTCACCCATCACTGTGCCCACGGCACGGCCACCACGGCACCCTCAGAGCTAAACAGCCCTGCTGGGCAGAGAGAGGTCAAGAGACCAGGGTACTGATCCTTGACAAAAAAAAAATTAGAACCATCTGTTAATAAGCAGAGGTGGCTGGAGAATGAAGAAAACAGCATTTAAATATATATATAAGTGTATATATATATATAGATAGATAGATAGATAGATAGATATAGATATAGATATCTTTCCATTCCACAGATTTCAGAAAGGAACTTTGTCTGCTTTCTCATGTTTCTGGCAAAAGTTTTCTTCGTAGCAAGCTTTCCTTTTTGCAATGCTTTCGGCTTTCCTTTTTTTTTTTTTTCACTTTCCCCCTTTTCTGTATTTCTACAGAAACAAAAAAAAAAAAAAAAAAAAACCAAACCAAGAAGTGTTAGACTTGAAAGAACTGAAAACAAGGGTCCATTTTTATATTTCCCATTTTCATTGTAAGAGAATGAATAGTCAAAAGTAACGGGACAGTCATTGTGAAAAGAGGCTGTTTTCAGTGGTTGCACGGTGCCATCAGCAATCACATGTGGAATGGTGGCAAAAAGATGAATTTCCACTGATCCAGCTTTTCCTAACGTGAGGGGGCCAAACAGATCTGACTGGAATTGCTCTTAAAAAAACCTGCAAAACAATCCTACCCAGTCTGCAGTGTTGGATCCAGTGCAGGAAAGACTTAAAGGTTAGAAAAACAGCCTCCACTAGTCAGCATGGCTTTAGGAAAACCAGGCCTTGCCAAACATTGTTTCAGAAGAGACTGCAGGTTTGATGACAACAAGGTATTGTATTAAGCTCTGGGCAGATCCAGAGGAACCGAGTGACCTGTTTGGGTCACTCTGCCACAAACAAGGCCCGGGACTGACCCCTCCCTGCTGGAGGCAGCACCTCACCAGTGCTGGAGCAGCAGGTGCTGTGTCCTGCTCGGCTCCTTTGTGGTCACAGGCTCTGGCTCCCAGGTGCATCTCTTGTGCACCTTTTATCCGGGCATTTGGGAGGGACACACCCCTGCCACAGGCTCTGTGGAGCATTAGCCAGGGGCCTGGCATGCAGGCGTTCCTGATCACATTCCACATTCCACGAGGTCCTGGCGGAGCAGGGGTAGGCTGGGTGCTCCATCCTGGGCAAAAACGTTGGCTTGTGGATTGATTGATGCATGGGGCACCTCTGTCCTGGTGCCTGGGTTTGTGCATGCGTTGAAGGCTGCTCGTCAAAGCTCCCAAGGCAGTCGTTAGTCAGGGAACACTAATGAAATGGTCGGCTCTGTGTGTGGCATTCAACACCTTTAAAAGGGAACACAGAAATCCCCGGAGGCTGGAAAGCAGCAAGGCCAGGTGGTGAATAACCAGGGAGCCTGGGCACTCCTCCAGCACAGTCAGCTTGGCCAGTGCAGTGGGCACTTCCCCACAAGCCTGTATTTCTATTCCAGAAGAATAGAAATTCCAGCTCCCTTGGCTGAGCCATGGTTAGCAGGACTGGCAGTCACCGAGCCATGCACTGGCTGCAGCCTCACAGCCCTGCCACCAGTGCAGGCATGCTGAGCCTGATGTCCCCAGCCTTCCCTGTGCCCAGTGGCTCCAGGACAGCTTGCTGGCTCCCTGCCAGACACCAGCTGGTCAGTCCCATCACATCAGTGTAGCACACAATGTTACTGGGATCCTCTATTTCTCTCTTGAGTAACACGAAATGTAGCACAACTCTGCTCCTCGCAGGACCACGGAATACAGACACCCTTGCATTGTACAAGCTCTCCCATAAATATACCTTAAACAGGCACTGACATACCTCTGGGTGAAACCAGGCTCTCTCAGGTGTCATCTGCTGTGACGTGCTGCCCCATCTGGGGAGGGCTCGTGTTGGGTTTGGTTGGTTGGGGTTTTGGGTTGATTTTCACTTCTGTGCCTAAAAGCATGGAGTTGTAGATTTGAGCCAGTTCAGAGCTTTCTGAGGCCAGAAAGGAGTGCCAATGGCACTTCTCCCTGTGTACACCTGCTCANAGTTCAGAGCTTTCTGAGGCCAGAGAGGCTTTCTCCCTGTGTACATGTGCCCGCTGGTCTCTCCTGCTTTCTGCTGGCACCCTGTTTCCAATGATCTGTTTTCTGAAAATTTCTTTGCTGTGGTTCAGGCAATGCCAGGGCTGCTGCTCTGGCACTGTAGCCGGAGGGTTGTGCTTTGTCTCACCTGCTCTTCCCTTGCAGGATGTTTGTGGCACAGCAGATCATCAGCAGTAACCTCCTGCTCCTCGTCACGGATGCTGTCTGCGATTGCAGTGTCTTCCCACCCGTCCCAATGGATGCGAAAGAGGTCAAATATATCCTTCCACGCACAGCAGGGGTGCAGGGCTCCACAGGCCCCGTCACCTCCGTGTTTGCCAGGGTGGAAAATGTGCTTCTGCCGCCACTGCCACGGGGGTGGAGAGCACGACCCAGCTTGTGAGACAGCTCGGAGAGGGGTGACCTGCCCTTCCCTTGTCCTCCCCGCCGTGTAGTTACACCCAGACAAATTGCGCGGGGCCCCGTGGGTCTGTGTGGCGTTCACCCCCTCTCCCTGCCCGCGCTGCCCTTAAGGCGTCCTTAACAGCGTCGCACATAACGCCTCGGTGAAGTGCGAGAGGATGCGGTCCCAGAAGCTGCGGCGGCGGCCGGACACGTGCCACGCGTTCCACCCCGAGGTACCGCGGGCAGGGCAGGCAGGGAGGGAGGCAGGGAGGGAGGGCGCACGGCCGGCTGGCACCACGGGCATGCCTGTACCCACAGCGCACCAATGTCTCCTCTTGCACCCTCGCGTGGGCTGTCTCACGGGCCCATCCTGCTGGCCGGACCCAGACACGGCCTGAGAATCCCCGAGGGGGTTCCGAGCAGTGGGGCTGTCACGTTAGTCCCACCTGGAAAGGGCTTGAGCTGGGGTATCACGGGGTCAGGAGCAAACACACACACACGCCCTGCTAGGAGCCCAGGAGGCGAGTGACTTCCTGGCTCACGGGGGCTGCTGTGGCCAACGGGAATCAAACCAGTCCTTTCCTTTGCTCCTGGTGATCCAGGCCACAGGCATTGCTCCCTCTTCCAAAGGTGACAGGCGGGCTTGGCAGTAGGCAGGCTGGCTGACACCTTGTCTCCCATGTCCCAGGAAAACGCGCAGGACTGCGGAGGCGCTGCTGGCATCTCTGTGTGCCCGGCGCTGCTGCTCCTGCCCCTGGTGCTGCTCCTGCGGTGACGCCAGGCAGGGAGGGCCCTGCGCGGCCCGGACCCGGCGGGACGGGAGGAGCGGGGGACACCCGGACACCTGGGGACCCTTCTGGGCCACCCTCTGCCACTGCCCGACGCGGCCTTCGCCTCAAGGTGCAGCGCGCTGCCGGCGGTGGGAGCCGCTGCCTCCTCGGAAGCCTGTGGCAGGAGGAGATGCAGGAAGCGGCAGGGGCAGCTCCTGGCACAGCTCCTGGCACAGCTCCTGGCACAGCTCCTGCCCGGCGGCTCCTCCCGGACAGCCGCTCGGGCCACAGGCGGCACAGGGCTCGGAGGGGCAGAGCTGGCTTTAGGAGAGCGGGGGACGCCGTCTGCCTGTCCCTCAGGGGGAGCCACCGGGATTTGGAGCACGCGGCTCTGGAAGCAGCATCTCCTGGTGTTGGCGGTGGTCCTCAGCCGGGACCCCCGGGGTGGGACTGGCACCAAAGCTGAAGTGCACCAGCCTAACCTGCGGCTGGACAGTGGGAAGCAGCACGGCCTGGCTGGAGAGCTGCAGCCACACCAGCTCTGCCTAGGAGACCTCTCCTAACATTGCCAGAGCAGCATCCAGGTTCTTGTCTACGTGTGGACTTATCTCTGGAAAGGGGTTTTGCATGACCCACCAAAAGAGACTTACCTGCTCTCTTCATTGCAGAAGCAGCTAAGAAACAGGCACTTTTCCCCTGGGAGCAGCACTGCCCTGCTTATTGCAGCTGCCCGTGGCTGTTCCCTGCCCCAAGCCTGGCATTCCCAGCTGGTGGGCATGGGCCATTTCTCACAGAGCTTTATGGACAACGGGTGGGGAGCACCCATTTTTCTTTTTTGGGTTTTTTTTGTATGAACTGTTCCATACCATCTCATTAAAAACGAATACATGGCATATTCTACATAGACACCACAGCTTCAGCATGCTTGGTGGTCATCACAGCCCTACATGAATCCCCAAAACCCGTGGGGACAGGGTGTGGGTGGAGGGCCTGCAGACACAGCTGTGGTGGCCCCAAGGCAGCAGGGTAGGACAGCAGCAAGGCAGAACCTTTCTCTGGTCACTTTGAGAGCCTCCTGCACCCCTCCAGGCCCCAGAGTGGCTCGTCACC
>VZRR01003270.1:0-23784 GCA_013398015.1 Oreocharis arfaki | reverse complement strand
GAGTGGCTCGTCACCCCAAGATGTCACCTCCTTCAGGGCAGGGGCCCTCCTCGCTCGCTGCCTGACAAGCAGCAGTGCCCACCCGTGCCCTGCCACGTGCCTGCCATGGGGAGCTGCGGGCTCCTCTCCAGGGCCACCACGCCACCCACTCCCACAGCCAGCCCTGCGGGGCTGGGCTCCTGGGCAGCTGCTGCAAAGAGCAGTTGGGTGGGAAAGGGCTTTATCCTCACACCAGGTCTGTCCCTGCCCTGCACAGCAGGTGCCCACAAATGTGCTCCAGGTGTGCTAGGGATGCTCTCCTTCTTGCCACCCATGTCACCTGACACTAAGGGGACAGTATCAGTCCCAGCCAGGTCCTGGTGGGGACCTTTCAGGACTGTAGAGCTCCTGCTGTGGGGTTTTGCCTTGCTGGAGGCAGTTACAGCAAAGAGGAGAGGAACCACTGCAGTCCTGGAAGTAAAACTGGAGGTGGAGAAGGTTCCAGGCTTCAGAGGCAGTGACCTTATCAGAGCCAGCAGCAGCCAAGGAAGATGAAGGCAGGACGGAGGGAGAAAGGGCTGCTGTCAAGGCCGAGGAGCCGGGAGCCGCTCGCAGATGGAGGAGCCGCTGGCTCGGGGCACCCCCAGGCTGGCGCAGCTCCCCCAGCTCCACGTGCCTGCCCGTGGTGCCTGCCCTCCCGGGGCACCACTCTCAAGGATGACCTCCCTGTCAGAAAGGATTAGCAGCCCCACGTCCACTCAGCTGAAACAAGACATAGAAATACACGTTGCTCTGCGGCAGATGAGCCGTGCTCGCTTCCAGGTGCATTAATCCACAATAAACACGGTCCTGTAGAGATGCCCTGCACTGAGAGAGTGAGGACAGGAGTTACACCTGGCTTAGCTGGCTCACTGAGTTTGTGCACTGGTGGTAACTGGAGGGAATGGGGCAGGGATGAGAACTGGATTATTTCTTAAACTGAGAAATATGAGCAAAGGTTTGCCCTGACTCAAAATACACACCAGGAACAGCTTTTTTTTTTTTTTTTTTTTTTTTTTGCAGCAAAGCAGACCATAAGCAAACCTACCCATTTCTGGGCTCCAACACGGGGTTAAGCAAATTCCATTTCATGCTCTGACAGAGATAGTGACTCACGGCCCTTCAGCAAGAGAAAAATCCCCAGGAAGAGCAGCTGCCTTAGCTTCCAACTTCTTCAGCCATGTGCTGGGCACAGCAGATGAAAATAGGTCAGCAAAAGCAAACAGCGAGCTGAGGCCAGAGGATCCAACCAGCAGCGGAGCAGCTGTGAGAGGAGCCATCTCTCACTTCCAGCTGAGCACCATCCTCCTGCCATCCTGACAGGGCTCCGTAGATCCCAGCTGTCCCTCCTGCCCGATCCCCTCTGCCTCTGTGAGCACAACCTGGAGGCAATCAGGGTTTGTTCTCTTAGGGGAAGATGCAATGGGAGAAAATCCCCGAGTGGTGCTCCACAGACAGAGGTGTCCATCAGACCCACATCCCACCGCTGCACAAATCAGGGGCTTCACAAGCCCCAAATCTGCAGCCGATTTCCTCGCAGGCAGGGGGACAGGGGGCTGGGAAGGGGCCTGAATTCTCTCCGTGACACTCCTTAAGGCTTCAGAAACACCCCAGCACAGGCTGAGGTAACCCTGGCTCTCCCCCAAACGCTGTGGTGGCCAGGGACACACACCTTGCACAGCGTCACACACACGTGCCCTCCCCTGGCTCACGGCGTGGGACAGAGCAGGCTGGTGGCTACGCCTTCGAGTGTGGCCAGACAGGGATGACTTCATCCTACAAAAGAGTAGGAAAATCAGCCCTGGATTCACAGCAGCTGTTTGTAGTTGGGATTGGGCAAAAAAGGAGGCTGGCCTGAGTTGGCTTAGATTTTGCAGGAGACTGGCACATCCCAGGCTGGGCATAGCAGTGGCCACGGCCAGGAGCCACATGCTCCGAGTGTGTTAAGAGGTGGGGGGGGTGTGGCCCATTCCTGCCACAGCGAGGGACCAGTACCACAGTTCTGCTTGGTTTCATGCACACCTCAGACTCGGGCTCCTCAGAGTATTTTCCTGGATGCTTTTTCTGCTGAGGAAGCCCAGTGGCACTGTCAGCACAGAAACCCTGGGCCAGGGGGCCTCCCCCTTGCAGGGGAGGGGGTTGAGGGCAGCCTAATGCAGCACATACTTTCGTGCTAAGCTAAGTCTCAAGAGCAAGCAGAGAAGGAGCATCAAACGCCCATGTGCCAAACACTCCATCACCAGCTGGGCCCTCGCTGAGGGGGGATTGCTGCTCCTGTCCCCCTGGGCACTGGGGAGCTCCCCCATCCCTCGGCACAGGCTGTTCCCCCAGACCACCTCTGCCTGCCCCTGGCAGGAGCCTTTACACCTCCTGTCACTGCCCTGTGCCATCAGCCACAGCCACGCAGCTCCCCAGCAGCGCGTGCTGCGCTCTGGAGTGGCCCCACTCGGACGCCACCGAGCACGTTTCTGCTGTAAATACCCGCAGGAAATTTCATCAGCCCTTCCTGCTTCGCTTGCTGCTGCTGCTGCCTCAAATTTTGGGAGCCCTGGTACCCCGCCCTTCTCCAGGCAGGCCCCTGCTGGCAGCAGAGGAGGGCTGGGCACCGAGCCCTGTCTTTAGGTCTGTTTGACTCCTCCAGGGCCAGGCAGCTGCCGCTGTCCTTCCCACCAGCGTCACAGAGCCTGCCTGCACAGGGATGTGCTCGGGTGCTCCCTCAGCTCTCCTGGAGGAACAGCTGTGGGGACAGTGGCAGGGGCCACCAGCCTCACTGGAGGCCACCATGGTGCCAAGGGTTGGCCTCTCACAGGCAGCAGGGAAAGGGACCGGGAGCAGCCAGGGCAGGCCCCACACCAGTGACACCGGCCAGAGCAGCCCCACACCAGTGACAGCAGCCAGAGCAGCCCCACACCAGTGACAGCAGCCGGAGCAGCCCCACACCAGTGACAGCAGCCAGAGCAGCCTCACACCAGTGACACCAGCCGGAGCAGCAGGGCAGGCCCCACACCAGTGACAGCAGCCAGAGCAGTGGGGCAGGCCCCACACCAGTGACACCGGCCAGAGCAGCAGGGCAGGCCCCACACCAGTGACAGCAGCCGGAGCAGCAGGGCAGGCCCCNGCCCCCCCGTCACACCAGCCACGCCGGCGGGCCAGGCCCCACCCCAGTGACACCAGCCGGAGCAGCAGGGCAGGCCCCACACCAGTGGCACCGGCCAGAACCCCCCGCTGCTCCTGCCTGCCTGTGTCGGCCAGCAGTGCCTTTCTGTAGCCCCTGGCAGCAGGGGCTGGAGCCTGCTGTCACCTCCTCCTGCCCGCCCTGAGGGACCGAATATCGCTTTCAGAGCTGGCAGGAGGCTCCTTGGCAAAGGCAGCGATCCCAGGCTGGCTGCCCCTGCAGGCGGCGGGATGGGGGAGCTGGGCCGGAGCCAGGGCAGAGCCCCGGGCTGGCCGCCGAGGCCAGGAGCCGGCAGGGAGGTGGTGGCAGCGGCTGCTCCCTCCCGGGAGGGCTGCCTGCCCGTGCCAGCAGCAGATGCCACCCCACAGCCCCTGTCTGCCGGTGCCAGCCCCGCAGGCTGGCCACAGCCGCTGACAAAACTTGGGTTCGGGGGAGCTCAGCTCCAGCCGGCGCCAAGGCAATCCCCAAACCACAGGCACAGGTCGGGCACGGTCAGAGGTGAAAGCAAAGCCAGCCACTGGAACTGGCTGGGGTGACATTTGCCTCTCTCAGGGAACCACACCATTGCTCTGGGAACCCAGCCAGGTCGATGATTTTCCCATTTCATTTACAACTAGACCAGTTCAGTTTTTGTGCTGTAAAGAGCCTCCGTGCTCACTGGTGCCACTACAGAGATGAAGCTGACACTAAACAAGATCATGCTGCGGTTTCAATCCAGTGCAAACATCTCCCAGCTCAGGAACACCAATACCTCTGTAGTTTAGACATGAATTTTACTAGAGAAAGGCAAAGGTGAAGCTTCCAGAAATGCCAGAAAATTTCATCACTAAGTGGGTGGCGAGGCCCTGGCACAGGGTGCCTGGAGAAGCTGTGGCTGCCCATCTGTGGAAGTGTTGGAAAGCTGTCCCTGTCCGTGGCAGGGGGGTTGGAACTATGTGATCTTTAAGGCCCCTCACAACCCAAACCATTCTGGCTCTGTGATGAGATCAAGCCGGCAAATCAGCTCCGTGCACTCACTCCCGAGTGCTGGGCTCTCACCCCGCCATCCCTGCCCAAGGAACCAACCTTCCAGTGGTGGACACTGCAAGGCTCTCCCAGCAGCTGTCCAGGTGATGCTGGGCAGTTTCCCCCTGCACTTTTCCTTCACCGCTCATTGTTAAAACTGCTGGAGATGACCAGGTGTGACACTCTCCATGTAGCCATGCTCTCAAGGCCAGTGTTCCTCCTTCAAGAGCAGTATGCACCTAGGAATTACCACACATCCTCTCCAAGGAACTGATCTTCTCAAGCAACTTTATTCAAACCACGTTAGTGCTCTGCACTCCTGGAAATCAGCCTGAAGAATTTCGGCTTGGGCATTCCAGGCAGATACAGCAGCACTGTGCAGCAGGAGGGTTTGGTTCAAACAAGTTGCTTTGATGCCACACAGGAGGCAGGGGTAAAAAAAAAAGAGAAAAAGAGCACAGCTTTGCAGGGAAGCCTTTAACAGCTTCAACTAAACCAGTCAGCTCTTCCATCTTATGCTTCATTTATTTCCAGCTCCTTAGAAAGTTAGGCCATGGCCTCAGACACTCACCTGGAATGCAGCACTTCAATCCATACTCAGGGTACTTGGCAAAGAATGAAGCAAGTGATTCTTGGGAGAGGGCAGAGCACAGATACAACTACACACAGAGGTGGGGCATACAATTCTATCCTGCCCAGACATCTTTTAAGTATCACTCTGCTTTCTGGAAACAAAATTAACCCAATTCATACTCAAATGTGACAGCTACTTTTAGTGCAATTTGTGTGACATCTGATACCAACATTCTCCACGTTCCTTGAATTTGCTTTTCATTAAAATAATAATAACAATAATAATAATCCATCCCGAGACATCCATCAAGCTGTCGAGGTCATTAACAGGAGCTGTCCCTCTCACCAGTCACTGCAGAACACTCATCTTGAGTGAAGGAACTGGTAAAAAGCAGAGCCCAGCTGTGGATTCCCAGACGTGGTGTGAGCCACCACAAGAGCAGGATTAGGGCTATCTTCCCCAGGCTTTCCCAGCTGTTTGCTGACAGCAAGGAACAGCAGATGGCCCCACTGAGCACAGCCTGTTCCGGCCACCACCAGCCCCCCTCCCTCCCCAGTCAAACCCCACTCGTGCCAGCCCCTAAGCCTGCACGCCAGGAGGAGATGATCAATCCTTTACACGGACACGGGATGGGAGCCATTTCCTCTACACCCGGAATTTAAGTCCAAGCCTCCTGAACTTCTTTTCTTTATCTCAACTCACCTAAAGTTTTGCCTACAACGACCAAAGTCTCCAGCAATAACCCTCTTTCCCCCCCAGCTCTTGTTCTTTGCACGCCTGTCCCCTCTTGCCCACACAGCGCAGAAAGACCCAAACTAGACAACAATCCATTTGGTTCTTTTATTAGCAGAAGTTAAGAATACAGCAAGTAATAAGATCCCATCTTATATGGAACCATCACCAGAGTCCCCAGCCATCAAAACCCCAGAATGTGCTTCATTGCTTCCAACAGTAAGCAATTGTTAAAAAGAAATATACTGAACAAGGCCACTATTTAATGGGGAAGGAAAGAAGCTGTAGGTCCTAACTATTCTATGGCAATAACCTGCACACAGAGCAAGCAAGCCTCTGACTGCTGAGAGTAAGGCATTCAGGTGCCAACCTGGGAAGAGTTCTCAGCAAAAGCTACAGAAAAGTGCACAGCTAGGTTGTTTTTATTGGAACACACAAACTTCTTGAACGGAGAGACTGACTGGGTTAAGAATAGCAGGTGGAGTACTGTGTTTTTGTAATAGTTCTGTGCTGTGTAGGACCAGGTTACAATCACCCTTGGAGGAGTGAACGTGGGATGATCCAGGATGGAGACTGCTGCTTCTGCTGGTACTGTTCAGAGGTATCCCAAAGCACCTTCCATCCAGCTCTGGTTTGTGATATGTGCCACGCTCAGCTCAGCCACCAGCACACGTCCTCTGGGCAGCTCCACAGCCTTGTCTGGGATGCCAGGGCTGTTGGCCCTTACATCCAAGGGAATACTGCTCTTGCCTTCACTTAAATACCACAGACCTGGGATCAGCTACTTCCAGCCCTGCAGGCGCCCAGTGGTGGGATCCTACTGAGAACACATCCCTCTGAACTTGCAGAGTGCTGCAGCACCTCCTTCTGCAGCTGGCCTTGCTCTCAGAGGCTTTATTCCACTCCAGGGGTGAAGCCTTAATACCCCACTCAGCTTTAGGAGGGCATTCTGCTTCTACCCGACTCCACCAGAGTAACTCCCCAAAACACACTGTGACATCCAGGGCATGGGAAGATCTTTGCAATCCATCTCTTTAAGGATGAAAACTGAAACGTGAGGCAATCTAAAAACAAAAAACCAAAACCCAACAACAAAAAACCACCCCGCACAACAACCAAGCACCCTTTACCTTCCTTCCCTGTGAAATACTGCATGGTGTGAGCTGTTTAACTCATCTGTGAGAGAGGTAATGGCTCTGAATTTCCAGCTAAAGCCTCCAAGCAATACCTGTGCCATAACAAACAACATGTTCAAGTTTCACCTCACGACTCCAAAGATTCTCCTCCTTCAGTCTGGCTTCTGACTGGGCTCCAAAGCTCAAGCTACATCAATTACACAGGAGAAGGGTATTTGCCTCCCCTTATATAGGAGGTGTGTCTGCTCCACAGCAATCCAGCTGAACTCTCAGGTTTAGGCTTAAGAAATACCAGCAGTCCCACTGCTAAAGCACAGATGGAAAGCAGACCTAAGGACAAAACAAAAAAAAAATGGGGGAAAAGAAAGGAAAAAAAAGAACTGCACAGGCCTGGTTAGGGATCTATTCCTCCTAAAAAAAACCCCCTGCAAACTGCCTTGGCAAATGGAGCCTGACACACAGGATGGTAGTGCCAGTGCCTGTTAACTGGAGCACACAGCTTCCTCTTTCCAGTCCATCTTAACCCCACCTCTGTTTCCCCTCACATGCTCAACTATCTTCTGACACGTCTATTACCATCATCCCTCAGACCAAACAAAGCAGCCTTGCAAATGGCAACCAATAGTCTCCCTGGGGGCCTTTGGGTGTAGGCAGGCACTGATGGAGTTGGACTCTTTGCCATTTCACGTGCAGTTATCCCACCACGCTCCACTTCCTAGGATGAGACCCAAACCAACGAGCTGCAGGATGCACGATCCCAAACTGCCCACTCCACAGGGGCTGGGAAGGCAGCTGTCCCACACATGGGGGCAGGGAGCAGATGCACCTCTCCAGTTACTGGAGCACTGTGACCTGGATGACACCATGATTAATCCAGCCTTCACAACCCTCGTGTAACATGTCCTGAACCTACTCCAGGTGCTGGCCAGGACCCCACATTGCCCAGGGTATGCTGGCCACCAGGAAAATCTACAGGGCCAACGTGCTTCACTCCTGGGAATTTTACCTGGTCCTCCTGCAATCGTTTATTTTGTGCAAAATTGAAACAGTGTGTGGTACTTGCATGTTGCATTCTTTACAAAAACCCTTTTCCCCCCACCCATTGTTTAAAACATTTATATAAATTTTATTTAAACAGAAAGTTAGAAATCTTATTTACAATTTGTTTTTCTCCCAAAAGAGCATCTAAAATCAACGCCCAAACCCTCCAAGAGGATATAAATTTAACCTTGACTTTTTTTTTCTTTTTTTTTAAAAAAAAGGAAACTGCTAAGCTATCCCTCCCCAATTCTACAAATAAATATGGCATTGAACAGAAGCCGATTTGGAAAGGGTCCTCTGTAGCTCAATCTGTAGATCCCAAGAATAAATTAGGTTTTCAGAATTTCCTGGTCTTCAAATTGATTTATTCCATTGCTTGAGGTATAGAATTTATCTTGGTTAGTCAGAATCCCCATGAAGCTCCATGCCTCATCAGCTGAAACTTGGATTCTTCTTAGGTATTCCTTTTGCTAAGCCTGGATGCTTCACCCGCGCCGGCGGCTCTCTTTTGGTTATCATCTCGGGCTGGAGGCTGCTCCTACTGCATCCCATCCTCCTCTGTGCAGCCCCCTCCGACCGTGAAGCGGAACTCCTGCAGGTTGGAGACTCCGTGGAAGTGCACGAAAGCGCCAGCCACGACAAACACGTGGAACAGCTGGTGGGAGTGGAACTGCGGGAAGGAAACGCCTCTGTTCAGCCAGGGCCACCCTGCCCCCCAAAACCCCACATTCAGCTGAAGTACACAGTAACACAGAGCAGTGCCTCACTCAGAGCTGCAGAGCTCTCCAAGCTGGGTGTTACAGCCCTCCCCCTCTACTACCTTTAGCAAAATAATCGAATTCTCCGCACGCACACATCTCCCCCTTCCCCCTCAGAGTCATCTGAACCAGCTGGTCAACCCAAAAACGTGCTGCAGAGCTGCTGTAACTCATCTTTGCAAAGGGACAAGAATCATTTCAGAACCTTAGGCAGAAGGCTTGAGCAGGACACTTTTAAAATTAGTTCCTCCACAGGACACACTGGTGGTTTATGGATAAAAAGGGTCCTCTCATACAGATAACACACACTAACTCTGCTCTGGTCACAGGTGTAAGTTTTATCAAGTGGATTCTGCATGCTGCTATTTTATTTCTCTACCACCGAGAAACAGAACAGAAAAACGTGGTGTTCTATTAAAACCTAGAAACAACTGGATGTTGTGAATGAACGCCCAGGATGTCACTGATGGGAGCAGAGCAGAATGAAAACCGTGAGGGAGCTACATGACAAAGCATGCCCTTGTCTCAGGGAAGCCACACCAACATGGATAATGCTCCTGAAATATTCCTACAAATGTGTATTTGCAGGCCTCATGGGAAGCTTGGAAAAGAGTTGGTTGTACACCAGTGCTCATTATGGTAACAATGCCTTGGCCACTTAAACAAACCAGGCAAACTGGTGCTGTGCAAAAGCCAAACAACCAGGCCTCATTCTCACTTCTACTCTTCTTTAGGGGTCTTAAACTATCCTAAGTGCAAGTACAGTGGCCTTCCAAAGGTCCACTTCCCCTCATCTCTACTCCTGCTCCACCCAACTCCTTTCCTTACATCTTCCTCAGGTATTTCTCCTCCAGCCCTCATGACTCTTTCCCTCATACCAAGTCTCCGCCACCCAACCACTTGCTCCCCCCATGCTCCCTTCTTCTGGGCCAGGGATCCCCCCAAAGCCTACCATCTCTGTCCAGCATTTTCACTGGCTATACAAGATGAGGAGCCAGACACGGGGAAGATCCCGGAGAACACACTGAACATCACTGAAATAACCATACACTGCTCTGCACAGAAGCAAGGTAAAGATGTGTCTTTGTAGGATCCTCAACACACACACACAAAAAAATGTTTGCAGAGTTCCCTGCCCATCTGTTAAAGCCATCCAGAAATGTGCTGAGGTAAATCTACACACCAGCAGCTACCTCAGACTAGCCAGGCTGTGACAGCTTGGGAAGAGAGGCACCAGCTAAGCCAGGCTCAGAGAGCCCAGAGTCCTTTGGCCCCTGAAGACCTATTGCTTCTGGTGCAGCAGCTTGATACTTGCAATAAGAAAACATTGACACAACACCCTTCAGGCTCAGGGGGAACCAGCTTTCAAATTGGTCTCCTCATCCAGTCACTCAGTAGACTCACCCAGATGTCACACTTGCCAGGGAAGAATCTCTCCGGGATGCGGGCAGCATATAGTGCAGCACCAGTGATGTACAGGCATGCCATGAGTGCCAGCCAGCCTATCTGCCCCATTGTGGCTGCTTTCAGGAGCCCCTCAGAGATGACAAAGTGCAGAGTGGGAATTACCCCACTAAGACCCAGACCTAGAAATACTCCTGGGAGGTAAAGAAAATGCGGGAGAGTCAGGTTGGAACACAGTGGCGGCAAAGGGAGACAATGAAAACACAAAAGCTACGGAAGGAAAACTCAGTGCTTGCCACAGCAGCAGAGAGGTGACAGCTCTTGAAGCTGGAGGTCCCCAGAAGAGATTTATTGGAAAGGAAGCTAAAGAATGCACAAACTTCCTTCATATACCAGAAGCTACTCAGTGTTCCAGCAGATAGCTGGAATATTTCATTTACTGTTGTGCCTGCCAGCTCCAGTGTACGTGAGGCCAGTTCCTGCTCTCAGCCTGTAGAGGGAACTGAGACCACACAGACCGTGCCTCACTTCAGCACAACTGCTCAAGAGCAAGACAAGGAGACACAACAAAGAGACTGTTTATCATATTCTGCACAAGCAGTCCTAGGAAACAGAAAAGCAGCATCTGTGCTCATCTGATCTGCCATATAAGAGAACACTGTTTATTTGTTTAGATTTTAGCAGCAAGGACAGAAAACTTGTAAAAACAGTGGGCATGGGGGGAGTATTCATGTCCCACACAGAGATTTTAAGCTTGGAAAGCTGAACGCTCTAAAGGTACCCATAACTTGTCCAGAAAATCTAGATTTACTGTGGACAGCATGTGCAGGTTAAGAAACAAGAAATATTACTATTCAACCCAGCTGTGTGCACATTCCATAGCTGCCCCCTAAAGCTCTCTTTCTTCCTACCTCGAAATGTGAAACCAAATCTGGTTTTGTTCTTTTGATGATGTGAAGAGAAAAACAGTCTTTATCTTAGCTCTGTGTTTTATCCGGGCAAATCATTCAGATTACTTCAATCATTCAATGATTTGCTAGTGTCTGAGTCTAGTGATACAAAAAAAGCACAAGCACTGCAAGCACACATACACACACCAAGCAGTCAGTCGTTTTTTGAGAGAGCAAAGTTGCCAGATGCAGCTAGAAATTCTTTGCACCACCTTTCCTACTGCATGTGTTACTGTCCATTTCAGGAATGCACCTCCAGGACTTGCACCAGCCCTTATCTGTGCATCCAGTTGTGTACAATAAATACTGAAAGAAAACCCATGAAGCTCCCGATCCAAGAATATTAGGTCTCTATAAAATTAAGCTCTCTTAAGTCCTCCCAAGGTGGTTTTTCCAAGTGGCAAGTAGGAAGCAGAAAAGGCAGTCAAGAAGCAAACAGTTAACTTCAGGTCTTACCTGCCCTTACACCCCGGTATTCAGGGGTGGCAAACATGTCCCATTGTGAGACAATTATGGCTGCAATGCCCAGGACACAAATCACAATCAAGTAGATGAAGCAAGGCTGAGGGTTGCAATAGAATGAGTAGTACAGCCATGGTACAAAGCTGCCCATTATGAGAAGTGCAATGCCAGAATAATCCAGCCTAGAAGAAAACAAAAATCAGTGTCATAAGAAATGTGAACCTTTGGAAGTCCTCACACCCACACACTCTTCTTTAGTGCACCAACGTCTACTTCCCACTGCAACTCAATTACTCTCACTCTTGCAGCTTAGGTCCTGATGGCAACTCTTCCACCTGCAGTAATGGATTACCTTGACACACAGCCAGTAAGGCCATTTTTGAGACAGTCATCAGCAATACCTTCAGCATCCTTTAAACCAAAGCTTTCTGAGGAAAACTCACGTTTGAGTTTCAGATGAGGAAAAGAGCAGCCAAGAGCCCTCTAAAGACAGGGCACACAGTATGCTCTGAGAACACAGCCAAGGCAAACACTTCAGTATCTGACAAGTGTGAGTTAGGTGGCCATCAACTTCAGTGACCACAGTGGAATAATGTTGCAATTTTCTAACCACGATGATTTTTTGTACACAATTGTAAAAAAGGAAATCCACAGCCGCTGCTTTTTACCACACCCTGACAAAATACTCCTGCAGAAGTTGATGGAGTTAATTTTTCAGTAGGGGATTTTAATTGCTGGGCTACTTTAGAGGTGGTCTTGCAGATTACAGAATCCTAGGTTGCGTAGCCTTAGGAAATATGAGATGTTCAGCAGCCAGCCAAAACAGAACGTGCAGTAAAACCAAAAGACCAAGACATCTTGATACACACTGTGGAACTGTCTTACATAAGTTTAAGGTTCAAAGTTAGTCAGAACAGCTGAAATGACAAGAAGTAACAGTTGCACTAAAAATTCAAAGTCCTGCAACTAAGCTCAAGGCATTTTACTTAGAGCAGCAAGATGCAAGCACATGCCTGCCAAACAGCAGAAAATGATGGAGTTTTAAGACTCAAATGACAGCACAAAAACTCATGCTGAAACAAACTATAATTAGAAGAAGCTGCATTAAATCTCTGCTCAACTCTGTTCCAAAGTACATGCAGTCATGAAATGAACAACTCCCACACTGGGGCTCCAGGCACAAATCCCAGCCCTGTTTTCCCACCTGTTTCCTATTTGGCCTACCCTGTTCTCTAGGCACTTACTTGGAGAAGAGCCGGGAAACACCTTCTGAGTGGCAATAAACTGTGTGGAAGAGCCATGAGAAGGAGAGGCAGAGTATGGCTCCCAAGAAGAACAATCCAACAACCACTTTCTCCTGCACCGGTGCTACGAAGGACATGTTTGGCCGGAACATGTAGAAGATTCCCAGACAAAGGAAGAACACACATCCTGAAAAACAACGAGGCACAGAGGTGTGAAGTTCACGAATAATGAAAGCTTTTCTTTCTAAAAGCATCACCACTTCCTTTCAAGGCTCCTCACAAGTTGAAACCACTCAGAGAAGCTGCAACTTAAGCATGTTCCTGTGGCGAGAAATGCAATCCCAATTAACACCTACACACTTGGGAAAAGAGGAGCTAACAGTAATTTATGAATGATTAGGAAATGTTCAATGCATTTGTTTGTACAGCATGCCATAATTAAGGATGTCCTATCCAACTCTGATGGGATACAATTAGGAGAGGGATACCACGCTGCTAATTTAACAGGTTACTAGTGGAATGATAATGCTGACAACCCCACAGCCCTTTCTATCTTGCCCTCTTTTCTTTGAGGGCAATGAAACCACTGGATTAGATTCAGCATTAGATTAAAGCAAGCTGAGAATACCTAGGAGATGTGTCCAGATGTTGCCAGTCTCTGTGTGTATTCTGAAGATGCTCTTGAAACAAGCCCGGAAGGAAGGCATGGGTGGTCTGTGTCCATGCAGCAGGTAGTCATTGTCCTTCAGCCAGTCAGGCAGAACATCGTGGGGAATGACTCTCCATCGGCCCTCCCACACCTAGGGGCAAGAAGGTTGTAGTGAAATGCAGGGAATGGAGTTCCATCAGTGCATGGAAACACTCAGAAAACCCATATTAGTAAAAGTGATGGAGTTAACCTATGAGTACAGTAAATGGAAGAGAGTTGATGGGACATCTCTGGGGAAAAGGCTTTACACTTGAAATATCATGCTAAAGTCACTGTTCCCTGTTCAGAACTGTATCATTATGAACTGCACCATCAGAGAAAGAAATACTTCAGCATTTCATTGGACAGGAAGGCTACTGAGCTTTTTTACTGCTAATGAAGGGAAAACATTTAAATCACTTCCATGTTGTGTTATTTTACAGGTAGTCTTTTCCATTTAATTGAAGAAGCCTACACCTAGTTCTCTCCAATAAATAAATAAGCCTGTTCCTCCACCACAAGCCAACCTGTCTGCTACCATTTGGGGCAGACTAGCAAAAGAAGCTACCCATCAGCACTAACAGGGGCCAGAAAAACGTGAAAGGGCGAGAGCCCAGCAGGAAGAGTCCAACCCCTTATTCAGGTTGGCTAAAAAATGCTCCCAGGCTCACAAAACAAATGGTGACAGAGCAGTTAAGGCAACAGACTCGTGACTCTCAGTTCCACGGGATTTCTTCTCGAAAGGGAGAGGGGGGTTTGTGCACAGAGCTATTCTTGCAGCTGGCTCCACAGGAAATTAGTGTGCACAGATGTTCCCAGCACTGCTTCAGTAACACAAGACACACGGAGGCTTCAGTGTGGCAGCACTGCCAAGGACAGGGGTGGCAGGGAACTGCTTTATGTACCGGGGCTGTTTCTGCAGGGTCCCTTGGATCTGCCGGCTGGCTAGAGTTACAGGAGCAAGGCTGAAGGTTCCTGAAACACTAAGTTCAAAAAGCTACATTCTTATTTCAGTTTCAACAACAAGAGCCCAGAGTTTTTAAATCAATTCTCCACACTCGTGCGTGGAAGCAAAACAAAGCCATTCAGAATAACCAGCCCAGTTAAAGACTGGGTTCTTAAATACATTAAACAAGAAAATGACTAGTTTAGTTCATGAACAAAAAATGTGAATTGAGGTAGGAACAGAAGGAGGGAATTCATTTTACACAAGCCAACCTACAAAACATTTTAAAAGAGGCAAAGATGCATAGTAAAAAAAAAAATAAACAACAAAAGCAAAAAACCCAAAACGACCCGTACACAAAAGACCACCAAGTAACTAAGGTCCCTCTGTAAAACATCAAAAATAGTTCATAAACCCAGCAGGAGCCAGTGTATAAAGGGGCAGCATGCCTTTCAGCAAGAAAGGAGGGCCAGAGACTGACACAGCCCAGTGGCTCTAAAAAGTAGCAAAAATGGAGCCAAGGTCAACAATTACAAAATCTACAATGGATTTACTTACGTATGGTTTCAACACAGCATTGTTTTCAAGTCAGAGACAAAGCTTATTCTACAATAGATGCAAATGGTGCTGGAAAAGCAAAATATTTGCAAACCTGAAGAAGTCTGGACAAATGACCTTGTAAATCAAAGTGCCTCGAAGCAGAAAGCTTTTATTCTGCTTTGCACTCACAGGTGTTTCTCAAGGGACACACCTGAGTTGCATGACCAGCTTTGGAGTCTCAGCTGTAAATCCCTATTGTTCCATGCTCTACAGTTTAATCCTGTATGACAGACAGATGTTGAGGCAGTGTAGTATTGCTGGTTAGAACACAAGATGCCCGTTTGGGGACACTGAGTACCTCCTCTCCCTCACATCAGTAGTGCAGTTGCTCCAATGGAGGGAGCTGCTGCCCACTGGAGCTTCCTCAACAAGGAAATTACTTCAGCAGTTTCCACGTGCCCTTACCTTACACACAAATTCTTCCATTCTCTCCATAGCATGGTGGGCTTGTAGAAGAGGTGACATACCCATAAAACGTTCGTCTTCTTGAGGTGCATCGTCATTGTGTTCATTATCCTCAGAACACTGGAGGGGAACAAAGCAGAGAAAATGCTTTGTAGAAAGATGAACAGAGAAAGGTGATGTTATTTTCCATACAAAACCATGATTTGAGGTCTCGGCAAATAAAGAAGTCTTTCCTTGTACGGCACTGAGAAAAGAATTCAGAAGAACAAGCAAAACAATGATTACACTCTCAGGTATCTGAGAACAACTCACATGCCTAATCCATCCTGCATATGTTTCCAGCAGGTTTGGAAGCAAGCAGTGCTCCTCTAAGTCACGCTTCATTAAATCCCAGATATGGAGTCTGAGGCTTGCAGCCTACCCACCTCTAGGGAAGGATTACTCCCTATTTCATGTTTCAATGTCACTGTGCCGGCGCTAATGCCTCTATAATGTATCTGGCATTTCAGGGTAATAAAAGGCAAGCCAAGGAGAGGAATCCATCTACCTTGTTAGAAATGTTTCACCTCAATTTTCAGTCCAAATCTGAAAATCTACTCTGTTTAACTGACACTTCTGTTCTGCTTCTTCCAGTACTGGAATTTACTAATTTCTTTGATTTTTCAAGGTATTTCAGAAACTACTATGAAACTTCTGCCAGTTAGACAAAGGCAAGTTATCAAAGAAAAGCAGTAACAGGGATCAGAGTTTCAAGCAAAGTTCAAACAAAGAGAAACATCCATCACCTCAGGGTGTACAAAGAGAATTATTAAAAGGAAAACTAAAATAATCTGCTGAGCTGGGCTATCAGGCCCACACATCATTAGTAACTTCACAGGAACAAAGTTTGGTAGTTTTCTGCTCTATCATGGCTTACCACATCATCTGCATATTATGATACACTCTAGCTTCCCATGTAGGAGAGAAGCAGGGGGCCATGGAAGTTCTACATTCCTGTTTGCTTCCTGCAATGCTCATGGCCCATCAGAGACTCCATTCAACACTTCAGCTTCCAAGGTAAACAAACTGGAGGAAGCTAGGAAAGAGAGAAGGAGCTTTTTGCACCCTTCAGACTGAATGCAGAGAGCTGCCAGGCATCCCAGGACCAAGCCAAGAAAGCTCCACAGTCAGCATACAGGGAGACTGGCCTCCTCCAGATTGCCCAGAACACTTTTTCCATTCCTATTCGCCCCATATCAAGGTTAACAACTTTAAAATCAAGATGATGTATCAATAATACCATCCAAAGTGACTGAGAATATAGTATATAACCTCACTTACTTTATCTACAAATTATTATAAATAATGTTCAGATTAATGCCCTGAACCTTCATGTCAGGGATGGGAGCTGGCTGTGTGTTTGTCCCACATTACAGCTCTCTCTTTAGTGTCAAGCCTTATTAACTATTTCTGCCAAGTTAACTCAATAATCTGCTTAAAAATTTCATTTTTGAATAAATAAAAAGAGATGTCTTCCAGCCTACAGTGAGCTATCCAGAGTCTTCAATATTTTTGGGGGTTTTGACAGAGAAATTACATGTTAATATCTGCTTTTGTACCAAGGCTTGCAGTAGTCACTGAAGCTTCATCTTTCAAAGAGGTCCCAACAAACAGTTCTTGACCCAATTTTGCTTACCCAGAATGCAATTTCTGGTATGTAATACACGGTATACATCCTTCAAGTTTTATGTATGACTTCACATTTGTCCACACCAGGAAAACTTGATTGCATAATCAAATCTTTGTGGATAACCCATGTCACTTATACTGCCTATTCACCTTGATTTATCATTCCAGCCAACAACCCCTCTGAACAATATCTCGCATTTTACAGCAATCATTGATATATTGACCAGCTCTAAGCAGATCCTCCAGCAGAATAAGACAGTGTTAAATACACTCACTCTGCCTAGGTTATCCCATTAGTCCTATTCAGAAAGGCACCAGGCAACAGCAAGATGCAAATAGATTTAATATCCTTCTGAAAGAGACATAATTCCTGTTAGGCATAGGAATAAAAAACAAATTTGGTTTCATTCTGACTCGACAACATTAACCGACATTATTTCCCACACCATCAATTTTACTGGCTTCTTCTACTAATGGAGCTCTCTAGGATTCTCAGTTTTCAATATCATAAATAATTAACTCAAGGTCATAGAAGCACAGAATGGTTTGGGTTAGAAGGCAGCTTTAAAGATCAACTAGTTGAAGTCCCCTGCCTTGGAGGTCTGGATAAGGTGCTCGTGATAGTCTGCACAACTCAGAAACCAAAGAAACCTTCTGTTTCCCAGAGCATGCCTCATGGAAAAGCAAGGCTGGCATCTAAGTTCCAGTGCATCTGACAGAAGAAGCACGGCTGTGCCTTTCAGCTACTCTAGAATTCCCTCCCCCAGCAGCACACAATAACCAGCCCAAATGGGGTGAACAAGTCAGTAATCCTCAACTTACACAACTGGGTGGACTGAAGGAAAAAAGGTTCTTCATAGAATCAAAGCCTGTATTCATTGTGGTCTGCCCAGTGACTCAAAGCCAAAAAATGTTCATTTCCCCCTCTGCACATACTCCCGTTTCCAGAATGATGGGAAGGCTTAAATTTGAACAGACTGTAAAGCTTGAAGAGCACAGCTATTTCTGAACTAGTCCAAAATCTTTGCATTTTGGCCATGTGCCTGCAAACAAATCATTACTGAGCTTCTTTTGGTGATAAAAGGAATTCATATCATATACACAGTCCAGATTACTGCCAAAAAATGGAATTGATTTTACTATCTCCTTCCTGCCATTAAACTGCAGAATTAGCATTCAAGGGGAAAAAACTAAAGCTCACCTTCTTAGTCCTTTTCTTGCTAAGGAGGCAAAATGAGGCCTGTTCTGGAGCATCCATCCTCCCTTGACTCCCTCCTGTAACATCTCATTGGGAAGAACAGTGTTTGTTGGAAGCCAGAAATCTACAGTGGAGGGCAACACCAACACCAGTTTTCGCTTGGGAATCTGAAGGAGTCTATTGACCTTCAGTTCTTAAGGCAATGACTGAAGGGAAAAAATGCCACTCTTCTGCTCAGAAGGCAGATTGCAACATTCCCACTGTGACAAGTTCCTTCGTATCTTAGGACTCACACGTTTTCTCCTCTTCGGCTGATTGTACCAGAAATTCAAGACTAATTCTAGACCATTACAACGTAAGCAAGCACATTCTTTTAGGACCCGTTTTCAACTATTTCTAAGTCCTGCCCCAGAATCCCATTTTAAAATGAGAAACATATTGGGTAAACAGTATCACTTGCCTAAAACCATGAAAGAAGTGAGAGCCCAGAAGAAAACTCTGATACTCCCACTTTTAATGAGCGATGGTATATCCTGAATTAAGTGCTTCAAGAATAACTTTTGCCTTTGTAGTTTCTAGACTGTAGGCCAAAGGGATTTTCACTCGGCTGATGTTTCAGATGTTCTTTTACATCATCTCATTTACTCAACTTCTTCTAAAGCATCTCAGATTTGACTAAATAATTCTGTGAAGTCTTCAGAGCATTTTAGAGTACCTTTAAATAACCCCCCTCGCTTGCAACAAGCAAACTTGTTACAGTCATCAGCTGTCACTCTTCTGCCACACACACGCAGCAACGTGTACAATCAGTCTTTCACATTAATCAGAAATCTTGGCTTCTGGGTACTTACACTCCAAAAGGTCTGGACACTAAATTCTATGGAAATGCCAAGCAATCATTCCCATTTTAATCCTACTCCCTTTGCAAATTCCCAAAGTGTTAAAGCTACCAAAAACCAGTACAGGTACGTAATGAGATGGAAATTATCTCATTAGGATAGAGAAGGACCAGAGGAACCAGCTTTACCGGTTTATCCATATTCACTTCATTTTGTTAAGTATTACAGTTTCTTTTGTGATAACTGTGACAGACAAGAATGTAGAAGAAAAAGGTAGGAATCAGACTTAATCATATCACTTTGTAAGAGAACCAGGTAACACACTTCCAGGGATAGATCATCATCTAAACAAGAATTTCAGAGCATGTTTTGGTAGGGATCAAAGAGGTTTAATACCAAACCCAAGACTTAGAGCACCAGAGCAAAGAGCAAGAAACCCAAGAGCTCAACTGCACGGTGCCGATCATTAAATAAATTTAACAGTAAAATCTCACTCTTTTATAGCAACGGCACAAAAGGTAAAAAAAAGTTTACATTTAGCACAAGAATTTCTCATCTGAATGAAGTCCAAAAATGTCAGATCACACAGCCAAAGATCCTGTTACAGAGAAAAGTGCAGTAAAACCTGCTCTAGTAAATGCAACGTACTTCTCTTGTCTACTCCAACAGCTTTTCCTTCTCACAGACTAACAGTTTCTATACTATCACTCTCAAATCTGTTAACAGACACGCTGTTTAATAATGTCCTTACTATGGAAAAGCCTGTCAGAAGCCAAGTCGTAATTGCAGAAAAAGATTCTAGAAACATTTTTCCCACTTTTGACTAAGTTATGTTCAATGGACTTCAAGCAGCCAAAGCGTATTTTCCTGAGCTCTGTAGTTTCTTGATGTCAGTTCAAAGATTTCTACAAAGTTTCAGAGTTTGCACATGACTGATGTTTGCACAGGTGACAAGCAATTTCTGGTTCATCACTTCAGAAAATGCCACCAATGTTGTTCATTGTGTTTCATTTCATAAATGGAATTTAAATGGAGCCCCCTTTTACTCTGTAAAAAGTGGTCATCTCCTCCCCCACCCCCATCTGACCAATGCCCATCCCGTCCCCCAACAGAGATCAGCAGCTTCCAAGCAGCTCCCCCCAGTTCATATACTGGGCTTGATGTTCCATGGTATGGAATATCCCCTCAGCCAGGTCAGGTCAGCTGCCCTGGCCACGTTCCCTCCCAGCTTCTGGTGTCTCTCCTCACTGGCAGAGCATGGGACACTGAAAAGCCCCTGACTCGGAGTAAGCACTGCTGAGCAACAACTAAACCATCAGGGCATGATCAATGCTATTCTCATCCTAAATCCGAACCACAGACCTGTACCAGCCTCTAGGGAGAAAATTACCTATCCCAGCCGAAACCAAGACAACCAGTAACTGCAATAAAACTCTCCTAAACCCCAGGAAGGGCACAAGTCTTCTGTATGGGGGTTTCTTTTCAGACAGAGCCATTACTCAGTTACCCAGGAGCCTAACTGACCACGCACATACCTATGTAGTATTAAGCTCTGGAGTTAATGAACTCCCACGTCTCAAAGTCCAAGTGTTTGTGATGCCAAGTCACCACCAAGATGTCACCAGTGCCCTAAACCTACCATCGCAGGAATTTTCAAAGCATGATGCAGTCTGAATCTGTTCTGATATTCCTGCTTCCTTCAGCTGCTGACAGGCACTCCCCCACTCTCTTCTTGATCTGTGCCCTGACAGAACTCTGTGCCTTGGCAGGAACACAGGCAAGATAGCTCAGAAAAACCAAATGTCTTGATTAACACTGAGTCATGGCATATTATATGACACGGTACTTATACACTATTTTCTTCCTAAAACTCAAGTTACAAAACATATGTTGCTGCATTTACAATACCACTGTTATCCCCCACATTAAACTGAAGTCACAAAGTCTAGACATGACTCTGAGTTTTTGCTCTTGTTTATCTTGATCTCATCAGATGAATGATTAATAGAGCTCAACATGACATTCAAGTCATTTTATGTTCCTTGGGGCAGCGTGCCAGATTCAGTAACTCGAGAGCATTCAGCATAATGGCCAAGATACGTTCAAGGCTACAATATAAAAATGTTATTTTTCTAATCGCAGTTCTGTAACATCCTTTTCAGCTGGCCAGACTGCTTTTTTTCAGCAGCAACTCCTCTGTGCCCATTCTGTCAAGTGACCTTTTACCAACCAGCCTTTTGTAAGGGGGAAGCAGCAATAAGTGCTGCCATGCCATTTCTCCTAAAAGCCTGTTGTACATTTTTCAGAATTTCATCAACTTATATTCCCTGGGTTGTAAGAAATTAACTGGAACCAAACAGCACCATAAAACTTTCCCTGATTTCCCCTAACTTCTGCACATACCAAGTTATTTTAAAATAACAGCTTGGTCCTTTAGAATTCACATTCTCCCCGACAAGCTTGTAAACACAGCCACACCACAGTTTCCAAAAGGCTGACTACATCCACCCTCTAAGCAGGGTGTGCAAATCTGCGTTTGCTGTCATTGGACCAAAAAAAAGTCCTTCATTAGCACAGTGCCAAAAACCCTTTAGGCCTGTTGGTCAAAATGTCAAGTACTTGGAGGTTCCTGGAGTTTAGTGTTTTTCCTTTGTAGGTCACCTTCTTATAAAAGATACAGTCCATTTAATATAGCACTTGAAAACAGCTTTACACAACTGGTCATGGGTGACTGCTTGCTGGCACTCATTAAAAACAAGCACTAACATTTAAAACTCGTTTAGCAAATAGTCCTAGGACAAAGTCACATTTTGGTTTCAGCAGCCTTGCTGGAACACTCTGATTAGAACTAGCTCCCTTCTTAAATATCTTCAGATGGAAAGGGTCTGCTGAATCTCTGAGCAGCAGCAGCTACTGATTTTCTGTCAATGCCCAGTATTTGACAAGGGCCCAAGGCCTGAATGCCCACATGTGCTCAGCACTACAGTTTGGGGGAGAGCCTGGGGAAATCGTTTCTGCTGCAGAAGAGTCTCATGTGCCTTTTTCTGCTCCCCTGCCATTGTTAATCCTGACAGCAGAAAAAGAAAGCAAGCATGCTGGGCTTATGGAAAAAGAAATGCTCTGTTACAAAAATAAACAAAGAGAGATTGAAAGTGTACTGCTGAACTTAACAGCAGAGTCAATCAATCTGAAACAGTTGGAGGAAGATGCAAGTTAACCCACCAGCACAACACTATTTTTTTCTCTTGTATCACTGTGAAAGGCCGACACCCCTCCCACCCCCTCACTGCTGCCCAAATCAGGCAGATACGATCTCCAGGAGAACAAAGGCAAAACCCGTGGAATCTAACCCCTGTCCAGGGAAACTGTTGTGCCAGTGAATTATAAACAGAACTACTCCCTCCCTCTCCTAGTTTCAACACCCAGCACAGCAAGCAATGGTTACAAAACCTGCTGGCAGGCAGCAAACTGAGCACCAGCACTTCCCCTCCCAGAGCACGGAAACACTCCACGGTAATAGGACACAGCTGAATCCAGCTGCAACTCAACAGCCATCACCTAGGACAAATTCCTCGGTGATTCAGTGGGAGTTTTCTGGGAGACAGAGCAGACACAGAGACGTGGACATTTCCTACGTGTTACCAGCCTTCTGGGCACTGCCTGTGCATGGCTGACTGGATCACCAGTTTGCCTTTCCTGCAGATTTTCAAGCTCGGACAGTCTGTTCATAACCCAGGCACATCAACTGCCAGCAAGGGAGGCATCAGCATCTAACCAACTCAGGCCTGTGGAGCCTGGAAACCATCTCCATAAACGTGTCACGCTGTCTTCATACTGTCTAAGCGGGAATACTTGGAGGTATTCTGCTCTGTGTATCCAAAAATGCTTTGCTGTACAAAAAAAATTACTATATTCAAGCACTTACTTCAGTGACTAGCAGTCTGAGTAAAATTCACATTACTTCCAGTTCTTAGAACAGCAAGTGAAGGAGAAATGCAGATGTTAAGATCTTTTGATCTGAAGCAAAATGTCAACTCACATGCTTTCAAAGAAATAACATTTCTTCCCAAGAGTTGCAAAAATGGAGGAAAGGAAGAAGTAATAAAGAAATCTACAGAACAACAACATTTGAATACAATCGGCTTTAAAACAAAAGGAAATGTGCTTTGGTGGGACCTCACACTTGATTTTGCCAGGCTTCTTCCATTCACACTCTACCAATAAAACCTGCAGTGCAATGGAGGAAGAAGGAAAATACAGAAGCAAATGCCAAGTTTTCAATCATAACCCCAAAGAACCAATAGAAAAATTCCTGAGAAGAAAGCTAAATTGTTTGAAACTTGCAAGTAGATGGATGAAATTTCAAACAAAGGATGAAATTTCACACAATCAGAATTAACAAATATTAGCTCCAGAAAGACTATTCTTAAGACTCTCCCTCTGACCTTCAAGACTTCACCTTAGTCTTTTTCACTCAGCTGGCATGCACCAGAAAGTCAAGTTGACAATTCCATTTAGTTACATGCATCCTTCTGCAATACCAAAAAGTGTGTCTGTAGTCTGCTTTTGTAGATAATACATGAACTTCTGTACCAGAAAAGGCTTTGAGTAAGTTCTATGATTGAAGTTAAAAGCCTTGAGTCATTTGCTGACCCTCAATTACTCTAGAAATTCTTTGTACCTGGTTACATCCTTCTGTCTTCCTCTTTCAAGTCATTTGGGTATTTATGCTCTAGAAAGACTCCTGAAGGTACATGCAGGTATCATGAAATTCATCAGAGGTCAATTAAGCTCTCCTTTCAAAGCCCAGACTCCCAGAGAAGCAATCCAGAGCAGTATTTACCCAAATTTGTTCTGCCCATTCAGATGCCTTGAGGGCTACACAAACCCCCCAGAATTGTGCTGTAGGTTACCAAACACTTCAAAGCAACAGGTCTCTAC
>VZRR01003269.1:297352-358146 GCA_013398015.1 Oreocharis arfaki | reverse complement strand
CCGCACCCCTCCCCGGCGCTGTCAGCGCGCCCGCGGTCCGCCAATCCACCCGACGGCAGAGGCGGCGCGGAGCTCGACCCGCAGCGTCCCGCGCCAGCCCGCCCGCCCCGGCCCCTCGTTTCGCTGCGCTGCGCGCACTTACTCTTGGAGGGCTCCCCCATGACGCCCGGGAGCGGCCGCGGGAGGAGGATGTCCACCATGCGGGCGGCCCCCTGCGCACCGGCAGCGATGCGCGATGCGGGATGCGGAGCCGCCGCTCCACCACTACCCGCGCGGCGNGGGCGCGGAGCGGGGCGCACGCCCCGCGGGACCCTGCCCGGCGCCGCACGACGCCGGCACGGACGGGGCGCGCGGCTTCGTGCGCTGCCGGAGAAGCTCTACCGCGCCCTTCGCCCCGGGGCGGCCGCGGGACCCTCCGCCCGCCCGCCGCGGTCCGCTTCGGCCCTCTGCGCACAGGGAAAGGCGGCAGCTACAGCCCGAGAAGAAGGAGATTCATTGTAGCTTTTTTCCTCCTCTGTTTTCCCTGTTATTCTCCTTGACTTTTAGTTCGCCTATTATTTTCTCATTTTAGTTCCCTTTTCCTTCTCTTTCTCCTCTTTTTTGTATTTTATTTCGTTGTTCTTTTCCCCCCGTTTCGGCGTGTCGCTGGCAGGTGCCCTCGGGCGTGCGCGGCGGGACAGTCCCGGCGCTGCCCAGAGGAGCAGCTCCCCGGCAGACGGGAAGGGGCTGCGAGGCGGACGCCGGCACGATGCTGCGCGCCCGCGGAACACTGCCCTACTGAGGTCGGTGTGCGGGAGAGCCGCCCCGACGGACCCGAACAGACGCGACGGCATCGTCGGGGCGGCCGTCCTGGGCAGCAGCCTCATGACGAGCTGAAAATAGCGGAGAACAGTAGTATTTTACGGCATTTTCATGCACCTGACTCCGTGCTGTTCCCGCCGCTGAACCTCTCCTGCGGCTTTTTTATGCCTTCTGTTCTTTTTTCTTCCCTCTTTCCCCCCAGTCTCCATGGGCTTCTCGTGCATTAGCAGAAAAACAGAGAGAGCACTTCAGTGGCCTTTGACTCCGTTTTAAATTCGCAAAGTCTTTGCAGCACAGCAGCACGAGTACCTCATAAGGTCCAGGAAAGCTTATACATGCTGGAATTGAGATTTCCGCTGTCTTGGGGCTTTGGTCCTGTCCTTCTCCTCCATGCAATCACCTTTTTAATTTTACACATGGAATTTGATAGGCATTTGCCAACCTGTATGGCTTGGGAAGGACATCGTGACTCTGGCTCAGGAAAGGCAGTCTGCGCTCATTTTTCCCACAGGAGGGAGGCAGGATGGTTTTTCCAGCTGATACACTTGTCTTTTGTGCGAGTCAGGCACCCTGCAGGTATGAAACCCCAGAAGCTGGGGAGGGTGAGAGGACCCTTTGGATAAGTTGCTTCACTATTTGATCTGCTCTCCCAGCCTGACTACAGCCTCTGCTATTCCTTTGAGGACCCCAAATGTTGAAAGCAAACCTTTACATTTGTACAACAGCTGCGGGGGAAAGGAGAATGGATGGCATTTGAAGTACCCACTTCAGCAGGGACGTGTGTCACCAAGGGATTTTGATATCCCTGCCTGTCCCTGCGTGTGCGAAGGTGAAGAGGTGCGGTGTAGCAGTGACATCCTCAGGGCAAGGTGAGCCCACGTGTTCCCTGCCTGTGTGGCGCCTGCTGGGAGTTGTGGTCTGACTGCTGCCTGCCGCTAGAGTGGCTCACTTGCCAGTGGCAGAACTGGGTGGGGGTTGAGAGGTAGGAAGGAAATTAGAAAAGTTTGGTTGGTTCTTCAAACAGGGGTGACCCTGAGGCATATGTGATGGGAACCCTCACAGCATTGCCATGGCTATGGGGCAGCACAGGTCCGTACCTGGGCACCTGGCAGAAAAGAGGATACAGAAGCGTGACTTCAGCCTGAGCCAGAATTCAGAGAGTCCTGGATGAGTCAGTATCTGCATGTGTTAACAATAAAACGCAAAAATGTCAGAGTGATAGGAGAATGAGACATGTCTAAGAGTACAGCAGCTTGGCAGGGATGCTCTGTGTTGCATCACCCTTTTCCCACTGAAGGGCAGGATCCTTTCTGCTCTCCCAAACCTCCCACCAGTTTAGGAATTAGAAAAGTTACAGCTGAGCCAGCCAAACTTTTCCAAACCTATGCAAAGCTGTGCTGTGGTCACACCTGTATCCACACAGAGCAATGTGCTGACACCAGGCAGGTATGGTTGGACTGGACTTGCTTCACAACCAGGCAGGTAGGAACAGAGTAGGCAGTGCTGCACAGGCAGTTCAGCAGAAAAGCCCAAAAAATTACTTGCCAGGGAAATGTCGAAAGCCCTGCACCTCCTCTATGTGATGTACAAAAAGCTTTAAAATGACTACAGGTAACGCCATGAGGCATTGAACCGCCTCGATACCACATGTTTTGCAAACAGGTTAATTGTTGGTTCATCTGAGGAAGGGTAAGGGAAAGCACATCATAAAATCATAGAATAATTCAGTCCAGGAAGCACCTCTGGAAAACTGCGTTCAGGTAACTTGGAACTGCTGGATGCATTTGCTAGTCAAAGCTAAATGCAATCTCTCCTGCCATGCCTATTACTCTGTGCTCTTCTCCACCCAGTGTCCAGAGATTCTGACCTCTTCTGAGGCGGTTCCCGTTGGGTTTGGTGTGAGAGCTGGCAGGGGCTGTCTGACCCCGAGGTGAGGCCGGCTAATGGTACTTTCTGCTCTCTACAGAGCAACTCTGGGGTTTGCTCCCAAAGAGAAATACAAGTTCCCTCTAGAAGGGGGAAACGGTAACTATTTTTTTGTTCACAGCAGATTGCAAAGGCAGTAAATGCTGATTCTTTCAGAGCCAACCATGGATTAAGTCCATTATAAAATTAAAACAGATGGAACGCAATTTCACTTACATTACAAAAAAGGACAGGAACCATCTGCAGTAAGATTTAGCATTGCAAAGCTATTGTTATCATGTTACCATTAAAACCTTTGATGAAGAGTTTTCTTTCTTTCACAAACTTGTTCACATGAAATGAATGTTTTATTTATCCATCTTCCTAAGACAGTCATATTTTATTAAAAAGATGATGTGCCTCAAAAAACCAGCTCTTGGTTCTAGTAGAATACCGCAAAACAAAGAAATGTTGTAAAACTTCAGCACCAAGATACTGGGAGCTTCAATGGGGTGGATGTAGCAAAAGGAGAATTCCCTATCCATTTTTCCTTTAAAAAACATTTCCTTGTGTTTGGGCACAATGTCTGACACTGAAAATAGATAATTAATGAGATAATGGGATACTGCATGTCACCTCCTGTCCAATGAGATTATCTGATGGCTAATTATGGACAGATTGTGATTAATGTGATTATGGATTGGATATTAATCTGATTCTGGATTGATCTAGTTATGTTTTAGTCTGCTCCAAATGGTTAATTGGATCTGAGATAATGGAAATGCAGCTTGCACCAGATTTTGCCACATCAGTTGATGAAGTATCTTTTGATCTGGGTGGGTTGCGAACAATAAATTATTTACAGCTGTTGAGAAAATGACTCTTCCTTAGAATGTAGTCATTCATTTTATTTTCGAAAGCCTTTGAAAACAAAATCAATATCCTTTCTAAAAGGAGATGTTGACAAAAGAAAGGCACGTACATAACTCACAAACAAATGTGACGAAATTAAACAGTGGTTAACCCGGTGGCCTAATGTCTGGTGATGCATTTGAATTGCTATGTGGAGCTTTGGGCTCAATTCTTCTGAGACCAGCAGGGGTTGGGAGCATTGCAGGGGAACAGGGCCCAGCGCTGGGGAAAGTGGTGTTGCACAAGAGCTACTGCCAGCCCTGCTAGTGATTAAGAATCAGCCATGGTAACATGGCAAAGGGAGCCCTTGCCATTTTTCCCCTCTGGATAAGAAGGATTCAGAAAGTTCATGAGTGCAGAAAAGACTTATTGGCCCATCTCCTCTGGTCTCTTTCATACCAAACCATGCAATTGGACCCAGAATTATTTTTTTTTCCCCTCACAGTGAGCCTGTTAATTTATGGTTGACCTCAGTCATGTCTCCCATGCAGAGATGCATCTGGTCTTGGTGTTGCCTGCCAGTGCAGGAGAGGCTGCCTTGCTCTCTCATCCTGCTTGTTAACTACTTTCACTGGAATGGACAACTAAGGGTATAGTTTAGGTTCAACCCCCAGACACCGGATCTCGCTATGCCATTATCTGCAGGATTAAAGGCAATGGGTAAATTGCAGACTTTGTAGGCTTCATCTTAGACTTTGTGGCAGGGCAAGCAGGAGGTGCACTAGCCTTTGTCACCAGGTGCTGTAAGCAGCAGGTAACTTCACCAGAAGGTTCTCTTCTCTAACGGGCTTTGCAGTAAAAATACCAAAAATCAAACAGGTTCCAAAACACTGAAGAGAAGGCCTACTGCAGCTGCTGTGCTTATACAAAACTCCTATTGACTGAGCTGAAACAGAAAAAAAAAAGGAGAAAGCGTCTTTCCCTGAAAAGTCCTTAGGGGCATGGAAAGAGCTGTTCCCTTGGAGCGACTGTCCCTGATGCTGCAGGAATGGCTTGGGCTGGTGTGAGTGGGAATACAGTGGCATCTGGATTCCTTTCCAGCAGTGTAATGGGCAAAAAGAGCAGCTACCTCTTTAAAAAATAATGCTGGTACAACCTGTCAGAGGATTTTACACGCATCTGCCATTAGTTACAAGGAAAGCTTAGTGCAGAAGGAGGGTGGCAGGTCACAAAACTTCATTCAGGTGTCTGCGCTGGGAGGGGAGCAGAGGTATTCTCACCAGCATTGTTTCCATTGTCCTCCACACAAACCACCATCGCTCCTGGGCAGGACAAATTGCCTTTCAAGGTAACCTGAGCCTTTGCTTTCATGAGGTTATGAAGGTCCTGTTTTGCCTGTGTGCTTGGTAGAAAGAGTTTCTTGAGCTCCTCAGGTGATCTTGTTCTTTAGGAATATGCAGTAAATGTTACTCCCAGACTCCCCCGTTACTTGACTGGCACATGGAAATTATTAGCAAGAGGGAATAGTTACAAAAAAGAGAAAACACCTTCCTGTGGTGGTTTTGTAGGCTCAGTATTAGAAGGGTTATCCCTGCCATGGGATGGCTTTGGGGGAGCTCTTTCCTCTGTCCCCCACTTTGTAAGCAGGGCTTGTGCCATTGTCTCCTTCCAAAGGCTTCTGTAAGGCCTCATGAAAGACCAGCTGCTGCTCTGAGCCATGAAGGTGAGTGGTTGTAAGGCGATCTGAGCAGAGCACTAAGCACACCTGTGGTGGTGGTCTGTTATAAAGGACCTCCAATGGCAGACATGTTGAGATGAGTTTTTGGGCCAGGGATGATGAGGGGCAGAGAGCAGGATTCTGGGGACACACAGCCCTCCTTGTGTACAACCTATGGCTGTGGGCAAGGGGTCAGTGCAGGGGGACTGGCAACATCTTGGGGTGGCTGAATCACCTGTGAGCTCACAGCACTCGGGCATAAAATATTTTGGCAGCAGAGATCTCTCCTGCTGCTGCTTCCAAGGTGGATTTCAGTCCTATCCAGTGCTGGGCTGCGGGTCCTGTCCATCGGTTTGGGGGTCCTGCTGAGCTGTAAGCAGGTTGCAGTTGCTTTAATGTTATTGGATTTTGACAGATTAGGAGGCGAATCCTTTCGTGTGTTGGTGAAGCTTCCCAAATGGAGCTCTTTTAATTTATCTGAGTCAGCTATCCCCAGGGTGATTGCAGGAGGAGTAAGCCAAGGATGACCTGTGACAGAGGGGACCATCATAGCAGTAATAAAAAAATTCCTGCTCTTCACTAAATCCCTTAGTCATGAGGCTGTATTAGCTGGATTCCATATGTTTTAATTAGGAATTATGTATTTTAAGAGAACCAAAATCCGATTATAGGAAAGACGTTATTACATATTTGTAAGGGTCCTTGTTTCATTTGGCTTCTGTAGAGATACCAGTACAGCTACCTGTCCTTGTTTGCAACCATATTTTTAAAAGTTTGAATAATCTACGTCATCATTTTTTCTTTCCCCCAATCCCAATAGTGTGAAAAAATGTAATTCTCTTTCTAATGAAGAAATTGGGTCAGCAGATCTTAATGAAATAATCCTGGATAACAATGCACCATACAAAGATCTGCTTCCACTAATTAATGACTAATTTTTCTTTCAAAATACAAAGTAGTAACTTCTGCCTGCAGTGGGCAGCCACTCTACCTTCAGTGACACCTGTTTGTTGCATGTTTTACCATTTTTATTACTGTCATGGCAAGGTCAAATAGAAAAAAGCTTCTTGCCATGGTTCAGCTTGTATGGATCATGCTGATATAATCCCTACCTGATTACAGTTATAAGCTCCTAAAACACTGGCCATAAGTGATAAAGACTTCCTTTGTGCTTCAGGCTGTAATCCGCATCAAGCCAGTTTCAATAAGGATTTGTGCATCTGAAGTGTTGCTGAGGATTTGAATCAAAATTATAAACAGAAAATATAATAAAAAGCCTGTCATGTCTCTGAATTAGTGATGCTACACCTCAAAATCTGACCTAAAGAGCGGGAATGTCACTCTGCTCATGAAAATACGATGTGTGTGCTGTGAAGCCAAATACACAGTGAAAGCATCAATTTATCCTTGGCTATCATGCAATTAGTTAATTTTGATAGTAGCTCACTTTTGTTTTAGTGTGAGGTAGTAAAGCCCAAACTTGAATGAGATCATCTTGTTTATTTTTGTGGCTTCAGGTTTTTAGGTATACATTTGTTGTAAAGACTTCATCTGCATGAGATGTGCATGTTGGAAGCTTAGTTTTGGAGACTAAAATAGGATTATGAAATTACATGCCAAGCTTTTAATGAGTAAAACCCCCCAATTAAAAAGACATAATGGGCAAATTAAGGATGCCTAGGATGCTCTTATTTTGAGTCCTTATTTCGCCTTTGCTGTTGCTTTTGTTGGATTACCTAGGGTGCAGGTAGGAATCTCCATACTGTATAAAACACCACATCTCTGAAGAGTTACACTGCACCTTAACGAACATTCAAACTGGTGATAAAGAGCCACATCAAATATTTACCCCCTTTTTAAACCCTTCTCAGGGTACCATGGCTTCCATAAAATCATTTTCCCCCTCATCTTCATATAAACAATCGTGTTTTTTCACCTGGTCATTTGCACAGACCAGACGATGCACAAGCAGCTCCAAACACTCGTTTTATTTTCTTCCTTTTTTGGGGACTGAAGAGTGGAGCCAGACCAGGCAGAAGTCAGAGCAGCCCTGGAGCTACTTTAATCCATATAATCAGGCACAGGCCCTGAAGAATGTTTGCCACCTCCTTTAGCTCTTCCCTTCATAGCCCTCCTTCAGGGCTTAAGGAGTTAAGGTACTGCTCTGGGGCCAGGAAGCTGGAATACGCAGGACAGCTGCTTTTCTTCTATTCTAGAGACATTTGAGATTTGAGACGAGGTAAATTGTCCATTTAGATGCTTGAGTTGCTGGACCCGGTTAGCTTTTGCTGTAAAGCAACACTTTTTGGCATCTGATGTGAAAATCATGTGGCAGAATAAATTTTAGAGGTGATCCTGTGCCAAGACTGTGGCAAAGTAGAAGAGCCTTTTTGATCAATCTGCCTTTTGCTTTCCTATGGAGCAACATAGCAATGCAGAACGAATCACTGACATGCTGCAGATCACCGCTGATTCTTGGAGGAACAGTCCAATGGCCATAATTGCTCGGGGGGGTTGTGTTTGGTTTTTTTTGGTGTTTTGTCTTCTTTTTTTTTTTTTTCCCATCTAAACCACTTCAGGATGGGAAGGAAGAAACTGCATTCATGGCTCACAATCTTGTGATTTCTGGGATGGGAATTCCATTCTGGAGTGTCCCACATCCATGTGTGCTTCGGGCTCCTGGGCTGGCAGGACTAGTTGCTCCAGTGTGGCAGCTCCTGCCAGCTTCTCCAGGACATCAGGTTTTCAGAGACACAGCACACACTTTGGCAGTGAATTTGGCCTGAAACATTTTGTTTCATTGGTTTTTAAGTCCCTCTCCTTACCACCCAGAAAAAAATCTGGAGGTATGGAAAAACAGAAAGTCTCAGTCTGGTCCCTGGGGCACCCTGGTGTCATGTAAGGGGCAGGCACAAGATGTCTTGCCTTGGTTCTGGGAAATCAGAATAATAATAAAATAGATCTATAAATTATTCAGAGCTCATGAGCTATTGCCTAATGTTGCTTGGGGCCAAGCACAGGGGTGTGGGTGAGGCAGCCAGAAATCTGGCCTGGTGAGAGGATGCCATCCACGGCTGGTGATACCTGACTGGTCTTTGAAGCTCAGGTGTGGTTTTGACAACTGGTGGGGTGCGACATTTTGGAAGCACCGTGATACCTGGCCTTTCCAGTGTGCCACGCACTCCATCCCTACATTATCTCTTTTGCTCTTGCTGCGTCTCGTGGTGTGAGGAGTGTGGCCGGGGGGAATTTGGCAGCTCGTGGACAGCCACAGGCGGGGGCCACAGTCTCCCAGGCTGCTGTTGGCTCCACAGCCGTAAATTAAGACTTCTCCCTTCTTTCTCTTTGCAAGGCACATTTTCATTGGCTTAGGATAGGACCTGGCAAGGAGCATCGGCATTTGAAGGCATAACTCTGCTTTCTGTTGTTTTCTTCTCTCTAAGGGCTTTAACCGTTTGCGGAAGCAGCGCAGGGGAACCGGGCAAAGGCGGCCGGAGGAGGCTGGCGCTGGTACCAGGTCAGTTTGGGCTGGAGGGGGTCCGCTCCCGTCGAGGCGCTCCGCGGGAGCTGGACGGGCCCCCTACCGCAGCTGCAGCTTCGCTCTTGCCCACCAGGACGGCCCAGAGCACACGGGGCGGGCGGATACAGCCAGGCGGGCGGGGGGACAGAGCCGGCTGTACGGGGTGACAGCGGTACGGGGGCCAGGCGGCTGTGCGAGGGGACAGCGGGCTGTGCAGGGGGATACAGCCTGCTGTGCACGGGGACAGTGGTGCGGGGGGACAGCAGGCCGAGGGAAACAGCCAGCGCTGCAGGGGAACGCAGCCGGAGAGACAGCCGGGCCGTGCAAGCGTCGGCGGGCAGAGGCGGGGGGGAGCAGCAGGGCAGAACGCGGTCTGCGGCCAGAGAGGGAGACACAGCCGGGCAGAGAGGGGAGGACAGCCGGGCAGAGAGGGAGACACAGCCGGGCAGAGAGGGGAGGACAGCCGGCCGTGCGGGGTTCAGCGGGAGGTGCGGGGACTGCGGGCAGTGGACGCGGACGCTCCACACTCTCCTCTCCCCGGTCCGGTCCCGTCCTCTCGGCCCGCGCCGCTGCCGCCGCCCATTGGCCCGGCGTTCGGTCCAATGGGGCAGCGGGGCGGGGCTGGCCGTGCTCTCGCGAGAGCGGCGCGGTGCGGGCCGGCGGAACCATGTTGCGGGCGGCGGCGGTGCAGAGGCTGAGGCGGGCGGTGAGTGCGGGGCGAGTCCTCAGGCAGCGCCTTCAGGCTGCGCGGTGCGCGCCGACCGGGGCTTTCCCGCCGCCCCGGCCGTGCGGGCCCTGTCCAGTGGGGCGAAGGGGGCGCGGGGAGGGGCGCCGGGCCGAGCTCCTCCCGCCCGTCAGCGGTGGTCGAGGGGGTCTCTTAGGGGTGAGCGCCCCGCGCCGCCGGGGTCGGACTCCTCCGCTGGACTCCTCTCCCACTCTGTCTGTTAAAAATAAAGTTTCCGAGTGGACACAGGATGTTCCAGAAGCCCTTTCCAGCGGTCACAGCAGGCAGGAGTTGAGGACTGTTGTCCCGTGTGGAAAGCTAACGCAGGTATCAGGGAAGTCCTGAACTTCTGGGGGTGCTCGCTCACACCTACCCTTGAGCAGGACAAGCTGAGCAACAGGCGGAGAGGACTTCTGAAGTTTGTTACTGCAAGCTCTTAAGAACACTAGAAAAATATTTGTGGCTCAGGGAGACACTTTCTGGGGTATTCGCAGGTTAATCCAGCGTTTCTCAGTCACACCTGTGCAGAAATGTGATTGCCTTAATTATCACAACCTGTGGATGAGGCTGATGCAAAACGCCTGTTGCTTCTCCAATTTGACCTTCATATTGCTCAGCTGGGAGGAGCGCTGGGCTTTTGGAGGCCATTTGCTGCTTGGTGTGTCATTGTGGCTGTGTTACCAAGGTCTAGGTGAACTCAAGGTTAATTGGGGTAGATGATTGATGAGATGTCCCCGAATATCTGCTCGATGTCTTACTATGCGGCAGGACATATTCCCACCACTAGAACTGTGTATAAATAGCCCTTGTAAACAACTTTAAATCTCGCAAGTTTCTTTTTGAGCTCTCCAAGGCTTTTACAGGTATTACAGTTCAGTACAGCTCTGAAATAGTAGTTATGCATATACTAAATGGTTTCAGATAAGAATCTCTTAATAGAGGAGCAAAGGTAGATGAAATCAGACATGGTTTAATTAATCAGAAAATTCTAAGTGTTGTATTCAGGGGCAAATCTCAGTTGTTGTTAGGCTGCAGGCTTTGTAGAGCAAAGGTCTTGGTCTGTGAATCATACGGTACTGCTATGTAAATAGTACTTTACTCACGTGCTCACTGCACACTTCAGTTTCATGGCCTGGATCCGTGACTTGAGCTCCTTGGTTTTCAGTCATACACATATAAACTTGTAACTTTGTAAAATAAAGCCAGTAAAACATTGTGTGCATCTTCAATGTATGTGTAACAATGTAGCTTGTGAGAGAAGTGAAACAAACTCACAGTTTGTTTCACTTTTTGGAACGTGCAAAGTTTAGCCCTGCTGACACTGATATTTCAAGAGTGAGTGGAGTCTAGAGGAAAACAGGATGAGAGAAGCCTGTAAAGTATGAGCAGGAAGGAAAGTTGGACTTATGCATAACTTAAAGATGGGAGTTCTGAGGAGGAATGAGAATGCAAGTGCACAAAAAGTTGGTGCAGAGGTGGGAATAAGCCGTTTAGGGAGTTCACTGTGTTGAAATACAGACAGTGCTGTCTGTATTTCAAAATAGCTTTGTTGATTTTTATTAATGGTTTGCAAGGGATGTATTTGGAAGTTTATTGTGTGTTACATCTTTCTCTTGCTGCTTCAATCCCTTTGTAATATTAAGTCTTTATTATGATTGCAAAATCATTTTTGCGAAGTGGTTTTATTTTTTTATTGCTGTTCTTTGCTGCAGCTGTAGCTCCTTTTTAATTCAGGTGCCTTTAGTGTTGTTTTTCTAATCAGTGTTTCCTGGAGTTTTAGAGCTGTCTCTTAGTCCTCTTTTGAGGCCAGGTCTTTAGAGAGGTTCTAGAAGTTTATGCTTCAGCGAACTAGAAGAGTTCCCTTCTCCCTCTGAGTTTATAGAATTTATTTATTTAGTTTAAAAGTTTTGCAGCTACAAGATTGTCTCCTATTAGAATTAGGCATTGCTTTGTTGTTTAGGAATGTAGCCGTTATCTTTAGTAATAGCCCAGTTCCTAGTTCCTGGAGTTCCTTCTTGGGAACTTTGCCCAGTGTTAATGGTTCTCCATGAGATACAGAATTCCCACTAAGCAGTTTTAAAATTTTAGTTTCTGGCCAGTTTGCTTTTACAGCTAAGAAAATCAGCTCTAGAGAAACCTTTGTAGGTCTGGTTGTTTGATGCTCTGCCTTGTGAATGTCTGTTTTAGTTTAGTTCCTGTAACATCCAGTGGCTCCTCTAAAGGCAGACAAACTCATTTTCCCAGGTGAAGTTTCTAGCACCCTCTGTCTTATTGATGCATGTTTGGAGCATGGGGCGATGTAGAATTCACCTGCTGCATCTCTTGCATTTCTTGGAACGACTTTTTGGCTGACCCATCTTATGTTCTTGTGCCTGCCACATGTGTTAGTTAGAGCTGATTTCCTAATTCTGGTGTTATTTATGAGTGTCCTTGGAGCAGGCTTCAGGCAGTTAGCCACCACTGTTGCCAGCAGAGGCCATGGATGCTGCACACCAATCTCACCCAGCCAGATTAAGCAAAGATTTAGGACACTTCCCTCTGGGATTTTCCAGCTCTTGATACATATATTTTTTAGCATATAAGCAGAAAGTCTGTATTTAAGAGGAGCTGGGCATGTGTGCTGTTCAGGTGACCTGTCTGTGTGCTGGAAGACCCAACAGATGCTCAGTGTAAAGTGGCTTTGTGTGAAGAGCAGATCACCTGTGCAAATTCAGTGGGTGCCTTGGATGTGTGTGGTGCTGGCTTTACCTGTGCACGTGTACTGGATGTGTCCAGATTGCTAATGTTTTGCTGGGACAGTAGCAGTGACCCATATCCATTATTTTGTCTGAAGCCTAGAAATCCAGATATTGTACTTAAATTTTTTGTGCTCTGGTTGGAAAATATTGGTGGGTTTCTCAGTGGGGAGTCAAACGATGCTTTGGGGAAATTTGAGACAATCAGTGAAGTGAATCTGTGGCTATTTTGCAAGTGGCTTAATTGTTCAATACTGCACATCTGAGTTAGTCTTAGCAACTTTTAGACGTCTGGAAGTCAGAGGCCAAGTTTGCTCTACAGTAAATACTGGGGAGGGGAAGGGGAAATTGTGGGTGGGTTTCATTCACAAATGTTAATTTTGGTATAAACTGAGTCACTGTCCAGAGTTTCCACTAGAGAGGAAGTGCAGATGTTTCTGCTGTAGAGGAAACATAGGTGTCTGGCTGTGATTTGTACCTAAACCTGAGGAAAATAAACTTCCCAGTTCTACCTTCCTGTTGTTGTGGCATGTCATTATCTGTTGTCGTGCCTCAGAAGCTACTCAGTTGCCCAAGTTGGTGGGATGTTTATCTGGAGGTGATTTCTGTGGATAACCTGATTTTCTGAAGCTTGGTTTTCACCAGGAACCTTCTGTGGCACAAGCACTGAGTGCTGTTCCTTCTTAAGGCATAGTTTTCAATAGTTTGATCTGTGTGTCTTACTTCTTGTGCTTTCTTCCCTTGCTGCCAGCTGGTTAGGTTTATTCTTCACCTTCCTATTTTATTTAAGCTTCAAAGTAGACATCCTGCCCAAGTGCAGAAATGATATCAGTGAAGTAATGGGCTCTTCTCCCACATGTGCAGCTGGACAGTAACTTCATCAAAATAACTACCTGTCCTGATCATTGACTCGTTGCAGGTTCTTAGTTTTCAGAACCATGTGACTAGATGAATTATCCTCTGGTTTTACTTCAGATTCTTTATTATAACAAACAAAAGTCAGTTTGGTTTGGTTTTGTTTATTGAAAAAATTATTTAATGTGTCTTAGTATATTAAATTCAGACTCACATAGAAATCGTGTTTGTCATCTAGATTTTTACCCATAATATATAATGTGACTTTAAATTTATTTTTAATCTGGTCTTGTCGTAATGTTCAGAAATGTCATCCATAAAGTGACCTTCTTGTGCATATTGTGTATATTCCCACAAATATAAAATGCGGGATTATCAGTTTAGAAATAATACCTAATTAATGCTGAAATAGCTAGTCTGCTCAAGCAACATCCATTGCTTGTATTTATTTTGGCTAAAAACCAATTATTTCTTAGTTTGCTTTAGAATGATTTGACAGAATGATGGTGGTGGTACAGTGCTTATTTAGGAAAAAAAATTATAATAGAGGCAGAAATAAGTGTGTGTTTAAAATGCATGTCTCTCTCTTTGGAAATCTGAAAACGTGAGGATTTTCCAGGAGCATTGTCCACTTTACCCTGTGACACAACTGTAAATCATTGGAGAAGTGGGCTTTTTGCCACAAAGGCATGGACTTATTCTTCAAATGGTGACTAAAATTTCATAACTTTTATTGCAAATGATGTATGAAACATAATCAAAAATATAGTGTCTGATCTATACTGGCAATAAATGTTTTGTTATTGGCAACTGATTTCAAAGGAGCTTAGAATATTTAATCACAGCAAGTAACCTTAAGCATAAGAGATTAAATGCAGAGCACTTTTACAAGAATCCTTATTGTTTTAAGCAAAAGGGCAAATTATGATCCAGATTCTGCAAAAATTTATCTTTGTATTTATATTTGTGCACTGTGATTAGCTTCAGGGAAGTCCTTGGGATTTGCTTTCTCTGTTTGAAATTTAGTATGTTGGTAGGCTTTGTGGGGTTGAAGTCCAGATGCAAATTTTAGCCTCTCATATTTTCTGAAGCTTTTTTATTTGAAGTTGTAGGTAAGTCCATGTTTGGCATGAGGGAAGATGGGGTTGGAATGTACGTTTAAAAAAGTGGTGTTTGGCTGTGTGTCTTCAACTTTGTCTTAGTATTTGTTCCTTGGTTATATTAATGAATTTATTTGGTTTTCCATCCTAGACTAAACGTAACTCAAGTCTTCAGCTAGGCTTTATGTAGGGTAAACAAACACTTGAGGGACAATATTCCTGTTCCCATTCCAAATGTTTTCCTTACCCTAGTATTAGTCTTGGAGGAATAACGCTTTTCACACGTTCACCTGAATATTAGAAAGTCTCAAAGTTTAGAATATTTTATTTCGGTTTCATGGCAGGTTTTTGCCTTTTTTTCTATCTTTTTTGTTTCTTTCATTTTTGTTTTAGAAGTTCAAGTTTGTGTCTGGATTGTGAACTGGTCAAAATTAGTATTTGAGGACCATTAAATTGTGGTGGTAGTCTAAGTGCTCAAATGTTTTAAGGGAAAAGAGGGAAAAATGAACCTAATGCCTATAAAGATTTTGACTAGTGTATTTTCAGGCTGTGAGCCCCTGTTGCTTAATTGTCATCTGGCCACTGCATAAAATTTTGCCTCTATACATACCTAAATATAAAAGTGGGTTCTGTAGCTAGATTTTCTTTAAAACTTATGATAAAACACTGCCAGAGAACCACCCTAGAAAACCAAGTAAATATTTGCAACTGTTGATTTCCTTGTGTCTTACTCTTGCTCTTCTAATCCTCATTCTTTAAGGTACATGGTTAAGTTGATCAACTGAGCTTGAATGTAGTGTGTTAAAATGTTTTTCTTAATTTTGTCCAGTATTTTACTGTGGAGTTTTAGTTTAAACACAGCATGTTACAGACAAGCTGAAGTCAAGTGGGTTTATGTCTTTTCTTTTTTGTGTCACCCTATGTATTCTTTTTACTTAATAAAAATTATCTAGAATTAGCCTGTTTTGTTTGACAGCAGTGTTTTACAATTTGTATAACTGACGAATTTCTGTAAAGCCTTGGATGCTCAGAGGAACAGTTTTTTACTGAAATGCTAAGTTTCCAACTCCTGTGTGTCTCCTTTCCAGGCATCGGTGCTCCGGCGGTTTCAGAGTACCTTGGTCATCGCAGAACACAACAATGAGTCTCTCACGCCCATTACACTCAATACCATCACCGCGGCAAAGCGCCTGGGAGGGGAAGTTTCTTGTTTGGTAGCTGGTACCAGCTGTGACAAGGTAGGAAACGCTATTTTCATACCAATGAAATAAAGAATGCAGTGAAACAATACTTGGCAGCATCTTGGGCAGTCTGAAAAATAATCTGTAGTGAGGAGAAACCGTGCCAGGAGTTGCTAATCTGCCAGAAAAGTCCTGCACTTGGAACTGCTTCTCTTCTAAAGAGAAAATACGGATATAGATTTCATTTCACAAGGGACAGTATCAATAACGTTTGTTACATGCTTGAGCAAGCAAATTTTTATGGGACTAAAGGGCAATTAGCTTTTAAAGCAAGATATTTCTCTGTAAAGTTTAAATGGCAAATATTGCAGTGCTAAGAATTTGTAAAGAAGCTAGTGCTTGTTTAAATGGAAACCAGCAAAAGTGAAACAACAGTGACCAATTGTGTTTTTGAGCAAGTTGCTTTTACTAGCCAATCACTAGTTGTATAGAGTGTGTTTGCAACTTAAAATACTGAAATTAGTGCTTCTTGACTTTATCACACAGCCTACATATGAAAAAAATTCCTTGTATGTTAGCTGTGTATTTTAAGTGTAATTTTTATGTGCAAAATCTAGAGACAGTGTAGTTAGTACGTTAGTGGTGTTTTTATTCCTGCATGATTTGGTCTTGTGTGAGCAGTAGAAGTACAAAAAACTATGCCTAGTATTTACATACTGTTTATGAGCTGCTATTTTGAAAGCAACATGTAGTATCTCGTGAAGAAGGCATACTTAGAGCAGCTTATTCACAAATAGGTGAAGAAACCTCAGTAGCTATTCAGGTATTCGAGGTGGAGTTGAAGCAAATATTTATCTAATCAAGAAAATGAAAAAGAAAAAAAAATTGCCTGAGATGTGTGTCTTTAATTTTTCTTATTCTATGCACTTGCGTAGTAGAAAAATGATTGTGAATGTGTTTTTTTGTTTTAATACTAAATATATGGAATGTGTATGTCGTGGTGGGAAAAAGTATGGCATAAAAAGTGAAGGTTTGGAGATTTTGTTTAAGAGCCAGTGACTCAAACAGATATTCTGCAGCAGCTCTTAGGGATTTTTTCTTTATTTCCTTTTGTTAATTTTTGAGGGTAAACTGATACTCATCAAACTCAGTAAAACTACGCTGCTTCTCGGACGATGCATGTGGTCTCCAGACCTCGCTGTCAGTCCTCTTCTCTCTGATCTGTAGTAACCCTTTTATCATTTAAACTTCACTTGTGCCAGTTTAAAGGAAAAAAATGCATAAATATAAATTGAAAATATACATCTCATCAGTGGGCAAAAAGATGCAAACAAAGGGTTGCTCCTAGAATTTGGATAAAGATCATAACAGCGTTGTACATTTATATTTGTTTGTGTGGTAGATATTGACTGACCTAAAAGAAAATAGGATTGGTTTCTTGATGATTGTATTGGAATACTGAGCAATAATCCTCAAGCGTGATTGTTATCGGCTGTTGTAAGAAATGCTGGGATCAGTGTGGAGGCCTGCATGCTGGAGGCAAGTTTTCCTAAGTTTGATTTGCTTCGTAGTTTCTTATTCATAAATTCATTTTCATTATCCCATAAGGCACTGTGCTGTGAGTCAGAAGATGTGCATTTTATTCCGTTCAGGTTTGTTCTGATTTTGAAATTCATGTACTTTTGGTTCTGGTTTTAACTAATCTATAGGCTGCAAGCTATTTGCAGTGAGGACTCCCTTGTTATATATTTGTGGTGCCTGTTATAACACGAACTAATAATAATTCACTTGTGATCATAGGTAGCATCAGAACTCAGCAAAGTTCAGGGTGTTGCAAAAGTTCTTGTGGCTCAGCATGATGTGTACAAGGGATTTCTAGCAGGTGAGAGTCATTCTTACCTATTGACAAAAGAAATTTATTTGTGTATTTGTGATTGAAAATAAGATGGTTGTAAATTCTGAGCAATATATTTTTATTCTCAGAGGAGCTGACTCCCTTGATTGTGGAAACTCATAAAAAATTTAATTACACCCACATTTGTGCCGGAGCATCTGCCTTTGGGAAGGTAAGTAGATCAAAATGCATCAGAAAGTTCTTGTAGAAAAGAGACAGACACTACTGTAAGAGTGTGAATCAGAGGCCTGAGAGAGATCAGCCATGGACAGTTTTGTGTTTGCAAACAATGTTACAGTAGTTTGCTTAAGAGGTCATTAGTTAGATTTCATGATTCATGTTTGAGTTCTTTTATGGGCTGATGTGAAATAAATAGTGTAGAATAAATACTCTGTGGTAACCAGCCAGTCCTATGGACACAAGGCACAATGTACAATAAGGCAAACCAGATTAAGTGATCTGAAAGCATGAAAATTGTAAGGAAAAGCACAGCAAATCGAGATGAAAAATCTGTTATTTGCATGTTGAAATGAAAGCATGCAGACCTATTGGAAGCAAACTTTTTTTTTTGGAGTGGGATTTGCATCTGTGATATAAGTCTTGTACACTGAAATGTCTGTAAACATATATAAATAACACAGATCTAAGTCCTAGCCAAGATGGTTTGTAATGAAAATACAATTTTTCAAAACTTGCTTTTTTAAAGGAATGTGTTTATAAGTACATGGAGAGTCTCAGTACTAAGAATCTGAGCAACATAATGGTGCAGCTTAAATTAGAGGAAAAGGATCCTTCAGAAATCTCACTGATGTAGGACGAATAATGACATCGGCCTTCCATCTGACTGGTGACTGACTACTGACTTCCAAAGCTGACTACTTTTACTTCCAAGCCGTATCAATCCATATGCTTGTATTTTTGCTAAGAGAAATCTTTATGTACCTTAAGCCTTAGGTTTTTAAATTGTTTTTTAACTTTTTTTTTTTTAACTGCAGTGTCATAGTAAAAGTTAATGGCTTTGGCTTTAAAGCTTACGCTGCCATTTTTGAGTGCTTCATGTGAGTAAAGATTTCAGAATTGAGCCCTTTTTTCTAGTACCAGCTTAGGAGGCAGACAAAAAGCAAGCAATCATCATTGATTTCTTCATCATTTCTGCTGCTCTTTTTATCCTTCTTCCCACTCCTAAGGGTGCTAAGTAATTTTCTAGAGTAAATTTTGGAGCAAGAGAATATATATTTTAATATTAAATTTAAATTTTTTTTTGCTTTGGAGGGAAGAGTGCAGGGGTTTTTTTCCCTATTATTTCTGGCATCTAACTTCCAAAAGCACCTTTTTTTTTCCTTGAAGTGCCAAGAGCTCAGCAATCCATAATTGTCAATTTTCTGAGTAAGTGGCATCTGTATTCAGTTTTAGAATATTTGAAGCAAATAAGTCTCCTAATTTAAGATATTGAATTAAGGGTTTACTTACAGTAAGTCTCATAAAATGTCTAATGTTATTACAGTAATGGGATTTTATTTGGCTTCTAAAGCTACACGAGTAGCCCTACAAAAATCTTAGTTCTATATGTCTTAGAGACAGCATTATGTGAAGTTAAAATTGGGTCAGCAGTGTTCCTTTACAGACCATGTACATTTTACTTAGCATTTACTTTGCTAACTTTTTATCTTTAACTTCTAGAATCTTATTCCCAGAGTGGCTGGCAAACTTGATGTTGCCCCTGTTTCTGACATTATTGAAATTAAGTCACCAGATACTTTTGTGAGAACTATCTATGCAGGTGGGTAATCACAAAAGTTGTGTGGTATTTGTCCAAGGAAGGATCCAGTACTACTAATTTTTCTACGTGATCCTCTTGTTAAAACCATGGAATATGATAGGAATTTTGACTTTACAATCTGAATTGCTGTGATTCATAAAAAATGAAGCCTGGGGATGGACATGATGCTTCCTGTGTGAGAAAGCAAATCATTCCAAGGGCTTTGGTACAAGCATGTCAAACCCAAGTCTGTCACCTTAAGGAATAGAATTTGGTGACGTCCTTTCCGCGTTCTGTTTGTTAATGCCCTTCTGATCAGATTTTGTAAAGCGTATAACATAAACTTAATTGTCCAGCCTTATTTAATAGGACTAGCATTAGTTCTGATTTAAGATAGCACAGGGTTATTTTTTCTAATTATGAAGACATTGAATGAATTATTTAAAATATTTAATTAACTTAATTTGTAATTGTTTCTCAGTCTTGTTTCTCTAATGCTTGGCTAACACTGTATTTTATTTCACGTATGAGCTCATTAGCTTGTGTTTCTTAATTTTACTTGATTGTAAAATGTGGTAAAGATTGTTCCACATGTACCAGCAGGGTATTACATTTTCAGTTATGGTACCGGAATGTGGTTTTGTGCTGCACTTTTGAGTTGTTTCCCAGTAATTCACAGTTTTAAGATGATTTTGATTAAGAATAGTTTGCTTAGAAAAATGTTGCAGCACTTTTTTCTTTTAGCTTTCCCTGCAGCCTCCAGTGTGAAGTATTGTATTATATTATAGAGAGAAACACAGTCCCACAGATACTTGGGGGGGGCCTCATTGTCTTCAGTCCTGATGAATTAATGCAACAGGATGAAAGATTTACTTTGAATTATAGACATTCTTTATGTTTAAGAATGGCATTTTCAAAGTTGTTTTTTTATCCCTTCTGAAATTTAAAAGCTCACTCATAAGAGATTATTTGAATGCTTTGTATCCTTTAAAAATAGAGGATTTGTATTCATACTTTAGAAACATGGGGCTAAAATGTAAATGAAAGTATTTGTAATTTCTATTTATTAAGTGCTAAGTTTTAGTCATCTAAAACGGTAATTTTGGGAAGTATCTTTGTGGTTGTTGCATATTCTAGTAGGGCTGCTAATGTGTTTTTGATGTTAATTTTTTTTTTTTTTTTTTAAAGCACAGTATGTCTGATAATCTTTAAATTTTTAATGCGATTTTTTTTTAGGAAATATTATTTGCACTGTGCAGTGTGATGAAGCAATCAAAGTGTTTACTGTGCGGGGAACTTCGTTTGAGGCTGCACCAGCGAGTGGTGGTAGTGCCAGTGTAGAAAAGTGTGAGTATCTGTTCTGGGATGCTGTTGTTTTATTTAATAGAGTTAGTTTTGCTCACTGCGTGGTGATGCTTTGTAGAAGTATTTGTCAAAGCAAACGGATTGTCATAATGTTAGCTTTATACTTTTAATTACAGGTACTTGCACTTTTTAGTGATGTCTGGCAAGAGAAGATATGGATTATCTGCACAGTTACTTTCTTTTCTTTGACCAGAAAACGGAGATTATCTGTGCTGAAATCTGTGCTTGTTTCACTCGCTGCCTAAACTTTTGCCACTGCAGTCTTGCAACTTTCAGTAAGGACAAGTTACAGCTGTTTGAATAACCAGACTGGTTTTCAAAACAAGACTGAGCAAAAATAGAAGTGCTTGGCTCTCTGCAGTTTTGGTTTAATCATATTGCAATTGAGATAGGTCATTACATCATCAAGCTACATTAGTGGCAGTTTAAATTGATTAGAGAGCTCCCAGTTGTTGTCCTAGATCAGTTTTAACTATATCAGTTTAATTTACAATTTAATGAAGCCGGTGTAGCTCTGATAATTGAGAAATCCAGTTACAGAATGACAAAGTAGTTGAGGTTGGAAGGGGTCTCTAGAGATCATCTAGTCCAGCCCCATGGAGCAGGTTGCCCAGGACTCTGTCCACTCAGGCTTTGAGTATGTCCACAGGTGGAGACTTCACAACTACTCTGGGTAACTTGTTCCACTTCTCGTGACCTCTGCTGTTTTTCACTGTGGGCCTTTTTGGTTTTGTGGCTTAGTACCTGCCTCTGAACCATCTGTATTTCCTAACATCTGTGGATGTTAGAAACCAAATGTTACTGAAGTTAGTGTATTGCGCTGTTGGTGCATTGCCTGATTGACTGGTTTGCCTGTGATAGTAAGAATCACACTTCTTGTGCTGGGTTGGTATCAGGCTCTAATGTTTGTACAACAGAGATTTCATTTTAGTGCAGTTTGTACTGTGGGTTCCTTAAACACAACTGGTGGATGAGGCTTGTTACTCAGAGCCACGGAGCAACTACCGAGACTTGTCAAAAGTTTGCCGTAGAATTGGTTACAGAATGAACTTTGAATTAGTCTTAAGCTCAGATTTCAGGTTGAAAACACGTGCTTTATCATTTTTCCTTGTGGGTGTTCGGTTCATCTGGCAGTGACCCCTCCACCACCCGTTGGTATCTCTGAATGGATTGAGCAGAAGTTGACAAAAAGCGATCGACCGGAGCTCACCAGTGCAAAAGTGGTTGTGTCGGGTGGTGAGTGGATAACGTTAAAACTGTCTTACGTTGCATTTAAGTAATGGTACCTCTTGCTTAAATAATATCTGTAGCAGAACACTGTAATGTGATACATTAAAAAAAAGAAATTATGATGTAATTTTGAAATATTCCATAGGGGCTGCTGGGGGAGCACCCAACACGTATGTTTTGTAAAGAGGTAGAACATGAGTTTAGCATATGCTGGAAAGCTTTGTAGGAACATTGTCATATTTGGTGAGCCTCTTTAAAATTTTAGCAATATGAAGTGTTTTTAGATGGAAATCTATCATGTTTAAAATTACTGCTGGTCATTACAGTCAGTCCAAACCTTATTATGTAATGACCTTAATGATTTGAAAACCTGTTATGATTGTATTCTGCTCTTTAGGTATCAAGTGATGGACTGTGATTTTTACTGTATGCCTACGGCTAAAATGATTTCTTAGTAATCCCACTACAGTGTTTTGTTCCTGAAGCCAGCAGAGGGAGCACAAATTAGTTAAAAAAATGCTGTTTCCCTGGTTTTGGAGAATGACCTTGATGGTGCTGTGTGCAGGAAGTAAACAAGACAGAATGGTGTTGGTTTATACATATGAAATATTAATGGCAAAGACAAAAGCTAAATCTCCAAATATTAAATAATGGTTAGTAATGTATCCAGAAATACCCTGTTGCAAATGTATCACTGTGTCTTTGCAAATGCTAATACTCAAACAGAAAGTTTACATAGGCAAAAAAAATTCTTAAAATGTATGTTCTTCTTTCTTGATATTCTTTTGTTCTTAACTTTTAAGGGAGGGGCTTGAAGAGTGGTGAAAATTTTAAGTTGTTATATGACCTTGCGGATCAATTGCATGCTGCAGGTAAACTTGTTTTCCTCCATATTTTTAACCCTGTTTATTATATTTAAAAAGGTCACATTAAAACTAGAATTCATCTTAACTCTTTTATTTCCATGTCTGGAAATACTCAAACTGTTAAAATGCTCTTAGTTTAGTAATAGATAAAGTTTTGTCAACTATATTTAAATGCCTGTGTATGAAGCAAAATACTAACCTGTAATATTCCCTGTCCTCAAATCTCCAGAACAGAAGCTTGCAAACAAAAAGTGAAGTTGTTGTAGTTCATTTTAAAGAGCTGATACTTTCTACATGCATCCTTTTATACTACTGCTCTGCAGAATCCCACTCACATTGTAGTTTGAGTGGCTCTGTCCTTTTGGTGTGCATTTGTATTAACTGGAGAAAATCAACCATAGACGATGTTTCAAAAAAACCTTTGTATAAAGGTTGGGAAAGAAGGAGAAACTGTTAGCTTTAATGTTTTAACTCCATTAATTTAGCTTTTACATGTGTATAAATTTATAGTTTTACATGTTTGGCTTAGTTTTTAAATTGGTGTCTTTGCTAACTAAATGTCCATATGGCATTTTCGAGTTTACTTTGATATTTTTCTTTACTATGCCTGACTTTTGAGATTCACAGCAATACTAGATGGCACATATGTTCCATTCAAACTTGAAGGAACATTTTGGGAAGGCATTTATGGGAAAATCTTCTTTTGACAAAGCAACAAGAAAAAATCATGGAAATACGCCAGATTGAAATCCTTGGTTTTAAATATATGGCCCTTTGGTGCTGGGAGTAAGGATTTCCTGTTGCTTATGAAGTGCATTAGCACTTAGTATTTGGAAGTTTTTAGCTAGTGGTATAGAGAGGGATTACCATAAGAGCTTTTAAGAGGGAAGTTTTAAATACATGCCCTTAGAGTGTGGGACTCTTCAGTACTACATGTGCTTTTATGGTGATATAAATTTGGCTCGCAAATATTTTAAAAGAAAACACTGGAAATATTTTCTTTCAACTAGTTGGAGCTTCCCGTGCAGCTGTTGATGCTGGCTTTGTTCCTAATGACTTGCAAGTTGGACAGACGGGCAAAATAGTAGCACCAGTAAGTATGGAAATCTCTCATGATAGAGCTGGGATGTTTTCGAGCATGCATTTTCCTTCAGAGCCAGCACTTACAGATGAGCTGAGACTTAATACTGAGCCTAACAGGAACATCAGTGTGCCCACTGTGATACTGTCACTTGACCATGCGTTTACAAAATGACAGAAGCAAGCTGGGATGGAAATCTCTCCTTTGGGTTAATGGGATGTGTTCTGACACAGCTTTGTCAGGGGGTTTGCATGCTGGATTTTTTCATAGTTGCCTGAACCCTTTTTAGCTGCCTAGCAGCTGGCATTGATATGCTAAAAGATTTCCTTACTGACATAAACCCAAAATTGTATCAATCCATGGCTTGATCTCTGGCAGTTGTGTGTTCTGAGTTTTTACAGTTGATGATTTTTAAAAAACTTCTAGTAATTGCTACTGGATTATTTCAGTACAGTCCAAGCAAAATTTTTGTAAGAAATGAAAGTGCAAGAAATTTAAGAGAGAAATAATCTACAGATTGGCTGCTGTAGAATGGAATACCAAGAAAGACATACTCTGAGTGGCTTAATATTGGGCAATAACATGCTGCACATCTTTTTCTGCTATTTCTGCATCCCAGTATCACAAGGAACTGATTTTTGTGTCTTTTTGTATCTGTGTGGGGCTTTCTGTCGTGCAGAAGTCTGAGACTACTTTCATTTTTCTTTATGACCGGAGGACATACAAGGAAAGCTGCAGGATAAAGCACATTTGAGTGTTTGTAAATAGGAAGGTACAAATGTAGCTCACCTCAGTGTGGGGCAGAGCACCTGTGATGATCTGTCAGGGCTACGCTGAGCTCCACAGTGGAGTAAAGGTTTAGCCTCTCACTAAGCAGTTCTATGTGTATGGCAACAGAAGGCACCAAGGAGCAACTTTTTACTTGTTAATGGCTTAATGAGACCAGAAAGGAAGAGTGAGCCAAAACTTAGTAGAGAAACTCATCATATTTCAACTGCTGCATTTACTAAATCATAATAATTTAAATAATACTAAAAAGCTGTGCATGTTCAAAGCCTTGATGGCATCTGAAGTGTTTTGCCTTTGTAGCATTGCTGCAAATTTAAGAAATTCAAATCATGACCGTTATTTTTCCAGTAGTCCATCCAGCAGGATAGAGTAATACTTGGATACCAAAGACAGGAACTTGTGATTCTGTTGTCAACTCTGTCTGCTGGATTTTCATGAACAAGATGTTTCATGCTTGTGATTTCTTCTGTCTTGAATTGTGGATAGGGATGTTTGCTACTTTTTTCCAAGTCCTCATCAGAGGCCATGTGATGGTAACCCTGTGGGGCTGAGTGGAGCTATTTCTAGGCATGCTAGTGTTTAAACCTGTACATCTATACGATAACCAATACGTTATCATATAGATAACACTTCTTCTGAGAAGTAGACCTATTGGTAAGACTAAGGTCATTCCAAAATCTGGATAGCAGAGATATTAACCTCTGCTGTGTAAGGAAATTGGGAGGTTCTGTGCATTATAAATGCAGTCCTAACTCTTTCTGCTTACCAGGGTGTAAGCTTAGTATGTATTTTAAAAGGGCATGAGATGAGACTAACCATCCTTAGTTCTTCATTACCCAAATATCCATTAATGAGGTGGAGAATATTAATTTGAAGACAGCTTAGCTCTGGTTTGTGTGTTAAGGCTCAACAATGAACATTCTTTCCAGAGTCAAGGGCATATAAATAATTATGTTGAAACAAAAAAGGCTGGTTTTTTATGATGATACAATGCTGTACTTTGCTACAGATGGCCCATAGCAACATGTGAGAGTCATAAGAACATAAAGCCACATCATAGGATCACATCAGTGTTGTCATTGTCCTCTTCTAGAGGACTGTTAAATAGCCTTTAGTCAGGACTAGTGAATGAATATTAAAATATGGTGTCATAAATGATCTGAACTGGCACAATTGCACAGTACTCCATCTATTTGTCCACAAGCTGATGCATTTTTCTCTCATCTCACTTCTTAACAAATATTTATTGAATAGTGAGTTGTACAGAGTACTGGAAATTGTATGCCTCTTCTTTCAAATTTCAGATATTTAGTCTGGATCTTAAAATACATGCAAAGATAGCATTCAGTGGCTTAGAAATACAGAAAATATTAAATGTTAATTGTAATGAAAGTGCAAGTTGAATTTATACTAAGCCCACAGAGTTGCTGACTAGAGGTTTTAATTTTTCAGTGTGCTGGATAGGTATCTTAAATATGAAGCAGTCAAAGGCTGCGAATTCTTAATTTAACATTCCTTATTCTACTTCACTGTCTTCTTGGTACTGTAGCTAGAAAATTATTCTCCGCAATTATTCGCTGCAGGAAAAGAGAGTTGACTTGAAGAAGAACTGAGCTTTTTTGGTCAGGTCAAGATGACTCTGGCTATTTTAGCAGTTCTCAGAAGATGCTGCTTTCTCCCTGTATGAGATGTGCTTGGTATCAGTTCAGGGAGAGCTTGTGATGTTCTATCTGGAGAATTGCAAAGCAGGTTTGTACATTGGTCAGGTAGAGTAGCCGAGACCTGAGTTTTGTGTTCAGTTTTGAGCTACAGTTGACATGGTGTGTGCCCTCCTTGGTGTGTGGATTTTAAGCAGGGGAAGAGTCTCAGATAGAAGAATCTCTTGGAGTCTGAGACATGCTTGTTCTCCCGTGCAGCTGTTAGCTTCTGATGGGAAAGTATCTTAGTGTGTGCTCTTACGCTTCTATTAATAGTCTCTTGCCCAGTCTCAGTGGAGGATTGGAATGCATTGTTTTCAAGGACTCTGGAATTGGGTCAGTTTTGAGACTACAGAGGGAGAAGGGTTAGTTACAAGCTCAGGAAGAGGGGAGGTGCTTCTACTGCTTTTTCTGTATGACTGCTGGGCTGTTTTTCTGTGCTCATCACTGGGTAAGAAGATAATGCCTATTTCTTCCCCTGTGCCTTCAGCTGTGGATTTGGGGAAGGAAGGGTAGCTTTGGTCATCGCTCCTTCATAATACTGTGACTGGCTTCAGTTTTTGGGAGTGCTGCCCAGACAGTGCATCACAGGACCCCAGAACTTCACAGCCACAGCAGCTTTCCAAAATGCTGAGGTGTGAATACATGAACACACTGCCACTCAAGGAACAATTGGAGTTCATTTTACTTAAGTGATAGAAGAATGCAGTTAATTAAAAAGCAGAGATTTCACCTTGTGTCTGTTTGATCCCTGGTTCTACACAGCACATCTGCTCTTCCAAAGTAGCCTTGGACTGTTAAACTTCAAGGTTTTGTTCACATTGGTATTTATGCATATTGTTGGGTTTTGACTGGATCTTTGGCAATTTGGCAATTTTTCTTTTGTACAATTTTAGTCCAGTTGTTAAAATACTCAGTGTATTTTTTTTTCTTCTGTTAGTACCTTTTCTTTAACCTGTTGATTTCAGGTGATTGCAGCTCCTATTTGAACATTCTGTCTCATGAAAGAGAAGGCTGATTTGTATTATTTGATGAGATGGAAGGAAATTTTTAGATATAAGTGGATATATTAAAATATAAAATGTTTTCTTCCTAATTAAAAAAAGCAATTTAGTATATTCAGTCTTTAATCAGTGACAACCATTTTAGCATATTTTTTACAATTAAAAGCCAGTTTTTCCCACTATTTCTTATATGCAGATGTTCTGCAGAAAAATGAAATTCAGTTCTCAGGTTAAATACTGTATGTAGTTTCTGTTTAAGAAAAAAGCCCGTGTAAAAAAGTTCAAATTAGCTGGTTTTGGATAAAAATACTCTCCCTATGAGTGCCTACTACTAAATATTAGTTAAGTATATCCAGTTAGAAAATGCTAAATTCCCTACACAAATCAAGCCTACCACCACTACTGCTGCTATTTTTAGATAAGAAATTTCAAATAGTCAGGGGTGTTAATTTTCACAGTAAAAACCTTCCCAGTTCTTTCTGTCATGTTCACAAAAGAAGAACAGAACAGGTGTGGAGAAGAAAGAAAGCAAGTAAAAAATGTTTTTTTCTAGTTATTTACAACTTTTGTAAATGGAACATGAATACTTCATTTATTAGTTCAGTATTAGCTTTCCTTACCCAGGACATAACTCGAAACATTTCTAACATGCAAAGCAGTATGTAATCTTTCTCAGGAACTTGTGCAGTTTGTCTGATACTCAAACAAAAAATAAACAGTGACTTGTGAGAAAAGGAAAGGAAGTGCTCTAAACCTTTCCTGGGTTCTGTTGGTTGCTGAACTGTGACCTCTGCAATGCAGGTTGGTGAGGAAGGGGCGTGGGGGGGACTGATGGTCACTGGTGGGGGTCCAATGCTGTTGAGCCAGCTGGGCTATGGAAAGGGCATTCCCAGGGCTGCTGGGGACTGTGTGGGACTTGGACACTTCCTTCTGGAGCAGCATCCAGGATCCAGGTGGGAAGTCCTACACTGCAGTGCCACTAGGCAGCTATCTTTGAATGCCCAAACTGTTCCCATGGTTTCCCAGGTTTTCCCTTGCATCCTGTTCTAATTATTTATATCTTTCCTTCAGCTTTTGAAGGAAGATGGGGTTGTACTGGGATTATCTCACACTCAACTTCTTGTCCCCAGACAACAGCCAAAACCTCAGTGACACTGAGGGGTGCTTTTTATGGCAAGTGTGTGTTTTATATTGTGACTGTCTGACCTTGTGAAGGATCAGCTGCTGCCTGAAAGGCGTCCTTCTAGCTTAATCTCTTCAGAGTTTAAATGTTCACTCTTCTAAAATTAGTGCTCTTTCAGGGTCTAACTCTAGAACTGCCTTCGTTTTTGCTGTAGGATTTCCTAGCTGTCAAAACTACTTTCTTTTTTTAAATTATTTTATTTTTTCATTTAAGGTGTCCAGTTGCTGCTGTCTTGTTACTTTCGACATTGGGCACAAAACATTAACAGATGACAAGAAACTGAGGTGGAAAACTCAGGAAGGCAGAAGTTAGGAAATATGTGATGTAGTAATAATTGACACTGGATTAAATGATCATGCTAGAAATGTGATATGATTGCACAGAAGGCAGGTGCGTGTGCTGAGAAACCTCGGGTGGGCAAGGCAGATGGGAATTCAGCATAGTTCTGATGTGATGGCCAGGAGGAAACTGCTTGACTTGGCTGTTTTCAGCTTCAGTTCATGCTAGAGGGTCTCTCTGGCTGTAATAGATTGAAGGAACTTCAAAAGGGAGGCAGATTTACAACTGCCAGGAATTGACTCTACTAATGAGGTGAAAAGAGGTGCAGCTTCAGTTGAGATGCTGAAGAGTGAGATGTTGGTTCAGTTGAAAGGCGCCAAAGTTGTGGAAGAACAGTGGAATCCTTGTTGCTCCCCATCTCCTACAAGAGGATGGGATGCTTTCTGAGCCTCTCTGTGCCCCAGTATTTTACTAGGCATCCCTTGCAGTGAGTGGCTTTTTAGCACTTAGTTGTTGTCATCTTGCTTTGGGAGTAGCAGGAAGGGAGAGGCACAGTATCACATCATTTACATAATGCCTGTATTTTGTATTTCTTTGTAATAAGTAAGTGCTAACTGTCCTTGAGTGTTACTTCCCATCGCTTTCTTATGGATCCTTTGCTTGTTCAGATTAGCTTATCTGCTGTTTCCCTTCACTCTCTTGTGAGGAAGCATAAGGAAAGTGAAACAAGGCATACTTTATTCTAGTATTTTTATTCATTTTTGTTCTCTGGCTCTTGCCTAAAATTACTAACAAGAGAACGAACTAATTAGTTCCCTTGGCATCATGAGAATTGTCACTCCTCTTGTCTGGATTATACTTACTTCAAAAAATGTTCTACTCTGCTTATCAATGATAAGATCTTAATTACTTCCTCATTTGTTACACATACAAGGGAATATTGAGATACCAAAGTTTCTCTCTTCAAAAGCACAGTACATAATTTCTGCTATGTTCAGCTCACTGCTTTGTAGGAATGTGTTATTTGTACATCAGGTTTGTGGGTGTTATTAACCAGCAGGTGCACTTTGCATGGTATAAATGGTTGGGGTTGTTAGGTAGGTAGCAGATGGGAATAGCATTGGGAAAACCAACTGTGCTTGGGAAATTGTTTTTGGAATATCTCCTCTGATAATTCACTATTGTTGAAAAGTAGCTTTATGGTAGCAAACTTTAGAGATGCAGCTGGGACTAAATTTACAGACTGTCTTTCTCTGACTTGCTAAAAAGCTAAGGATTGACAACCCCTTTCATCCTGCATTATCCAGTGTAGCTTTTAACTCCAAGAAAACTATGTTCACAAATTGATGCTCTGCTCCTTTGGGGTTGGTGCAGAAACATTAAATTGTACTAAAATATTCATATGTGAGTGCATTTAGCTGAAAGCAATTGATGTGCTTTTCCCTGGAGTGAGGGGAAAAAAAATTGCTGTATGGCCCTGCACTCCAGCAGACACCCTAACCACGCTTAAGAGTAATTACATAGCTTGGCTGATCAAAGGTTCTTAAAGTGAAAAAGAAACTGTAGTTGGGTTCTGTAGTTGGGTTAGTAAATTGTGCTTCTTGAATAGAATGTGTTCAGCTGCATCAAAGCAGTACATAATGGAGAAGTGTGTGATATACAGTGTAATAGAGATGAAGTACTGTCAAACCAGAAAATATTTTATTGGGTTAATAGCTTGTAATTGGAAGGAATCTCTTGTACAAAGCAATTTTGATCACAAAGATTTCTTTCTAATTTCATTGTCCTTTCACTCTTGCAAAGAAAATAAAATACCTGAGCTGCCTTTAAAAATAGTGTGTGTGCCAGACGGGTTTATTAAACTGGCCTGTTTAAAAGCATGCCATTGGTAGGATGATAAATTGATGTGCATTGGAGGTTTTCAGCATAATTCAAAAATTGTCATAAAAATCAATAGCAGCTGACAACATGCTTGCAAAGTAGCTACCTCAGCTTGTGGGGCACCTGTGGCTGCACTGTGGTCTGTCACAGCACCATTCAAAGGCACTGGGAGTTGAAATAAAAACTGCTCTTATAGTTCTCTTAAGCAAATGTCCCTTACCTGCCCCAAGGCAGCCCAAGGCATGTTTAAATATTCTCATAAGTATAAATGAAGTAACATCATATGCCACAAATTATTCTATAAATAATTGGAAGAGTCTGTATGCACAGGGACATAACTGCACTGGCATATTGGTAATTACAATCATCCACATACAGCACTCTTGTGCATTTATCCAAAGAGCATGTAACTGGCTGTAGGGATTCTGGAGCCAGATGTGCAGATTCGTGCATGTGAAGTGTGCCAATATATAAGTTGGGTATGTGTGAAGCAGAAATAGAGTTTAGGGAATAGCTAAGGAGGATTTTTTCATTTTAATGATTAGCATGTAATGACTCTAAGATGTACCATGGTCATTTTTGTTGAAAAAATATAAGTCTAGATGAATACTTTATCTAGCAACTGAGAAGGTGGATTTTTGATTTGGAATCTTGGCTTTGAATAGGATAAATTTGAGAGTTGGCATTGTGGGGTTTTTTTAGGGTGGTTGTGATGCAAATCTGTGCTTATAAACTTGAAGGTCTCTGTCAGGCCCTGTCTGCCACCAGAGTTGTGCAGGATGTTGTGTGGCAGGACAAATTAAAGCCCTCTTGGCCTCTGTGCCAGTTTGCCAGCAGAGTCACCTTGGGCTGCAGCTGTAGCCCTTGTGAGGAGCCTCGTGAGTGCTGGTGCCCCCCTTCACATCTGCCCACTATCGATGTATTGAGCCCCTCCAGCAGCAGCACATCTGGAGCGTTGGTTCTTCCTCATGGTTCCTCCTTGTCCTCTGCTTTGTACAGTCGAAGGCTGTTTGGTGCATTCGGTGTCCTGTGCCATGTGTTCCCCTCCATCCTGCTCTTCCTTGCCATCAGCACTCTTCTCTGGTGTCCTTTCCCTGTGCCGATGTCTGCCAGTGACTTGGTAAAAATATTTGTGGCATGGCTGTGATGTATGTCCACTATTTCCTGTGTGAAATGAAGTTACTGAGAGCCAAGACCATTTTCTAACCTGATGTCATGTTCTTATACCACCAAAACTTTCACTTCCTTGACTTCAATTTGCTTTTGGCACTTCATTTGTTCACAGTGCTGTGAACCCTTTGGTCTGGAAAGTGTGTGATGTTTTGTTGCCCGTTCTCGTGTGGCACAGTGCTGGCAGCAGCCCTTTAGTGAAAATCTGCCTGTGCCCAACACTAGGGAGTTGATAAATGCTGCTCCATGTCCTGAACTTTGCTGTAAGTGCCTGTAATCGTGGGCTGTGGATCAGCTGCCTGACAGCAGCAATTAGAGCAAATTCCAGGCTTCCAAAAAGCTGGAACTTGAAGCTGATGCAAAGCCATGTCTGGCCCCTGAGAGGTGTGGCCCAGACTCTGATTCGTCTGTTCTGTGCCTTGCCGTGGCTCTCCTGCACAGATGAGCTCTGAGGGACCGAGAGCTCCTTGCAGAGCTCGCTGTGCTCTGTGCTGTCTTGGCAGCCACGGCCCAGCACGCTCTGCCCTGGGCTACCCATCTGCGTTCTGCTTCCCTCCCTCACTTGCTTTACAGGACTTGGGGCTGCAGTCCTGACCTGGGACTTTGAACTCTGACACAGCAATGACAGGACTCAGCACAAGGCCTGAGAGAAGTTAGTGATTTCAGGGAAAACATCGAAACAAGGTTATTACTCTGAAAATAAATAAGGATTTGAATTTCTCAATGCTTCATGTCCTCTCTGGATGACCAGTTGAATTCTCTTCATGGACAGCAGTGAACAGTCCTGAAGCTCTATCATTTAGACATTGTGGATCCTTTGGGTCCCTCCTACTGAACTGCAGAATAGATTAAAACTAATACTTAAGCAGTCAAGTCTCTTTTACAGCATAGAACTGTTAATGAGAAGCCTGCTGTCCTGTGTGTTCTCTGTATGAAAACATTGCTGAGGTGATCTCCTGTCAGGGTTAGAGCTTGACTGAAAGGACCAGTTGTCTGAACCAGGCAGCCAAAAGCACATAACCTAGAAGGCCATGGCCTAGATGCATAATAAATGCTTTTAGACAAGCCTGGTGATTTACAAATGTCCTTCTAATGAAACATCCTTGTCTTTCCTAGATATTTTAATAGAATATATTCATAGGCATCTGGCTCCTGGTTAGCTGGATTCTTTCCAAAGACTGAACTTCACAATGTTAAGCAGACTGATAAGAGTATCTGGTAGTCTGGATGACTGGCACTTAATGAATTGCTCTAAAAAAAATCAAATTACAGTAATGTGTCTTTAAAAAGAGCTTGTATTAAAGACAGCATGATGTTAGAATAATTTCTCCTGTAACATCTGTTCTTTTATTTGGTGTAATTAAAATATTGCATTCTTACCATGAGTTCTAATGTGGACATATTATGTTACATTGCAGCTGTGGTTAAAACGGATTGACCTCCAATAGTAATCCACTTGGTAAAAGCCTACTGAGGCCGAGGAGTTTCTGAGTGTGTTCACCAGCTGTGTGGTTTTGTGGAAGTACATGGACTTAATTCTGTGTTTCAATTTCAAAGGAAGCCTTTTTGATAGGAAATACTTTGTTGCTGCTATTATTTCCCCTCCCCTTCAGTTTCTACAGGAGAGTTTTTGTATAAAAATGTAGAAAAACTTAATAAATTTCATTTATTTATTCCTATTTAAAAATAATACAATGAGAAGAGTCTGTAGCTGTAGAAACATCAGAAAGCAATCATCTTTTTTTCTTTAATTGATGTAATGACTCCAAGGCCTGTATGGCAGAAGCCTCTGTGGGTCTGTGTTTGAACACCTTCATTTGCCACTCTCCTCTGTAGGTCTGTGCATATCCCACAGCTGGGCTTGCCTCTGCCATGCTAAAAGCCCCTTAACTGTAATGCAGTTTCAGCTGCACAGTGGTAAGATTGTTTTTGACCCTCTTACCCTCCCTGGCCCCCCGAAATTAATTATTGAATTAAATTAGATTTGTATTTTCTTAGATATGGAGTATCCTTGGTATTTTTAAAAGAGAAAGTCTGTTAGTATTTGAGGTTGTGTCTTTTCTAAGCACGTGTGAAGTACCACCTTTTGACTGCTTTTGACAGATGAGCCCCTAAGAAAATTTATGTGTTAATTTTCTGTTATTGAATCAGTTGATGAAAAATACTTCCTTTAGTTTTCTTCTGAAATGTTAGTTAGCTAAAGAGTGCAGCTCTGACTGTTGCTTGGATTTGTGGTGCTGGAAAAACCTGTCAGGGAGCTGAATTACCCTTGGTTTTGGATAGATGATGGAATGGATGACTTTCAGCCCAATGAGAAGTAATACTTTTCAGCTGTGAATAAAACAGCTGATAAAGATCTATTTACCTATGAATTTTCACCTCTTTTGAATGTAAGACTCTTTGGAGATGTGAAACTGGGAACCCCAAAGTGTAAAGATGTTGGTGTACCTGGTGTACCTTCTGTTCTCATCCTGTGTGGGAGAGGACAGGGAGTGGGGAAGGAACGCTTCAGGCCCTGTGGGCACGGAGGGTTGGGGTAAGGAACAGAAACTGCACATGTGCAGTGCACCAGCCCCCTTGGGTACCTCAAAGCTTTATCCTGCTCTATAGGGAACCTTTCAAAGTTTAACACCCAAATTTCAGCTTTGTGCATTCTGTCTTAGTTAAAGGCTCTGAGGGGCTTCAAACAAAAGCCTTGGTTTGCTCTTGGGCAACTGCATTATCCATCTGTAGGTTATCTTGCTTAATATTTGCAAGGGTCATGGATAGCATGGACTGCCCTGTCCTTTAGCTGAGCAGTGTTGTATGTTTTTGATGCAGACTTCATTTATTGTTTTTCCCCTCATCTGTCTTTCCTAGATGCTCCTTTGGGATTCTCCTTTTGCAGTCACATTGCATCCCCAGCTGGGGAAGGGAACCAATCATCAGCTGCCTTTAGTATTGAAAACTACTGTAATGTAAAAACTGCTGCACGTAATTGATTTGGATTAAGGTTTGTGAGAGCTTACTGAGACTGGTGTGGGTACCAAAAATGTGTCTCTCTTGTTTTGTTCTAGGAACTTTATATTGCTGTGGGAATATCTGGAGCAATCCAACACTTGGCTGGAATGAAAGACAGCAAGGTATGTGAAGGTGGATGTACTAGAAAAGATTTCTGAGGAAGGAAATGAGTTGAGTCTTTTGCTTTTGCATCAGTGCTTTAGATGGTTTTCCTACTTTCCTGCTGCTTTAAAACACTCTTTGACAAAAAAAAGATACTGTGCCAAAACATCTCACACAGTAGAAAAACCTTTGCACTACAACCCAAAGTGATCAGTGGAAGCAGCTAATTGACTTTGTTTAAAAAAACCCCAACCCAAAGCACATATGCCTGAATTCTATACAATAATTCCATTTGCCTTTATTCCAGACTATGACATATTAATTCATGCATAACAATGTGCAATTTGAATTATGAACTTACTATTCCATAAAGTAAAAGATGTCTCTGACATTCCTGCATTTAGCCATTCAAATGGAAACCTGCTATAAAATGGCAGTAAAACTTTAAAAGGTTTAACTCGTTAGTTGCCAAAGCAAATAATCCAAAATTGGAATTGCCAGTTTGGTCCACAGTGCAGTGTTTGGAAAAAGGAGCAGAGTTACCTACTGATTGATACTATCAAATGCCAGACATCAAAAACTGGAGGTCCTGCCTCCCACAGTAATTTTTTAAAAAAGATATGTATTTTTTTTCTATTTTCAGGGAATGAACTTAACCAAGCCACAACTTTGAATAGTTTATAAAGCCGAGGAAAAGGGTTGCAAAACTTTGCAGGTAGTTTCTTGTGTTTAACCAGCGACAGACCAGTGAGTTTGTGACTGGTAATTGTCCTCACAAACCAGCCTGTGTGGTAGGATGGTCTCTGCTTTCTTACAGTTTTTTTTTCTCATGTATTATTTAAATATTTCAGGGGGGAAATGATAAGCTTTCTAAAAGCAGGGACTCGAGTGGTGTTAGCATTAGTTGATGCAGTGGAGAAAAAACAACCAAAATTCAAAATTTTAAGGGTGAATGATGGGCAGGGGTGAAGGTCACTACTGAGAATTGGGAATTGTAGCAGTGTATTCCCAAGGGCTTTAGTGGAACAGTGTTCCACAGTGTCTCCTGCTTGCAGTGCGACACAGGGAGAGTCCAGGCACAGCACTGCTGCCACAGCCACGTTGGCTCCTCTGGACACTGCTGGGCCAGAGTGGCACAAGTGGCTTTGTTTGGAGGAGTTCAGTCTCCAGCTGTGCCCTTGGGTGAGTGAGGAGATGGGCAGGTGGGATGAGTAGCAGCCACTGACTGAGATCTGGGTGTTGAAAGCTGCATAAGACTTGATGTGGCCCTCTTTGTGTTTATCTGGTGCCTTATCTCAGTTTAGACTGCCAGCAACATTGGGAACCTCTGACTTGAAGTGCCAGAATTTCCTATGATAGAAAAATACTGAGCAGTGATACTGTCCTAACAGCAAAACTTCTGCTTTTATGGCTTTTCCAATGGCATGTTTAAGATATTCTGCTATACGAAATAAGGACAGATTAAATTTGTTGATATGAGATGCATATTTAACCCTTCCATTCCTCCCATATCTCATAGTTTTTTTAGTGTAAGCTAATGTGTCTGTTGTAAAATTCAGATTTAGTTATTGGTATTTGGAATGCGTTCTGCCTTCCTTTTAGCTAAAGCATTTAGGTGGGGTAGTTATGGAAAAGACCTGTGCAGCCATGGGAGGTCTCTGGAGCATCCCCTGTCCTCCCTCAGCACTCTGAATTATCTGGCATTGTGAACTTGTACACTTCAGGATATGTTTTCCAAAGCAGTCAGATGCTTTCCACCAAGTGAAATGTATAATTTATTTGTTCTTTTACAGCAAGGTAGAAAATGCAGCTTTTGAGGAGACCTGGAGAATCGTTGCTTTCTTTCCTTATTTCTAATTCCCTCATGAGAGTTCCCCTATCTTTTCTTATTCAGGGATTTAACTCACAAAGTTCTGTTGTGAGCAAGGTGATGCTTTTGCTGCTTACCTGAGTTAGCAATGAGGTAGGGAACCAAGTATTACTGAAGTTACTTCAGCTAAAGGAGGCAGAGGAAGGACTAGGCTGCCAAACTAAAGCTTCAGACAGTTTTGCAAGCAATTGGTGTTAATTATTTTTGTGCTAAGGACAGAGCTGGCAGCCCCTGTGGTGTCACTGACTGCTGGCCTTGAGCATCAGCCCCTGTGGATGGTTCTGCAAGGCATGGCGGGGCCTCTGTAGAGTCAGAGAAAGCCTTTACTGGGCCAATATTCTCGGGGATCACAGCCTGGATTTGCTTCCTGCACTGCAGCTTGTCAGGGGAGGCTTGCACTTGCAAACAAGGGTAACTGAAATAAAACCAGTAAAGCGCTGGGGAGAACATTTCAAGGGCAGCATTGCTGCAGCACTTGCAGGTCCTTGGCTGTGAGCTGGCCAGAGGGCAGGGGCAGTGCTCTGCTGTGGGTACTGCCTGCTTGCATGTGGGATGGGGTCCTTTACAGGGTCTCTCAGAGGACAAATGGCCGGCCAGAAAATAAAATTTCTGTGTGCCTAAAAGCACAGGATTTGTAAACTTTTCTTTTTGAGTTACTGCCAGTAGGCCCATGCTTACTGAGCCATTAATTTTGTTGGACTTTCAGTGGAGGGAGTAAAAACACACATGGAGTGTGGCTCATAAGTGCCTCAGCTGCCTGTTGCTGAGGAGAGCTGTCCCAAATCACTGTTCCCATGGGCAGCCTGGAGCAGGGCAGGCACTGCCTCAGTGCTGTGCTTTGGGCCCCTGCTTGGTGTAAGGCTCCTTCTGCAGGCTGTTGGGTTTGCTTTGGGGTTCTTTTCCCTTCCTCTGTGGAGTGCTCCCCATCCTGTTGCAGATTTTGATGTGGACACCCACCTGTGCTTACTCTTTTTGAAGCTGCCACAGGCAGTTACAGGATGATTTACCTGTATGGCAGAGTTTAAACCAAGACATTTTCTGGATCATCGTGTTGGGATTTGTTGTGCAGTTTTCTACTGTCTGACAAACTGAATGCTGTGTCCCACTGTAAGAACAGAGGCCTTTGGGCAGGGCTTTATTGTAACTGCTGCCTCCAGGTTAGTTCTACAATGGTGCAGCTTAGAATGTGCAGATAATTTATCCTTTGTAATAACTTCTTTCTAAGCTTTTCAACGGGGAAGGATAGCAGAGATGTGTATGATGAGCAGGGAAGGGAGGGTTTTGGGGTTTTTTTTCAGAGGGATTGTGGTATATGTGGAGAGGGGGAGGTGTTATTTTTTGAGGTGGAAAAATATTAAATGCCCAGATAAATCTTCTGCTTCTGGGTGCTTGGAGAGAATACAGCCCATTTCCTGGTTAAGACCTGGCACTGTAAGCCAGCCCCAGAGGATGAGCAATATCTAGATTCAAATGGTGCTTTAACTTTGCTTGCAGACCATTGTTGCTATTAACAAGGATCCAGAAGCTCCGATTTTCCAAGTGGCAGACTATGGACTGGTAGCAGACTTATTTCAGGTGAGGCTAAACTTGGGCAGGATAACTTCGGGAGAGCTGACAAGAGCTTACATAATATAATCTATTGAGGGTTAGTGATGTCTGTGTGAGGATGTTTGCTTTGGGTTGTTTAAAAAAATTTGCTTTCTGATGTCATGATTTGCATGCTTAAAATGGAATCCCTGCAAGTAGGTTGTGTGGGGGGGCTGTCACAGCCAGCCTGCCTCGATTCTGGTTTCCTGAGGTTGAACCACTTTGGAAATAACCGCACATAGGTGCTTGCATGTATTTTTAAGCTTCATAAAGTTTGGAAGTAGAGAGTTGGCAGGAGGCGTGATTATTTCTGCCTGGGCTTGCTGCCTCACTGACCGATGCCCAGGAGGTGCTTGCAGTTCCCCCTGGAGCCCCGAGCCAGCCCTGTCCCAGTGCCTGTGTGTCACTGCCTGTGCATGGCCACACGTGTGAGTGGCAGGAGTGTCGTGGCTCTGTGGAGGCACGGGCAGGAGCTCTGCCAGCACTTAATGCCATTCCTGAAATAATGCCCGCTGGCTCCATGGTGAGCACAGGCCTCTTTGTAAGCCAAAGTCACATTCTGAAGAAATACCATGTAGACAATTTCCTTAATAAATTTTGTACGAATGCATTATTTCCACCTAATGGAAATGTAGCTCTCTTAAATAATTAAGAGGCTTTATTCAGCAGGAGAGAAGTGGGGAGTGCTGTGAGCTGGGGTGACCCACAGCCCCTGGAGTGGTGTGCTGGGTGGGAGGGTGGGCAGTGTAATTGCAGGGCTGGGAACTGCACAGGGCAAGTTTGAGGGGGTCAGAGAGGAACATGCACTACCCTGGCACTGGTGTTTGCAGGCGGTGCCAGAGATGACGGAGCTCCTGAAGAAGAAGTGAGTGCTGGTGATGGGACCTGGTGCTGTCGAGTAAGGGCAAATAAAGGATTTTACTGGAAAGAGGTGGGGTCGGTCACTGTGGTGTTGGGATGGTTGTTTTTTGTTTTGTTGGGGTTTTTTTTGGTGGTCAATTGCATGGCACATGGAGTGGTGGGGTGGACAGGAGTTTTTTAGGGAAGGCAGGTAAGACAAGAAAGCAAGAGCAATGCAAGGCAGGAGGCAGTATGTGGTTGTCAGTGTTTATTCCCATCTCCATGCCCCTCCCAGCCATGCTCAGCCCCTGCGTAGGGTCAGGCTGGGGGGGTCTCACTGGGGAGCCAGGCTGGGCCCAAGCTGTCCAGCAGCTCTGTCCTGCCCCTGGGCCCTGTGTGGCTGTGCTGGCCCTGGACTGGTGGAAGTTCCATGGTGTTCCCGGCACAGTCTCTTTGTCCCTCCAGGCACTGTGGGTCCATATTGGCCTAAAACTGCTGGAAGGGTCCATTGCTCCCAGATGGCCACTATAGGTCCCAGCTGGCCCAGAGCTGGTGGCAGGGCAGGTAGGTCATGTACCACAGACACTGGCAAGCAGAGGCGCTGTTGGCCTCGCCCTGGGCTGGTGGCCATTGCAGGAGATGCCACAGGTTGCCTTCAGCACTGCCGCCTCACCTGTGGCAGCCTCGTGGGCCAGCACAGTGGGTGTGTCCCCACAGGAGTCCCCATTCCCCCAGGCTGGCCCTATGCCTCAGGAACCCTGCCCAGCCGTGGCTCTGGGGGCCCCAGTGCCCCATACTTCTCCTCAATCATTGGGGCACCCTGGGGGCAGTCGAGGAGCGGCTTGAGCTGGAAGACATCAAGACTCTCCTGGTTCCTGCGGTTGTAGACACTGAGCCGGTGGCCCAGGTCAGGGCTGGCCCCCGCCGAGCCTGCTGGGCTGGGCAGCTTCAGGTTGACAGGATCCAGCCCCTTCTGTGCCAAGCAGGCCTCTTCCGACAGGGACGAGAGCAGCTCCTGCACCACGGCGTGGGCCACGCGCTGCCGGGCGGGCGCCAGCTCCGGCCGCGGTCCCGCGCCCGCCTCAGCCGGCTCCTCGCAGGCCGTGCTGCAGTCCGGGGACGAGCCCAGGGTCTGGCTGCTCTCGCTGCAGCCCCGCGTGCCCGAGCTGACGGTGGAGCGCGAGGCGCTGCCCGAGGTGATGCTGGCAGAGGTCCCGGTGCTGCCCAGGCGCAGTGGCACCTCCACCGTGAACAGCTCCGAGGAGATGTTGGGCCGGTGCACGTCAATGGCGGCCGTGGTCACCACGCAGATGCCGGCCTCGGGAACGCCGCTGTCTGCAGAGACAGAGCACAGAGCAGCTGAGAGCCCGTGCGGGCAGGGACACAGGGGGGGAGGGGCTATAGAAGTGTATGGAGAGCTATAGCGAGTGCACGTTTACTGCCTTGTACCTGTATCTGGGTCTACAAAGCCATTTGAGACACACACTCAGTCCCCCTTTAATCCATACATAAATATACAGTAACACAAACAGCCCTTTTCTCTATACCCAGCTCTCTATGTTTGTTTATAGGGGGAGCAGCTGTAGAGGGATACACAGCTATAACTTACCCTGTATGCCTATATAGGTGTGTGTATATACAGACACTCCCAAGAACCCTCATAGTCATATAGCTGAAGGCGTGTGTATGGATGCATAAAGAACTGCATCTAGACTCCATTCTGCCTGCATGTACATGGACAGGCACTAAGTACCTATAGGCCATAGTCCCTCCCGTTAAATACCTGCAATTAGCTACTGCTACACCAGCATACAAACACCCCCTCCCAAAAATTGTACTCGTTTTTCTATATGTGCATGTGTACCCTTAGGGATATCCATGTATAGATATACACACACACGTCCCTACACATTAACAACCCCCACTCTATTGAGACAGTCTTTAAATTATGCACATATGCCTTTTATCTATCTCCTTCTATATACACTGGGGAGGGATAGGCAGGGATGCACAGCTATAGGTAATGCCACATACCTGTATATACATACAATACACAGGTGTAGAGATGCAGAATTGTCTGTATGAGCCCCATATAGAATACATTATAGACAGACTTTCTGTTATACACACACAAGATATAGTGCCCCCTTGAAAGACATACAGTCATCTACCATTACATAAAATATATATGACCCCTCTACCTTTCTACAGAAATGTATGCATATTTCTCTGTATGTCTATATATATTTATTGAATAGATACATATGTAAGAGATGATACCTATACATGAACATACCTCCCTTTGTATTTACATAGCTATTTATACACATCTCTAGACTTAGCTTTAACTATATGGAGATCCATATATAATACAGTACACATACATATGATATACAGACTATTAATACATGTGTCACCTTTAAATACATATAATTATTATCTATAAATAGAACACACCTGTGTTCTCGCACACATGTACTTACCTTTATATATAAATACATAGATTTCTCACTGTGTGTATAGGTGGGGAATATAGTTATAGGGATGTACAGAATACATTTTACCTATACATGACCATCCCCTCCCCCCTTATAGTCTTTCTATGTATATATGCATCTATGTAAAAATACGTATATACACACACACATGTACCTTTTTATAGCTTTCCAAGTATATGATGGGGATCTATAGAGATACATATATAAATATATAATACCACATACCTCTCTCTATACATGTGCAGACACACACATACATATAAATCCACAGGTGTATCTCCAGTCTCTCACCCACCTAATTTTATACATACCTAATCTTTATATATAGAGTTAACCATATAGCTACAGGAATGAAGAGCTGCCTCTGTGCATATACATACATACATACAAACAAGCCTCATATGTTATACACTAGACCTATACATATATATGTACTATCTATAGAACACAATTGTTCTCCCTCTTTGAAAACATACTTGTCACTCTTTAAATAGAATGTATGCCCTTACACACATGTATGCTTACCTTTGTGTATGAATATTTATGTCTTAAGGTGTGTATATAAATCCGGAATGTATATACAGGGATATTTATAACGTGTATCAAATAATGTAAGATATACATACAATACATATATAACACTGTATCTATACATGACACCCCCAACCTTTATACATGTTTTAAAATATGTACATATACCTTTATATATATAGCAAAGTTTATTACGGGGAGGTATATATAGAAATATACAGCTATGTATAATACAATATGCACCTCTATCTATGCACCTGCCCCAGTTTAAATACATATATAACCTATACCTGCATAGATTTATCAATATTGGGACTATGTGTGTGTGTCTATATAATACATTACATATACATGCACAAACACTGTAGTAGATGGTCCCCCCATAATAATACATGATACCTATGAACATGCAGACATTTTATAAATACATTGTATAGTCAGTCCCCTCTTTCATTCCATACAGTTGTCACTTGCACATGCACAGCCTTACCTGTCTGTATACATGCACAGACTCGTCACCGTGTGTACATACATGGACAGTGCATGTATCGGGATATACATGACACCTACACTTGCACACCCAAGCACACCCAGAGACATATGCACGTTATATGTACCAGGTATTATCCACAGCCAATGAGATGTGTGTGTATACACATACATACATACAAATAATGCTGTACACCTGTATATGCATGCACACACACACTCCATAGAATACACAGCTATATGAATGTAGTCTCTCTCCCCCCTCCCCTTTTATATACACATAATCTTTAGATTTCTCCATACAGATATGGGCAATATGGGCATACATAAACTCCATACAGAATATTTTACACACACACACACACACACATATATTGACTATAATATGTGTATTTAAGGAGTGGACCTAATTCTTTATTACTAAATAAGACCGACCCTACCTGTCTCTCTCTCTCTCTCTGTTATTTATAAGATGCATGTACATACAAATATAAATAATAAATATATATATATATACACAAAAAATATAAAATACATTGTACCTTAACTTGGAAACTCACATATATCTTTATCGCTATGTATATAATAGGGGTTAATATCAAGGGTTGTGNACACACACACACACACATATATTGACTATAATATGTGTATTTAAGGAGTGGACCTAATTCTTTATTACTAAATAAGACCGACCCTACCTGTCTCTCTCTCTCTCTCTGTTATTTATAAGATGCATGTACATACAAATATAAATAATAAATATATATATATATACACAAAAAATATAAAATACATTGTACCTTAACTTGGAAACTCACATATATCTTTATCGCTATGTATATAATAGGGGTTAATATCAAGGGTTGTGTGTACATATATATATATATATATGCGCACACACACACATCTGTAAGTAAATAGGGATAGGCTATATACCTGCTCACCATATATATATACACACATAACACACAGAGTCTCTCACACACTTTATCATTCTATAAAGATACAGGCAGTGTGTGTAAATATGAAGAGTCCCCTATAAAATACAGCATACAGACATATGGACATTTGATACACGGAACACGCAATACTCCCTTTAAATACAGTCTGCTGTCCTTAAATAGAGCAACCCCCCCCATGTATACATATACACACATATATATAGATATATATATACACACACACATATACACATATATAAATTCATGTCTATATACACAGAGATTGCATATATAAGGATATAAATGTATAATACATGATACATAACACCAATTATACATATAAAATTATACGTACACCCCCCCCTTTTAATGTCTCTCGATGTATATTATGGGGTTATACATCAATAAACCGTGCCATATACCTGTGTATGTATCTCTCTGTCTCTACATACACACACACACTCTCTCTCTCTATATAAAATACATAGGTATATATACATTTATGTATATAGATGGGGGAATATGTGTGTATATCTGCCCCATATATAGTATATAATGTATATATCTCTAATGCTTACACATATATATATATATATACGAGTATCTTTGTAGACACATGTGGAATGTATATACAGGGATATACATATGAAATACATCACTGCTGTATGTAAACACACACATACATTATGTATATATGTTTATGCAAGACATGGCCCCTCACACCTTTCCCTCCTTTTTACATACACCTACACCTATGTACAGATTCACACATCTTTAGATATATAGAGGGACAGACAAATAAAAGCAATACTGTATACCTCTGTGTGCATGTGTGTACGTTTTTTAAATAGCTCTCTGTATAATTCATGTGTCTATGGATACACAGGCTTTCTCTCTCACACACACACATATACAGATTTTATATACCCATATACGTAGCTTTATCTATACACATCCACATTTATAGAGAGAATGTCTCTGTGCATAGATCTATGTTTCCCCTTCATCTGTACACACATTCTACATATAATACATATGTCTATATATACACTCATATTTCTTCGAATATATAAACCATGTATGTATTTAAACAGGCTCTCACATACCTACCCACATATATCTCTCCCTATATCTATATATGTATCTTTACATATACTTGTACATATATAAAATATCAATGTAGTACACAGATCTTTACCTATCTTTGTATCTGTCTGCATATACACGCATAAACAGCCTTATTTATACACACACAGATATAGGATAAAATTCCGTGTACCTATATATTTATATAAAACAAGTATATATTTTATATATAAAAATACACAAAATGACATGCATAATACAGATTAAAAAGATATGTATATGCAGTCATACACACTTCTAAAAATAAATGTTTTAAAATAAAATATATAGACACACTTTTTTCCCTCTGTATGTGTCTATGTGGGGAATTTGTATATAGGGATATAATTTATAATACCTATAATACATGACACACACACAGAGATATGTCCATGTTATGTGTCATACATATGATACATATTTTAAAAAATCTATATATAGCCATTTACCCCCCCTTGATGTATGTTACCTAAGAAATATAAAAAATGAATATACAGTTTCTCTCACACATATCTATATATAAATAAATGTATGTATATATCCTCATATATATGGGATAGACATATATATACACACATATATGCCCCACTTTATGTATCTTTATATATAAGTATATATTTCTCCATGTATGGATATGGCTATAAATACAGAATACATTACAGCTATATATGCACACACACATGTTTTATAATGCATGTAAAATATGTATGTATAGACACAAACATGCACAAAAGCCTTTACAGCTCTTTGAATATAGAGGAACATATTGTAAACATATTCATATGCACATATCCTAATCTATAAACAGGTACACAGAAGCTGTCTTTAGCAAGCCTATGTATCTCCCCCTGTACATACATGATACAATGTACATACACAATACAATATCCACGTATTCATAGAGTCACTGAATGGTTTGGCTTGGGAGGGACCTTCCAGCCCATCCAGTCCCACCCCTGCCATGGGCAGGGACACCTTCCATTATCCCAGGGTGCTCCAGCCCCATCCAGCCTGGCCTGGGGCACTGCCAGGGACGGGGCAGCCCCGGCCTCTCTGTGCAGGCTGTGCCTGGCCTCAGCCCCCAGCTCTCCCAGCCTGGCCCCAGAGCAGAGCGGCCTCGGCCCTCGGGCAGCTCCGTGGCCTCCTCTGGACTCGCTGCAGCAGCTCCAGGTCCTGCTGCCGTCAGCCAGAGCTGGGGCAGCTCTGCAGGTGGGGCTCGCCTGAGCAGGGCAGGCGAGCGTGGCCAGGTCACGGCGAGCTCCAGGTCCTTGTCCTCAGGGCTGCTCTCAACCCTTGGTCCCCAGCCCGGCGTTGTGCTGGGGAGTGCCCGGACACAGAGCCAGGACCTTCCCTTCGGCCCTGCTGAACTCGGGGCAGATTCAGGAGCCCACCTCTCCAGCCTGGATCCCGCTGGATGCCAGCTGGATTTACAACCAGACACTCACACACACTCTCTTCTGTTTTATGTAGCTTTAGCTACATATAAATCTGCTTCCATGTGTGTGGATGTATATACAGGATTATAAATATTAAATAAATTATACAGAGATACATATTTTCATTCCTATAACATATACACATGTATTTCTATAATATATACACATATATTCTGACCATCTCTCCTCTCACACTCTTTTATATATTTTATATATTTATTATATGCATTCTAATAAAATATCTAGGTATGTACATAGACACAGCCTTTCACACATCTTTATATTTATATAAAGATATATCTGTATGTATACACGAAATCACACATACCTTTATATGTGTATAAATCTGCTCACATATGGGGATGTGTGTATGTTTGCAGAGACATATGATACACTATATACGTATATGTACAAACACATGTATGTTTACTTACATCTTTATGTATGTACCTGTATCTGGGTTTGTGTGTATATATGTGGGATATATAGAATACACTACAGATTTATATACATACACATATATACACATTTTATATATAACAGACACATCCTTACATAGATAAATATATCTATATATGCCTATATTTCACTTTGTATGCATACTATACAGAGAGATAAAGCATGTAATACATTATACTTATATACACAAAAATGCATATATATGTTTATATACACACATATCTTGGGAATATTCTATGTACACGTATATGCAGGCACACACATTTTTTCCCTATAGCCCTGTATATATATATGGGGTTATACATTTATAACATATTATATTTAACCACACACACTTTTTTAATATATATACAAAATGTTATATATGTAAGGGGGTGTGCACACCCCTACCTGCCCAACCCTGCTCACCTGCACGTCAGAGCCTGTCTCAGCCTCCTCTGGCCCCGCTGTGCCGGCAGCCAGAGCACGGCCAGCCCCGGCTGGGCTGGGCTGTACAGAGCCCCCACCATGGGCAGAGCCCCCCGTGCTGCACAGCAGGGCTGTACAGAGCCCCCACCATGGGCAGAGCCCCCCGTGCTGCACAGCAGGGCTGTACAGAGCCCCCAGCACGGGCAGAGCCCCCCGTGCTGCACAGCAGGGCTCTACAGAGCCCCCAGCACGGGCAGGAACCCCCCCGTGCCAGCAGGATTCCTGCCAGGAACATCCATTTGAAGGCTGCCCTCAGGTCAGGGCCCTGCCGCTGAGGTTTCCCACCACTCAGTTTAACCTTTCTGAAAGGTTCCCAGCGTGGTGCTGGGCTAAGCTGTCTCCCCACTTCTTTTCTCTTCATTTACTTTGTCCTTGCTGTTCATTCTCAGATCCATTTGAACTGCCCTGAGGGCTGGACAACCCAGCTACAGGGAATTAACCTCTCCCAGATCTCCAAACCATCCCGAGTGCCCTCAGCAAGAGCAAACTTGGGGCCCTTCAACTTTCAGAGAATTACTGATATGTAACCCTTCCACAGACCAAACCAAGAGACTCTGTGGTGGGTTTCACTTCCAGGACAGATCTACACTGCTCAGTCTCGCCTGGTTTACAGCACACAATGCAATGCAAAAATACTGCTCATGTTTGTGTTTTCAAGCAACACTTACCACTGCTGGGCTCGTTGTAGTATCGACTGATGTAATTATTCATGTCATCCTCTGAAAGAACAAAAAGGCAGCCCTTAGAAGACCATTTATTTCATTAAATGGCTGAATTCCACCCCGTGGCAGGCTTTCCTCTCCCTGCACGCCCAGAGCCACCTGCTCTGGATTTTTAGGCCACAATGCATTACACCCCCACCCACACTCTGGCTGCAGCCAACACAGGGATTGGATTATCCTTTGTTACAGTCCTTCACAGCACCAGCTGGGGAACGAGGCATTTTGGGCTCCAAAGGAAAGGTGCTCCATGGTCTTTCCAGAGGCTGATGCAGGGCTGGCCAGTTCCCCAGGCCCGTCCCCTCGCTGCTGCAGAGACAAACATAACACTGGCCTTTCCCTGGGCAGCAGGAACCTCCCCTCCTACAAAGGGCACATGGAAAATCCTTGTATTTATCCTCACATGCTGAACCAAGGGCACCAGTACAGGCAGACTTATTCCTGCTGTACACTGACATCCCCAAGTGACCTCCTTCCCCACAGAGGCACCACATATGGTTTTAGTGTCTAATTCCCTACCTTCTAAGATGTCTTTTTTTTCCCATTTCGAATGAATGAAGAGTTATTTTGGTGTATATAACACAAGTATATAAATATACAGCATAATTTTAACATTACATTATTTGTTGTCTTAAAACCTACTATAAAGAGTTTTACAAATCAAGGGTGTAGTACTAAACTTGTAGTACATGCACAACAGCTACACCTGAACTTCAACAACAGCAAGTTAAAAATGAAGATGTGACGACAGAAGGGAGAGCAGCAGCTCTACTGCATGTACAGATTTTAGGTGCTGCAGATGACAGGGGGATTTACTGTTATCTTATGGAAAAGCAGAACATTTTACTGTTGTGGAAAAAGAAACTTCAATTCTCTTTTTCTGAGCAGAAGGCAAATATTGCTGCTAAGAAATGGTATCAGCAGGCCTGGAGAATGTCAGGCATCCAAGCAACCTGACCTGCCCAATTTGCAGTGTATCTGTGCTCTAAAAGCATTCTCTCCTTTTAAGTGCTCTTTTTGATACCATGTTTCAGAAACCCATGCTCATCCCTTTGAGCCAGATTTCCTTCGCCCCCCTGGGTCTCTGTGGCTACAGTCCTGCCTCATCACAGCACATTGCGGTTTGCAGGTGAAAGAAACAGATGTTTTCTGGGGAACACTTTCCTCACACAACAAGACCCAAACCACCAAGCACTCTGTACCTGAAATAGCTGCACTCATAAGAAGGCAATCTAACCTGACACTGAAAGGCATCGTGGTTGTTTTCCTGGTTTCATTGGATCTTAAAAGCTTTCTCGGCCCTTGTTGATCTTTAAATGCCTGCAGTCAGAGGTGTGCTTTGTGCTAATGTCTGAATTTAAAAAAGAAGCTTCAGAGTAGCTCAAGGCGATGCCGCTGAATTAGGAGTACGTTGCAAGGCTTTTCAGCTATCTGCTACTGAAATACACTTCATTTCAATCATGCATAATTGATACTCTCAGTGCCACCAAACCTGCCAGCCGTACAGATACAGGCTCTGGTTCAGGCATGGAACCTTCAGAGGATGCTTGTGTAGCTGTACTTCTGGTAGGACATTTTCAGCATCTTGAACCTGGACTCCAGTTCTAAGCAGACAAATGAGGAGAACAGCACAGCACTCTGGCTGGACAAGGGTCACCCCCCTTGTCACCTGGCAAAAGCCACAAACAGGGATCCTGGGTGCTCCCAGTACAGTCTCTCCAAATGCCAAGACACTTTGCATCAAAGACAGAAAACGCCTGGAAAACTTACTCACCTGCTTTTAATGTGTTAAAGACAAGGCTCAAATCAAGGCTTCTTTAGGACTGCACACATTTCCTGCCCTGGCCACCTGTCTGTCAGCTGACAGAATGTACCAGGGCACTGCTCCCAAACACATCCCTTGTGTTCAAACCAAGTTAGCAAGGAGAACCAGGCTGCTCTTTATGTCAGCAGTGGGCAATGCCAAGCACCTGCAGAGGAACTCCAGTAATGCACTGCCCCTGCTCCCTCCGAGCTGTGAGGAGAATGCTGGACTGGCCTGGCCCTGTGTGTGGCCCCTTGCACACAAAACTGGGGGAGCTCCCAGCTGCCTGCTTTAATGCCATTCTGTGATGGCCTTATTAATGTCATTGCTTACCACTGCTTATCTTTTGGCTATAAATTAAAGATATATGTGGAAATACATCCATATGAGGATGTGTATGTAAATATGAAACATGTATTTAACCTCGAGTAGTTTCTTATGAATAAAACCAATAAAGAGTAATGGAATAACAGTAGCAGAATAAATATTTCAACAACAGATTAAGTTTCTGAATCATTACACTAAAGCAAATTGACAATTAACAAACTCATCTGAGTCATATGGGAGTCTCAGCTGCTTTGGGCATTGAAGGTTATAAACAATTCCAGTTACTTCCCATTGTATTCTACATTGCTGAAAAAAAGGAGTTCAAAATAATGCAACAAATACACAACTGAAAGCACCTATTTGTGCATATAAAATGTACCCACAAAGCCACAGTTGTGCACAGCACCATGGAACACTGCTGAAGTGCTTGTGGGGATTCCAAGATGAAGTCCCTGCTTGGAGTGGGAGTCCCATGGGCTCAGGATCAGCTGGAGGCACACAGGAAGTTTGCAGGAGTAAGCAGGGAAGAGCAGCTTTTACAAGAGGGGCAGAGCACTTGTATTACTTACACTCTACACAGTGTTTTCTGCTGTATCAATCTATTCCAGTTTCAGCTGCAGAAAACGAGTTGTCTTAAGAAATACTTCCTTCTTCACAATTTCCATGGGGTTTTTTCTAACCTTTTTTTTTTAATTTCTAGCACCTTGCAACTATCAGGATCCAGATTTTTCTCCTTTCCTAGAAATAAATCCATCTCCTCCAATACACAGAAATGTTACCTGCACTTCCTTTTCCAGAAGACAGACTTTGTGTCTTTAGCTATAAGGATGCCCATACGGTATTTATAGCAAACTAAAAATCTGGCAGTAAGTAGAAAGGAAAAGCATTTCCCTCTTAATTCCCATGAAAATGGCAATCTTAGGAAAATGTCTACGGATGGTGACTGGGATCCTCTTGCTATATGTACCAGCAGGAATCATAGAAACTTTTCTGTTGGAAAAGGCCTTTAAGTCCACCAGTAAACCTGGCACTGCCAAGCCCACCACTAAGCCATGTCCCTCTGTGCCACATCCACCCATATAAATGACCCCAGGGAAATCTGGATGATAGGAAGTTTAGCGATGAAGATCCAACAGGTGTGAGCTGAGAAGGCAGAATGGGAAGAGTGAGGCAGCTCTTCCCCATGTGAAGACCTGTGGCAAACAAGGATGGATCTACAATCTTCCCTGCAAAGTGGGAGTACGGGAGGCAGTGAGATCCACGGCAGCACTGTGGAGGAATTCAGCCAAGTTCTGCTGAGCAGAGGAAGGAAGGAGCAGAATTGGCTGCTCTCTGTGGTCCATGAGCAGTGCTTGCTCAAGGAGTGTGGGCTGACAGCTCCAAGGGGTGAGGCAGCAGAGAGCACAAATGGACAGTGGGGCTGACTCCAACATGATCGACGCTTTTACTCCACAGAAGGGAATGTCTGACTGGGAAGGCTGCTCAGACTCTGACCTATCTCACATAAACCCAGCCTCCCCCAGCACTGTAACCACCCCTGCAAGGCTGTTCACTGCAGGGGAGTCCCATCTCTTTGCCTGCTGCCCAAATCCCTGTTATTGAAAAAACGTGTGGTTCTCAGTCAGGAGCTGTCTGACAACCACTGGATTTTGTCTGATGAAGGTTTCCAAGTTATCTGCTCGTTCTTTTCCTGCAGGACTCAAAACACTCACTGCAATAGTTCAGGGAGTAATAAACTATTTAGAGTACAGTGCCATATAATCTCATCTGACCCAAGAGACAACATTGCAATCTCTCTCTCGGCCCCATAAAAACATAATAAATTTGGTGAAACATATAAATGACATTCTACGCAAGGCAGATCTCCTTCAGTTCTATAATGCCTCAACAGTGACTTTTAATTGTTTCATCAATGCCTTCAGTGAATGATCTGCAACTCCCCTGCATACAAGAAAAGGCCTTAAAAAGGTGGTTTTATTTTGAAATATTTCATTATTAGGGTATTTTATTTTATATTTTTATTGCCTTCTGTCTCTCCAAGCTGAATTTTCTGAACTGGAAATTATTTTTTCTGCTGTGCAGCCTCCCACTGAGAAAGTGAGTCCTCAGAGTAATGTCTTACCCCACCTTCCTTCCAGAAAACAATCTTTACTAGGAGGTTTCTAAAGAGGCAGGTCCTTCATCTGTTTCAACAGGAACCAGGAGTAGCCAGCTGGCACTTTCTAGGAGACTTCCCCTGCTTTTGGTTTGAAGACAGATTGCCACATTAGTGCAAGCTGCAGTACTCACATCACTGCTCAATTCACATACACATGCAGTCCCTGCAGAGGCTGGATGGATGCCTGAGCACATGGATATTCCATCTTGAGAGCAACTGTAACGTCAGCTTGCACAGAAAACAGAGCAACAGCTTCAGCCTGGTTCTAAGTAAGAGATCAACCTGTGGTCAAAGTCATTGTGCAGAAGGAAATCTGGGATATGGAACAGGCTCTATTATCGCCAGATGCTGCTGGGACAGAAACCCAAAATCCTGACAACAAATGGGGGGCTTTGGGCCTCACTTGAGCAGATGATGCAGCAAGAGCACTGTGAGCTGACTTGAGCATGGCTGCGAGGCAGCACAGCTCTGTGGCAGCGTGGCTGTGGGCACAGGATGGCCTGGGGATTCTCAGTGCTCTTTCCAACCTTGTTCTCAGTGAGTATGGATCAGCAGATCCACGTGAGCTGGCTCGTTACAGTCAGCCTGAAGCACACTCAGAGGAACTTGGGTCTGTGTGAAACAGCAACATTCATTGAGTCTAAAATAGAAAGGTTAAGGCTGCCACCAAAACAACCATCAAGACAAGAATAAATTAAGCAAAAAGATTCAAGAACAAAGTGTTATAAACTGGCAACAAAGAAATGCAATCTGAGAATTAGGAAAAGACTTCTAATACTTCAGAAACCAAGCTGCTGGAATGGCGGCAGAGGGCAGAACACATCACTGCTGTCACAGGGAGCACCATCTGCTTATGAAAGGGATCATTATGAAAGGACTGCATGCTTAGACAGCGGAAAACATTCCAGTTCTGTGTTCCTTTACCTGTCAGCAATGTCTTCACACCTCTTCACATTAATGATGAGGGACAACTTCAACCTCACAGGCATGACTGTAGGCTCACCCCTCTCGGGAGTGAGCAGTTTCTACCCCACCCATTTGGTGACTATGAAATACAAGAGCCTAACTCCACTAACTGCACACACATTTCTCTAAGTGTTGCTTAAGGTTTAATTCCTTTGACTCCTGCCTGGATGATCAGTGCACAGAGAACCACAAAGCCTGAAAGAGGCACCTAGAGAGAAGCCAAGTTGAAGTGGTGTGCACTTAAGATACTCGGTTTCCAGGAGTAGACTTCAAAGTAGATACATTTCAGCATTTGAAAATAACCATAAACTATCTTTTATCTATTGTTTCGCACTAACAGGATTCTCTTAGAGCAGTAACAGATGATCACCAAAGGAACTGGCTTAGAGTTTAAAAGCATCCAACCAGCTCAGACTGCCTTGCAAGGAACAACTGACAAAATCCTTTCCAGTGCCCTGCTTTGCCTTCTCAGACAGCTTATGAATAATCTTAAGGGAAGCCCTCTGAAGCTCCAGAATTTTTCATGCTCCCCTCCCAATATCCTACTTTCTTCACTTACAAAACAGTGGGTACCTACAGGGAGGGCAAGCTTTACTTTTCTCTAAAGCATGATCATAAATTGCAGCAGTCCCCCAAAGCAAAAGACTTACTGCCAACCCCATAAAAATGGAAATCTGACTCAGAACAGGTAAAAAAAGGTTTTTGGCGATGTGAAGTTCCGTTTCTTGCTCAAAGGAATAGAAGGGTGGTATATTAATCTTACACTATGGCAGTACTGTACAATTTCAAAAACTGAAATGATATATGCAGGAAAATGAGGAATTTCCACTAGGGACTCTAATTCATATGTTATGGTAGAGATTAAAGAATAATAAATTTTGGAAGGAAGTATTAATGGCTAGAGGGGGCACTGTGAACCTGGCATTCCCCAAAGCCTGGAACTTTGTATACCAAACACTAAAAATGATTTGTGCAGAACAAGAAAACATTTGCTGTTATTCTCACCATGACCAGTTACATACTGTACAAGGTAAGAAGTCCTTTATAATTTAGAACTTCCTTTATAATGTAGAGATTAATAGATAGGACGATATTTGCCATTATGTGAAAGGGCAACCAGCTCTGGGAAGAAGAAAGGAGCACTTAGGGCACTTCCCTTGCTCTTAGAGAAAGGCTGACCACAATGGTCCTGAACATCATTAGCGATGCTGCCGTGCACTCACAGGCAGCAGCTTTCAGCCCAAGCTCTTCACAAACAGAGGCAGAGAAGCTGAAGTGCTCTGAGAGTGCAGCAAATGTCAGAGCTCTGCCCTGGGTTTGCAGCTCCTCCAGCCCTGCCCTTCTCTTGGGTCTGTTTGTTTCCTGGTGTTCATACTGGTACCCTTCGACTTGCAGGCTGAAAACTGTGTTTTAGCCACATTTGTCTGCTCTGGATATAAAATTCTTGGCAAGAGAAATAAAACCTCAATTCAAAGCAAGTTAAAGGTGAAAAAAATTCCTGCTTCTTTACTATATTAATTAGGAAAGACCATATATCCACACATTTTCCACAGAGTTATTCCTACTATGTCAGGAGGTCTCTTAGTCAACTGCTCTGGGGAGACAGAAGTGTGTGAGACAGCAACCAGCTCACTGTTCACAGAATTAGCACATGACTGCCCTTCAAGAGGCGGCATGAAATGTTAGCTGGGGAGTTATGGGACTCTTTCAGAGCCCACTGTCCATCTGACCAGAGCTCTTGCTTCTCCAGCACTGTTACCTCCAATTAAGGTAATTAATACAAAGATTTAAATACAAAGAGCAGAAGATCTGCTGAAGGAAAATCTGGGTGAAAACATGCAATTGAAAACTCCCAAATCAGCCAGCACACACACAGCTCTCCTGGGGCAGGTCACTGGGTGTCTCTACATAAATTCCCCGAGGTGCTGCATGTACCATGTGATACTGGGGTTACCTGACTTACTTTACTGAATGCTGTAGAAAATGGTTGCACAAAACCCTGTGTAAATACCAGAGAACAAGCTACAGCTGCCCCTGAGGAGCTTTAACTTATACACTATCCCATAAAACTTCCAGGTAGGGAAATGAGTAAAAAGTCTCAATGCTTTCTTATTCCATCAGCCCTTCGTGGTGAGGAATTCTGCACTGAATGTTTCCATTGTTCGATATAGATGGGGGAAATAAGATTAGCCTGAGATGGAATATCCCATTTTCTCATGCAGTATGTTCTCTAGCCAACTCAAGCTTGCTGGTTTGGCAGAATTCAGAACTCTCTGAAGACAGTGATTTTTTGAAGGCTGACAAAGTTAAGTTTGGCAAAAACACATGCATTCCATTCCATTCCCCAGCCTCAGGTGTTATATGTAGGGCTAATGTTCTGCCAGAGCATAAAAGAACAGCACATCAGAGCCTGTTCTGCCAAACAGCTGAATTGTGGCTTTGAACTGTTGCTTTCCTTTCGACAGTGTCAGTGACTGGTCCCTCATTTCTCCTCTCCCTAGTCAGTGCAATAGGCCATGGCAGCTATGTTTCAGAGCTCACAAGTGCCATGTGGCACTCAGAATGATTAACTGCAGCCGTCACTCTGGAATCTTTAAGGAGGAAAAACACAGCTTAGAGAAAACGGATGCAAAGCAATTCCTAACATGGTCTGACACAGAGGGCAACTTGCAAAATGTAACTCTTGACCCAAAGGTCAGGTGTTAAAACATTGGTGGCTGAAGTCCCAGACAGAGCAAGTGGTGCAGGAAGCCCTGAACGCAGCACAGGCAGTGGGACTGTGGGAGAAGCAGGAGGGGACAGCAATTGTCTTGGCCGCCTGTGCTCTACAGAGCCACATCTCTGAGTGCTTCACATGCCTCAGCAGGTGGGGACATGGAAGATCCCACACCAGTGGCATATGCCCTTCCCACACAGAGGACATGGAGGCACCTCCAGCCAGGCCCTGCTTCCACTGGACACAGCACAGGCAGCTCTGGCTCACACCTGCATCGCTCAGGATGGTGCAGAATGAGAAGGTACTGCAGCACGGCAAAGTGAGGATGGTGAAAGCTGCTGCAGCAACTGCCAGCATATTACTGGGAGTAAAAGTTGGTGCTGGAGAAGAAAGCCCCAGTTGAGGAGGGGAGGGAGAAGAATGAGGCAGGGCTGGCCCAGGATCCTTACTGCCCAGAGGTAACTGTCTTCTCCAGCTGTGAGGTGAGATTTCCAAGTTGCACAGAAGCAATCCCTAAGCCAGCACTGCTAGTGCAGGATTTAAAGCCTTAGTATCTTACTACCTTTCTCTTTGCAAAATAATCCAGGAAGTGACATGTGAAATCCTCTATCTCTGCCCATGCCCTGGACTGTGAACACTGAACACTACTGCTGGTGTGTGGTGTCTCATGCAGTCTGAGCTGGGCCCCGTGTGATGACAGGCTACCACAGCCTGCTGGCCCTTGCTGTAAGAACAGAGAATTTCTTCTGCCCAGCTCCTGCCTCATTTAACAGAAACTAGTTGTTCAAATACAGTCACCCTAATTTAGGTTCTGACAACAAGCACTCAGCGCATCTACAAAGACTTTGTATGCAATATATAATATAATGCACAAGAAACATTTCCTCTGGTAATTTTAAATGACCTCCAGGAATTGGAAACTTATTCTGCATACTCAGTATAAATGTTTAAATATAACGTAACTGCACCTTACCCAATATGTGAAGCAATCCATGTTTTCTTATTTGCTGAATATCTTTTTTTCAGTGAAAAGCACAAATCCCTCTAATCATGTAACCTAAATGAGTGCAGAAATCAATCCTGAAGATGGGGTGTCTACTTTGTTGCAAGTGTGGGCAGCATTTTACAGGGACACATGAATAATGAGTAATTCTGTTAACTGGGATGTTGGAATGAATACCTTGGACAGAAGAATTTTTAAGACCAACCTCCACAGCACTAAAATTTCAGCAAGCCTCCTTACAATGTGCACAACACTCTTCAGTTCCAAATGTAACCCGCAAGGAACACATGCATAAATTATAATATATCCACTGGGGAAACCTCTGAAATACTACAAAAAAGAGGGAAATGCATTTTAGGGGTCAGTCTGCTCAACTGTCTGCTTTTAAATACAATTTCATATCAGGAATAATTAATGGCTTTACTGTAGTTAGTGCTCAGATATTATAAAGAGGAAAAAACCAAAACAATTTCTACATGCTTTCACTACTCTGTAAAGAAAGGAAAGGATTATAATTTGAAAATGTCTAACAGCTTTTAAAATATCTGTGCCTCGAATTCTAAGGAGTTTGACCAACACAAAGATACCGTGCAAACCTCGAATTCCAACAGATTCACAATAATCAAGCTAAGATGCCCAAGGAAGACTAACATATACTAAGGCACAAAGTGTTGTCTCCTCTGGAATATTACATTAAATCAGGAGACATTCTGCACTCCACTGTAAGGGCTGGTGGATCACATGAAAAGGAGCTATGTCTTTTCCAGAAAAAAAATTCAGGTCTAGCACTTATATAATAAAAACCGATCCAAGTAAATTTAACCCTTGTTATTCCCTGCCCAACAGACACCCAGAGGCAGCAGAGTGCTCCTCACCACAGCCACGTGGCGCTCAGACATGCCAGCAGGATGCCCACACTGCACTTCCCTTCCTTCCTGGCACCAGCGCTGCCCTGCCCAACCCTGGCAGCTTTAGGGAACTGGTGAGAGCACAGCCTTCAGGCAAGGCAAGCCCCACAGCTGATGCAGGAGTGCTCTCCAAACCACAGAAATGCAAGTGGCCAAAGACCAGAACTGTTTTTCAGTGTTCTTCTCAATTTCCCTGCTTTTACCTCTGAGTGATTATCCTTTGGCCAACTTTCATTTGGCTGCTGCTTCTTTAGTGTTTGATGGATCTAATCATGAGGACACTGGGAAGGTACATCACAGTCATTTTCTTCCCATGTCATTTCTTTGGCTCTGTTTAGAACCTGCTCCCAAATACAACAGTTCCTGCCACTTCAGAGCAGATGCAGCCTCTTTGCAGCAATGGGAAACTGCAGCCTCCAGGGAAGCAATCAATCCCTGCTAGAGTGAAAGTGTTTAGTGGGTTCAGTAGCTCCCACTGAGGAGGGATCAGCTGTGCACAGGCAGCACTCACCTCGTGGAGGTCGCAGCTCAGTGATGTTCTCGGTGGCTTCGTCGTCCGAGTCTTCAGTGGCCACCACCTTGTACCTCTTGCTGCTCTGTTTGTTCAGCACGTGTGGGACCTGCAGTGCAGCCTCTCTCTCTGCAGCCAGGTCCAAGTCCTGCTGAGCAAGGTGGGCCCTCAGCTGCCTGATTTCAAACTAGAGGAAAAAAACACCACCACATACTGATGTCATGTGAGCATGGCCAGAAGTTTATATACTACAGTTGGGGACCTATTACTCATTTTATCACTAAACACTACAGTCTGGTAAAACAATGTGGTTCAGCCAGGACATGAGTCCAAGCTGCTGGTGCTCTCCCAGAGCCTATGTGAGCTTGACAAAATCTAAAGACAATGCCTCATGCTGGTCTTCTATTTTGCACAGCTGTGTCCTGAAGGTAAGATTTTGGACAATTTTAACAAGTCTGTGCCAAACCTCACGTAACCTTCATAGAAAAAGATCACTTTTAACAGGGATTTAGGCTCGTGACAAATATCCCTAACTACACTTTGTAATGAGGGGAGGGGAAGTTCTCTGAGCAGCACCCTGAATGGCTCTCCCTCACTAACTAGATAAGGGGAGGACACCACACTCCTCTTCTGTACTTGAAATCTTCTGTACTCAGCAGCGTGCAGAAAACCCTGGGGAAGGTTACCACTTTTCTGGCCATTCCTCTCAAACATGTGAGCCACAGCAGTTACAGAATTTCTGCCGCCAGGAGAGGATTTGCCTCATGACTGGTGTTGTAAAGCAGACACCTGATAAGAAGAAGCTACCAGGTACAATGTGACTGAGGGACACAGCAGATTTCTCTTGTTTTTGATGGCCACGCATCTTGCACAATGCAAGAAGGAAAACAATTTGTCTGCAGAGGCTGCAGAGACCCTTTAAACCTTTATATAAGGACAAAATCCCCTGTGCCACACAACACAGCTGTGGGGCTACAAGGAAGAGTTTCCTCTAAACTCTTTAAAATTAGTAGTACAGCAGTGACCGAGTCCTGTCTAATTCTAGAGTTTGAGAGGGAAATGCAAGTGAGGCGAGTAAGAGGCAAACATTCAAAATGCAGCATTGCTGGGCCTCCCCTGGCTCAGGGCCTGAAGTGCCATGGGAGAGCAGGAGGCCACAGCAGCCGCCACTCCACATTTACAGCACACACAGAATTGGCACCTCCATGCTTCAAAACTGGTGTGGAACAGCCCTGGGCTGAATGCACCTGGCTGTGCTTCTTGTCCCTCAGACGTGACTCAAATCTGCTTCACTGGCAGATTTTGGAACCCACCAGCAGACCCAGTTCGTTCCACTGCAGTCAGACGTGGCACAAATGCCGGGGAGGGGAAACAAGACGGAATTCCCACAGATTTAGGAAAGAAAAAGGGATTCCAGTTTGCCACATCTGGAGACTACCTGCTTTCCAGTACACGTGGGAATGAACCACAGTAACTGGAAGGCCCATTGCAAGACTCAAATCTAGTAAGCAAGAGGGCAGTTCAAGCTTTCCAGATCATGTTCAAACCAGCTAATACAGGGCTCTAACAAAGCACACAGCTCTTCCTCCATCAGCAAACCAGTGCACAGAGGCCTGGCAGCCGCAAACAGCTGGCTGCAACTGCTCCTTGCTCTTAACCAAAGGCCGTGGCAGTGGCAGTCAGGAGTCAGGTGGAATCAGCAAATATCAAAATACTGCCCTGCTCCCTGCCTTCCTGCAATGAAGCCTCCACATCAGATTCCTGGGGGTGGTTTTTGTGTTAACCTATTGCTAGGAAGAAGCAGCAAACTGGCACTGCTAACTCTGTTCCCAGCCAGCCTGAAGCATCCCAAGGCTTAATGTGCTTGTGCCACTCTGAACATAGAGAATTTCAGGTTTTATCCTTGACTTGCAAAAAACAAGGAACCACAAAATAATTTAGATTCCACCTTTAAAGAGAGAAAGAAACCCTTTCAGAGACTCCCTCAGTTTAATGGTAGAAATGCACTCAAACATGATAGGCAAAAAATAAATTTGGAGGTTTTTTTCATGCTGTCTAGCTCAAACTAATAGGCAGTAAGAATTAGGGGTCACTTCTGGTTTTCTACATTTCACTCTTCAAAAACATTCACATGTGTCAGAAAAAGAAATACTGTTACTAAAATGCTTAATTCTGCCTTAGAGGCATGGTACAATTTCCTTTTTTCATGGAAGACAATAAATTTGGCAGGTATTTTTAACACAGATAGAACTAGCTAAAAATCAGCTCAGCAGCTATGTCTGCATCACATCCAATTTAAGGAGCTTAAGCATTTACAAAGATTTGCTGAGCATTGTAACAATCAGAAGCCTGAAGGGCACCACTGCATCGTACAGATGTGAAAGGGAAGGAGCCCCCAGGAGAAATGGGGAGAGACCAGACTTCTCCTGCCCACTCACTGTTCCAGTGGATAAAGTGAGCATTTCCAAATACCACAGGTTACTGACAGTCCTTAAAGGCTCCACGCCCGGTCAGCGGGCAGCTTTTACGGGCAGAGTGCGGGAGTTTTTATTGTTCAACTGCGCTCTGCTCATCCCCCGCCAGGGAACAGCGGGCCCGTGGCGCGGCCTCTGCTGCCGCCTGCCGAGCGCAGCGGGAACTGCAGCCGCGCCGCCACCCCCGCGGGGACACGCGGGACCGGGGCACCGGCGTCACCCTGTCACAGGCACCGGCCTGGGCACCGGCGTCACCCTGTCACAGGCACCGGTC
>VZRR01003269.1:234956-297202 GCA_013398015.1 Oreocharis arfaki | reverse complement strand
CTGGGCACCGGCGTCACCCTGTCACGGGCACCGGTGTCACCCTGTCACAGGCACCGGCCTGGGCACCGGCGTCACCCTGTCACAGGCACCGGCCTGGGCACCGGCGTCACCCTGTCACAGGCACCGAGCCTGGGCACCGGTGTCACACTGTCACACACCCTGAACCCGGGCACTGGTGTCACATTGTCACACACCCTGAACCCAGGCACTGGTGTCACATTGTCACACACCAAACCTGAGCACCTGTGTCACCCTGTCACAGTCAACAGAATTTTTGTTCATAAAAGGCATGGATCTACAGAGGAGATCTGTTCGATACAAACTGTCTCCTAACAATTATCCCAGGATCTTGTAGACACTGGAATACAGTGTTAGCCACTCAAAGCAACCCCCTAAAAACAAAAGGTTAAGTATAAGGGTGTGTTCCTTACAGGCGAAATGCAATGAGAGGCTGCATGAGCAAATTAGGTTGTAGGTGCTTCTATCTATGGAAGATCATATTGCACACTGACCCCAGGCAGTTCTAATGTGTAAAAGAGCTAATGAGATTGCTCTGACTGGATTCAGGCAGTCCAGGGCAGCTAAAATAAATCATTAGGAGGTATAAAATATAGCAGTCTTCTAAAGTAAAAATCCTCATCCAAGGTAACACACGAAATTCCTATCTGCAGTAGGAGCTGATGTAGCAATCTCAGCATACACCTGGACCAGGAGAGCTGGACTCAGAAACCCCGGTTCGTATTTCCAGGTACATCTTCCTTCCCGCAGCCTGTCAGGCATGAGCATATTGCACTTACCATGAGAGGACAAAAAAAAGGCATATAAACTTAAACACATGCTTTGATTTGTTTAAATTAAGATTTACTCCTAGGTATCAGCTCTGTGGAAGAACCTCACAAATCTTACAAAGAGCCAGTCAGCAAAAAATGCTCTTGCGTGGAAGATAACTTGTGACCAAGGAAACAAAGGTAAACCACCTCCTAAGTCATGATAATTACAAACAGAGCACTGGTCCACTTGAAGCTGCTACTGACTTTATTTATCAGGACACCTATGACATTCATCGTCCTTAATTACACATCCTTTGGCAGCTTCTGGTGGGTATTTACCAGTAGGTTCCAACATACTTCGCAATGGAAAAAACAGTTTTGAAAACTTCTAACAATCCCAGCATAAATTAAGCTGAAATGGAACTGGGAGGGCCATCTAGTCCAACACCTCGCTTAGAGCAGGTCCATTTAGCTTAGGTTGCTGAAAGCCTGTCCTCTCAAATTCTGACTATCTCCAGGCTGTGTGTGCACAGCACCTCCTCCCTGGCACGATGCTCCAGTGCTCGCACATTCTCAAAATGAAAATGTTTGTTCCTGTATTTCACAGGAATTTTGCACATTCCATGCTTGTGTACTATCACTGTGCACCTCTGAGAACTGTCGGGGTACATCCTGCCATGACAGAGCTGAAGACAGCAATAAAGGTGTAATACATGTGGCTGGTGTGAAAATGCACTTATTACCAAGAAAAAGGGAGATACAGAACGTTTTATAGAAGAATGAGTAACTAGATTGTCTGGCATGAAGAGAAAGTTCATCAATGGTGAGTTTAAACTCAGCATCTTCAAAAACTGTTACATGTCCTCTTGCAGCAGAAACCTGGCAATATTTTGTCAGGAAACAAACCAGAAAGAACTATGGGGCACTCCTGTGCACTTCCTCACTCAAATAATGCATTAGGTAATTATTTCTAAGCAGGTAAATTGACAGACCTCCCCAAAGCTCTAGATAACATCTCAGTTTACATGCCTGGTTTTATTAAGTGGGTCACCCATCCTATCTGATATTTTATAATACACATGGTAAGACTCAAAAAGAGACTTATCAGTGAATCATTGAGTAGTCCCCTTTAATGGTCTAACAACAGAGTAGGATTGACATAGTTTCAGAGAGATCAATGAACATTTTAGCCAGAAGCTTACTTGTGTCTAATGCAGGAGCAATAACTTTGTTCCATTCTATTAGCGCTGTCTGTACAGAATGCCCTGCCCTAAAACTCATCTGCCACTGGGATACAATCCAATGTTTATTTCCATTAGTTCAGCCATTGTTGGTAACAATAAAAATCAGGAGACAGTTGCAAACTAATGATTTACGGGTAGAATAAAACACGGGATGACCTTGGCTGCCTTCCATCCACTGAGAAAATGACTGGTAGTTAGAAATAAATTAAAATTACTGCAAGAGGATAGCATACGTTATTTCTCCAATAGGTAATTTTACCAGCTAAATAGCCCTGTCATTAAACTAGCAGCTGTTGTACAAATTATATTCCAAGATAAAAAAAGAAATTACAGTTTCCATAGTTGCTGCAGATCTAAAAATGATGAAAACCCCAGTCCTACAGGAGCTGACAGAAAAGGAGCTCTGGTGCGATAAGGCTGAGCACATACTCTTGGCTGGGCTGTGTTCAGCTGAATTACTCTTATGAAAGTTAAGCAGAAAAGATCAGGTAAGTATATCCATTATCACAAATGGAAATTCCTTTACAGGTGATTCCAGAAGAAAAAAGCAATCTGCCCTGACTTGAATTCGTAGTTAATGAAATTTTAGAGCTTTGTTTTGCAACTCAAGTTATTCTGATGAAACAAAACCATCAGCAATATTCTCCGCATATTTTTGACAGTGACTGCAGTGAGACTTCTTTTCCTTTGACCTTTACCCATTTTTAGAAATCCCTCATATTCCATTCCTGTTTAACAACCTCTTTCTTGGCCAGTGGAGAATAAATAAAAAGCAAACTATTCAAACAGTTGCAGTGGGGTATTGCAGAGAACAAAGTGGTGGTCTATGCAAGTATAATTCATAGAATATATTCTGGTTTTCAGATGTACAGCTAGCCAAAAAACAACATGTGGAAAGAGTTTTCATGTTTGCAAAAGTACATCTCCAATGTCACTCAGGAATGGAAATGTACTTTATAGTTGTGATACCCCATCACTGGTCAAAAAAACCCCACAACTGACAAAAGGAAAAGAATTCAAAAGGATGAAGGGAGGTTGTATCTTTCCTGCTTCTAATTTTTAAAACAGAAATTCTGGTTTTGTCTGCTCAGTGCTAAGCACCAGTTTCAAAGCAGCACAGGACTTCTTGGAGGACCGGCCACCAACCATTTTAAATCCCAAGCAAAACAGGCTAAGTATTTTTCCCAATTCCTCTAATGAAATAATTAATATTTTTCCTTGAAACTTTCATGGTAATTTCATCTGCAGACTATGCCAGACCCTGAGAATTCTAACCCCAATTGCCTGAGCAGCAGCAAAGCAGTAAGAAACTGAACACAGGAGCTCAGAAAAGGAAGCACTGGGAAACCTTTCCAACAGGAATGTTCTCGGCCCCATCTCTAATAATTGAATAGATGCAAATCACCAGTGTGGTCACAAAGGTGCAGCCCCAGGGTGAATCAGTGCCTGCCTCCACTGCTGGGCTGCAGGGAACCACGGTGACTTGTCTGTTCTGCCCCTGCGGGCTGGCACTGGGGAGGCAACAGGGCAGGGCAGCCCCAGCCACCCACCTGCCCTGGCAGAGCTGGCACCACACAGACAAGGCAACCTGGGATCAATCCCCCCTGGCTGCTGCTCTGGATCTGGGCACAGCCAGACTACTGCAGGCAAACCTTCCCCCAAAAACACAGACAAGCACACTGAAACACCTCGGACAAGCAACCCTTTAAAAAGCTCAGGAAAGATGATCAAACGAAAAAGCAAAAACCTGGCAGAATTTTAGACATTAAATACCATCAGGAGCCATTTTTCCCATCAGATGCTGTACACAACATTAATGGGAATGTTATAATGCTGACAACTTGTTCTTGACTGAATTATGAAGCTAATAATTTACAAATAAAGGATGCAGTACTTGTGTCAATATCTTATGTTGCTAACTGCAGCAAATTAGTACATTTACCTGGTATTATACAGCTGAGACATTTGTTTGGCAGCAAGTCAGGCCAGAAAGAGGGATTAGCATGCTATCATCTTTCTATAGACCGTATTTTTCTACAGCAGATGACACATGAAAGCTACAAGAGAACCTGCTCTGTTTTCCCAGATTTACTCCCCTCCCAGTGCAGTATTTCTTTGTGTTTGATGTACAAGTTGTTACAACCACGAGAGCTTGGATTTAGGGCTAGTCTGGTCAGACATTCAGGAGTACCTGGCTCAGAATGGAGAGCTGCTCCTGAACCCCACCTGGGATAATGAGCCCACCTTTACTCAGACTATGAAACAGTAACACCAAAAACTGTTTAGAGATTGACAGTGTTATCTGGCTGTATAACAAAGTTCCTAAAAATAAATGTTCTAAAATTCATGATTGTCAAGAACTTTAGTACGGTCTGACAGACAAAATACTGCACTAGTACTCAAGAAATCACTGATTTGCTTAACAGGTTTGGTCAAAGGATAATATTTCCCTCGTAAAATGGGGTGTATACCATTTACCTGGCAATTTCACAACCCTGAATCACTAAATACCATTGTGCAAAGGTGTTATTAAGATGACTGCAGTTTTGCCACCAAAGGCACTTACATAGTTGGCACTTAATAATTTTTGGCAGAAGCCAAGACTAAGGTTTAGAAATTCACAATGGTGAATATGAGAGACTCAAAACCAGTGTTACGAAACGACCCACTGTCTACAGTTCTTCCTAATGCATCACACAGACAAGGCAACTCACCACCACCAGGAGTTCATTGCAGAATCCTATGCTGAGATCCAGGAGACCAGTTGGGGACCTAAATATTGATGGGTTTGTATTTTAAAAGTACCTGCCACAAGCCAGGAGTGGGAGCTGAAGCTAGAAATCCCCAGGATTTATTTGGACTGTATCTCATAGTTACCCTTTCAACTGAAACAAGAAGTAGAGCACCTGGGGATCATTCTGTTGTGGTCTGATGGTCACCTCAACACTCACCTATCCCGAGCCCCAACATCTATCCCTGGCTTCTACTTTAAAGCAAGTTACTCAAGAACTCATTTGCACAAGACAAATGGCAAACTCCTGGCTCATTGCCCCAAAAAATGGTTTTACACTTTTTTTCATGTAAATATATTCATTTGAGATATTTCAAACGTTACCTTCCCCTACCTCTAGGCTGAATCACTGAGCATTTGGGGGCCTGGGAAGGGTCTTAAATCTTGACTTGCTTCCAGGAACTAGAAGCTTCTGCTGCAACATTTTGAGCTTGCCAAGAGTCTCTGACTGACCTACAAGGAAGCAGCCTTCTGCATTCAAAGCAGGGAAATTCATTAGTTTTTCACTGCACATACTTTTCCTAGGAATACTAGCTGCAGTCTCCAACAATGGCTTTGGTATGTTAGTACTATGTCAAGCTAGCTGTGCTCATTCAATAAATTACATACTGCAACCATTCGTTTTCTGTTGCTCACATTTGTTTTCCTCACCTCAGAAAACACAAGCACAGCAGCAGAGGCAGCTGACTGCTGTTTGACAAATACCATGCTGACAATATCCTGGCTGCAGCTAATGCTTCCTTAGCACTGAGACCTGTCACCCTACAACACAAGCCCCAGTGGTACTTCTCAAAGCTCAGCTTGCAGCAAAGTACATGAACTGTTTGATTTGCCTTGACAAGATATGCGTAAATAAAGACATGACTGAACTTTACCCCTTGTTCTTGGCAGATCTGGGTTAGTCTTTCCAGCTGCTCATCTTGAATAACCTTTGCCTTCTCATATTGCTGAATCATCATCTCCATCTCCACTTTCACTGGAAGGACATATGCTGGAAAACACAAATGACACTTAAAGCAACCCAGCTGTGATTTGGTTTTTTATCAGAAAGGAAACCTTTACAGGCCAAAGAACATCACCCCTTTCCCCTGCATCTAGAGAACTGGAGTATTTCCAATAGAAGCAGCACTAGGGTACTTTTTTCAAGGATTTCTAACATAGGAAATGCAGGGTCTAGATGTTGTTTGGTCAGACCTCCATCTGCCTGGCTGAACTGAAATGCATGCTGCCTGCTCTTCCCAGATTCCATGCTAGCACAGCTCTTCCCCAGCGTTTACCACAGATTTCCTGAATTGCTGGGTAGGACGATTTTCTGTTCAGAGTCAGTCCCATTCCCTCTAAACTTGAACAGCATAGCTCCCTTAGGAAAAAAACTATTCCAGAACCCTAAGCATTTAGTTCCTAGACTTTGTGGTAAGAAATCAGTCCTTAATGGACAGAGCAGATATTATCATTATTATTATCTTAATGGACTAAGAAAGATCTTTTGAAGAAACGAAAAAGGCATTTATCTTCTATTGCTTTTCAAGCTACAGCCCAGTTTTCAATGGGTCTTCTGAATGGCTCTGGAAATTTTGCTCCCGTCTTAACTATGGCAAACTTGGACTGATCAGAAAAGCTGGTCAATACATACTGCAATTCTTAATGTTTTCTGAAGCTACACAAGATCCTGAAATTCTCTTTCATGCTTCAATCAGAGGGCTATGACGTCTCCCGAACTCTGAATACAGAGTTTCCTGGGCATTTAAACCCAAAACAACTTTGATTTTTCACACATGAGCAAAATGACCATTCATTTATTTCTTTTCCCTAAGCTGCTTGAAGTTGCTGAGCACATAGTAACTTACACTAAAGTCCTTTCCTCCAGGCCCAGCCACAGACTCTTCTCTCTGCAACCTTGACTTGCTGGGGCTTTTTCATCTCCCCTGGTATCTCCCCACACAGGTCTGTACAAAACCCCACTAATACTCCATTTCTATGATGTACAGCCCTGCAAAGAGCACCTCCAGCAGGGAATCCCCAGGGTAAGAAAATCCGCCTGGAACCTGACATAAAACTTAATTACTGACAAAAACTTAGAAAAGGAAGTCCCAAGACAGAGCTGGCTGCATGGTTGGGAAGGTGCAGCAAATATCAGAAAAGCAGACTGGAATCAATTGTTTTGCAGAATCAGGAATGACACCTGGTGGCAAAATACATGAAGCAGGTCAGGGCATTTACTTTACAGGACAGGGGATGGGAAGGTGCCTAACAGGAAAACAAATCAATGAATTACAAAGGCTCCCAAGGAGCAGCAGATACAGCCATGATCTTGAGACCTACTCTCCTCTGTGGGAGTCATAACTCTCTTCTGTTCAGTACTAGTAAAACGTAAGAGAAAGGATTGATAGGAATAGTGGCAGCAAACAATATTCCTGTATTTCAAAAATGTCTTTTTCCCAGCCTGCCAGGTAATGCTTGGAGTCACAAACTGAGTCACCACTCACCATCAATGATCCTCTTCACTCTCCATATCCGCAGTGTGATAATAAGGCTGATAGCATCCCAGGGGCTGCTGGGGCCATTAGCCACTGTCGAGGCCACCATCGGTGCCAAGGACAAGATTATGACAGCACCATCAAACACCTAGAGAGAAATCAGTTTGTTCAAACCTTTCCTTAAAATCATATCCCTGCCATTCCTCTTTGGAATCTCAAAGGACTCCCTGTTTGCCTGAAAGAAATGCAATTATGGTACCTATTTGAAAGGGATAGGAGAGGTGGCCAAACCACAGAAAGGCTTCATCCTTTTTAGGTAGCACAACAGAATTCCTCAGTGCTTTTTATGAGGTGAGGAGAGATAAACTGTGGTGGCAGGGCAGGGGGAGAGAAAGGTATTTGCAAATACTGGCCAAAACCCCCAAGGAGAAATGATAGCCTAAATGTTATTACAGCCAAAGAGTTTTATCATCACTGGTATTTATTACCTGTTACTTGGCATAATGTCATCTAAAAAAAAAGATGCAGTCCCTGTCCCTAGATCTTACTGTCTAAATGAAGAGATCAAGAAGACAAGCAGAAAAAGATGGAGCAAAGAGACTCAGTGGCTCTTGGCCATGCCCTGACTACACAACATGTGTAGGAATGGCTGTGCACCTAGACAGAAGGACTGCCTGCTCTCACTTCTATGGGGCAGCGAGCTTTGCAAGGACTTTGACAACTGGGAACATTCAGAATGATTTATATGACACCAGCTGCATTGGGATTAGATCAGAAAAAGCAATTGTGCAAAGCATTAGACAGAAATGAGCTAGTAAATACGTTTCAGAGCAAACTGGCAGCAGTGTTGTGTCTGTCCCACACTGGCAGAGCAGGGCAGAAGAGAGTACCATGTTCTCACTCCTACTGAGACCCTCCCCTGCTGCCAAAACCCATTGATTAATGGTTTGCATAAAGAGGCAGAGCATAGATTTTTGTAAGAACTACATATTCAGAACTGTGTATAATAATTCAGTGTATAGAAAAGAAATACTTCTTACTGCAGCCACTCAATGGGCAGTAAAAAACATCACTATTCCAAATTACCAGAAAGAATTATCAGAAATTGCTGCATTTAGCCTTAATAATGAGAAGCCCTGAATCAACAATTTAAATGTAATTTCATTTCTTTTAGCAAAACAAGTTAAAATCTTTACAACTTTATTACGAAAATGTGCAAGTCTCTAGATTGCTTAAGCTCCAAGAACACTGGGATTGTCTTCTGGTTCTTCCTGCACAGCAGTGGTTTATGAGGCAGTATCAAGAAAGAGCTTTAATTTTCCTGATCTCCACATTTCTGCTCAGATTATGTATTACTCATAACACACAGATTTCCTTATCTGTCTCTACAAGAGTATGCATATTCTACCTAATTTTTAATTTGCGGTAATAATTACAGTGTTTATCAAAACAATTTCACAATAAAAATGGGGGGTTTGCCAAACTAGTATTTTCTATCAGGAAACTACACGCAATTTTTCAACCAACCCAACTAATTTCAACTCAATTGTGGTAATGGGGATATAGAACTCAAGTGACAATTTTTACATCTCAGGGTAGCAGTATCATCAGTTAGACCAGCATAGCTCTAACAATAAAAGATACAGAGCAAGAAGGGCAAAATCCCTCTCTTCATAAAATATTTTCAAATATTGCACTCTTCTGAGCCTCTCACAGAAAAAGAGACTGCATCACACAGCTATGGATAACACACATAAGGAGAAGAATGTGTGTATTTATCTGCCTTAAAAGATATTGTACTGCATCAGGTTAATAACAAAGCCATCCAAAGCAGTTCTTCATGGTCTTACTGGGGCTGCCAGGAAAATAGCACCAAGAGAGAGAGCTTACCTCTATTTTGTTTTCAATGTAATCCCATATGCCAAGGACCACAATCCTCAAAACAGTCTAGTAAAATAGATTAGGGGGAAAAAAAGATTATGAATGTTATTGCAGTCTTAGATAAACATTTAGTCCTTCACCTATTTAGGGAATAATTTTTTGTCTTATATAAGCTTTATACATTTCTTCTAAATAATAATCAGGTTCTAGAAATAGCTAAATTTCTACATTTAAAAAGAAGATATTGCTTTCCAACCACTATATTGACTTAGTAAAACCTCCACAAACAAGTTCCAAGTTCAAATGCCCATCAGTCTTTCCATCTTCCTAAAATTTTGTTTTCAGATTTGTGTGATTTAGATTACCAACCCTCCCCACCCCGACCCAAGCCTATATAAGATCCACTGTGGGGCCCCCTCAGTCAGAATGGGGGAAAAATTCTCTTTTCTGGCCACCTTTGATATGCCAGCACTTACTTATTTTCTAAGAGAAGTGGCACTGTCCTGTTCTGATGCCTAAAGGTACTGACATTTCATCAGCCTGAAGAGCAAATGCTCTTAACTGGTGTCTAAGGCAGTTGCCTTATCATAAGATCCCAGAAAGTCATAGGGTAAGGGAGAAAAATATCTCTGTGATCCTTTTCTATGAAGCAAAACAACAATAAGTAGCCTCAAGAGCTAAAAAATAAAGAAAGAACACAGAATGAACCAATGGTGAATTCCCATTAAAAAAATTCAGTGGCACCTTTCCTAATTTTTACCCTGGCTTTCAGAAGACATAATAGAAGGAAAAAATCCATCAGTCAACTTGTGATGGAAATTGAACTCACATAAAAGCATAACTGGTAGGGATGTTTCCTGCCAATAGCAACAACAAGGTCAGATTTTAACAGACATGAGGAGGCTACCTGCAGCTGGGAGCCTTGCAAACACCACCAAAATGCTACTTTCTCCACTAAAGAGCAGCATAATCATTTAGTGCTCCGCAGGCCTACGTGTGAGGGGTGACCATGCCCAGAACTGTGCAGAAAAAAGTGACTCTGATGAATACATGTATCTCCTCTTCATTACAAATACAAATATTAAATCCCAAGCAACTCTGAGTTTATGCCAAACATACCAGCAGCACCTAACTGCAGAACAACACTGAATTTTTCAGTAGTGTTCCTATGCATGGTTTTGCCAAACTCCATGAGCCCAATTGCCTCACTTGGCCTGGGATAACTGCTCCGGTCTCTTGGCACTCCAAACCTGGATAACAGCACTTAACCCTGCTTTGCTGAGGCAGACACTGCTGTGGTGCTTCCAGAGCCCAGCCCCACATCACCAAGGAGCAAGAAAGCGAAGCAGCCAACACCTACTCAGAAATGGTGTATGCAAGGGCACAGGCCAAGCCTGGCTGAGAAAGCGAGGCATGAGCCAGGAGACAAAATGCAGCATCCTCTTTCCTCTACAGAAAATGATGATACTGTACACAGACAGCAGGATCTGCCAATGCTGCTGCTCTGTACTCCTAAAAACATGGTACTGCCAAAGCACTTCACAAAGGCAGCATGGGAGTAAGGCTCTTTCCCTATCAACCTACACACCCAAGGTTTATTTACTGTGTGGAGGGAGAGATGCACAAGAGCAGGTGCTCAAGTCCCTAATGACCCCAAACTGGCCAGCACAATGTGATGGAGGCACAAGGTGTAAGTACATGTGCTGTGACCAGCCAAGGCGCTCCTGCAGCCTCAGCTCGGTTCCTGAGCTGTTATTCTGCCAGGCAAAAAGCATCCCAGCTCCTCTGCCAGCATCTCCCTCATTCCTCACTGTGGAGCTGCACAAAATGCTTAAGTACAAGTTACCTGGGGCCAGCACACAGGGCCCACAGCAGGCAGCCATGGGGAAACACATGAGGAAAAGCAGAGCCTTCTATAAAGCTCGGGGTACCACCCTTCCTACAGCCACCCTGCGGAGAGCACCGCTCACTCTCTGCTGTGCTTAAGCAGTATTTATGAAATGCCAGGTCAATAAGCAACTAACTACAGGATGGCTGAGCACTTAACACCTTTACAGAAACTGAGGGTGAAAATCATTCTTCCTTTGGACAGGTGTGCACAAAGGTATGTCCACTGAAACGAGGTATATCTGCACAAAGAAAACGGAAACACCGCCTCACAACCCTAAATATGATTTAACATGGGACTGCTGAGGGAATGTAAAAAAGGACTTCCCTTTCTGCCTTCTACATTCCTCACTGCAGCATTTAAATCAGACTGTGCTACTGTCATGTTAATGGGTGTGAGCACTTCCAAGGGCTGGAAGCTAACACAAATGTTTTCATTCCCACTCTGCTGCGGTGAATCAGCACAAGTCAGCAGTGACTGGAAATCTACTTGGCAGACATTTAATGCAGGATTGGTGTTGGTGCCCAGTAAAACACGCCCAGATGATCAGCACATTGGCTCTCAGCTAGAGCAGACACTGCAGGAAGGTGAGTGGAAGTGTGGGATAATCCAGCTCCCCATCCCAGAGGTGCATCCTTCAGAACCAGCTGGGCAGAACCGGGGATAAGCTTAGAAAACATTTGTTCCCTATGGAAGCTCTTCTAGCTGTGCACCAGCACTGTCACTCTTAAAAAACTCCATCACCACCAAAGTGACAAGAGCCAGGCAAGGCAGTCTTTCCTTGGTGACCCAAGTGAGCCCCAGCCTGGACACTGAGGTGCCCCTGGGCCAGCACAGCTCCAGAAGAGCTCTGGCTGTCCCCACTCTGCCTCTGTGTGTCCATGGCACCAGAGAACAGCCACTGCTGCTGCCACAGCTCTCACCCAGAGGAGGCTGAAGCAAAGAAATTTGGACTGTACTGGGCACCTCCTTGATTGCTCAGTATAATAAATGCTTTGACTGCAATGAAAGCATTGGTATATCTTATACATAATATTTCAGTATTTTTTCCAAAGAAATCAAAAACATGTTTCAAACAAATATATATATATTACATTTGATTGTATATTGTCTCTGTACAGAACTTCAAAAATGAGGAGCTGTTTCAGAATCTGAAAAAATACAGCGACAGAAAACTTAATAATCCAGGAAACTTCCTATGCATTGTTCAAGGACCAAACTGAAAGATGCATATGAATTAAAAGAGAATTGCAATTGTAAAACATTAATCACAGACAAAACAAACGTTAGTCACAACTCTACCATTTATAAGTACAAGAATTTACAAGAAAAAGGAAAAAAATGGAGTAGTACTGCTGTTTCCTACTGATATGCAGGCATTTTTTGGCACAGCAGTAAATGCACACACATAGTTTTGCATTACACCACAGGCATTCTGCACTTTTGAACACAGATTTGAAAAAAACCATTAAGTATCAGTGTGAGTACTGTCCTGTTAAAGGCCACTGCCAGCTTGGTTTTTCGTACTTGACAAAGAAAGCTTTAATACTTGTTGACTGGAAATCTTTTAATTAGAAAGTCTTTAACACATGTATTTTTTAGCTGTATCAGAAATAAATTTTTTTTCTGCTAAAAGCTAATCTATTACATAAAAGTCTGTCCAGTACACTAATAAAAGGGAAATGACTGAACAAATCTGTTAACTTCTTTAAGCTGAAGTAAACCCAGATAAAATTTTAAGCCATTTTTCAGACAGAAATCCAATTTCAAAATTGAGAATGGCTCCTGGTGACACACAATTGTTTGTACATTAATTGTCTGCAGTGAAGTTTAAGATGAGCTGTGTGATGCTGCAGGTTCTCTCTTTAATTTTGTAGGGAAACTTGGCCAAGTCCTTTGCTGAGGCAGCTGTGTGAATTCCCACAATCTGCATTTGTCAGCTGACTGCACGGTACATTAGGTAATTTTAAGTACTTTTCTGCTTGCACAGTTAATATACAATTTACTACTCAGTGAGTCACTGCGTCAAATCCCTCTGTAGTGTGGAGAAATCACCAGGAGGCAGCACAGGAGGGGAAGCTGGCCCAGCAGCATGAGGCAAAGGAGAGCAACTCCACATTTCAAGGTGGGGTAGGGATTGGGCAGGATATAGACAGGATGGGGGAGGCTGGAAAGGATGTCCTTAGAAAAGCCCTTCCTTCCCTCCAGTGCCACAGAACTAATCTGTTACAGAGGTTCCAGAAACTCTGCAGATGAAGCTTTTGCCTTTTGGATATATCTCATAAGACCAAATATTTATTGAAAGCTTTCCCAGAACACCTTGTACCCAATCTGCAATTTATAACCCCTCTCATCTGGGTCACTCCACAGAGGCCTTATAGTCCTTAGATGAGTCCTCTTTTGCCATCTCCTGGTGTGCCTGCCCCAAGCTACTGCATTAGCTGTCCTAGCACACGCTGTCCCCAGACCACCAGAGCCCAGGAGAATGTGCTGGCATGTTTAAACCAGCACATCTTTCTGTTTCCAGGGCACAGGCATCCTCCTCACACAGCTTCTCTTAAACCAAGGCTCTGAAATGAAATGTGAAACTACAGACCCCATGTCACCATCAGCCAGCACAACCCACCCCCACGTCCTGTACTGTGGAACTGCTGGGGCTCCATTAGAACAGGTCCCACAGAAATCATTCCCTGCCAGAGCTTGGTGCCATGAACAGATGTGAACACTGTGTTCTCTCTCACTAATATTACCAGGACTTCACATTTGTCCAAATGCACCTCTGCACAAACTCTGCAGTTCTATTTCTTCTTATCTTCTCCCAATATTGTCACCATCTTAATTCTTAGAATATGGGGAAAACCAATGAGTTTTCAGTTGACAACTCTGTATAGATTTGAAAGGGCATTTCAGGCATGGGAATGGCTCACCAGAGGCTCTACCCATACATGCAGACTGCCCAGGGAGCGGGGCTTAAGCAGCCCTGCATCACAAGTTCTCTCTGGGCAAGGTCACACAAACACTAACACATCTCTGAAACAAATGGTGTAGGAAGTGCTGCAGTGCCACAACCAAGAGATGAAAGCACAGATGAAGCACTGATAGAGCACACTGTAAGTCAGGTATACTACCGGGAATGAAATGGGCAGACTGGCATTTCAGGCAGATGTCCAGCTAGATTCCTAGAACTACATTTACAGGACCATTTTTCATGGTAACTACTTTTTTTGCAGCCAGAAAATTGGTTAGTAAAGAAATTTCCCAGTATATTAATGTTTAGTTTATACACACTGGCAAAGAAGGAAGCCTAAATTTACCTTAATAAATCATATTAATATACAAAATCGGTATTTTTGTTCCTATATCCCACTAATGAATCCATTAAAAAAAAAACCATACACAACAAGCAATGAAGTGCATTCACGCACCATGAGAAAAGTTGTGTGTACATGGAATAAAAGTAAACACACATAAGAGAAACCACAGCTCACAGAAGAATAATAGATTATTGTCTTTCCACTCAGCTCTTTGAAGCTCACAAATAATACAACAAAAGTAACATAACTGAGCTTTTAACATAAATTATAAATTTTGTTAATGGGAACAGCATTATTTACTTAGTTCTGTCATTTGGGATAGTTTTTCTTTTTTAACAGAACCTTAACAGCAGAGTCTCCCTTTGGAGGTTTTATTCCTTTCAAGAGTTGCTATCAATAAGCAGAAAAGCGGCAGGTTACTATCAACACTTCCTTTAGACATACAGGATGAGGAAAAAGCCTTGGAGTTTTTTCCTCCTGTGAGCCACAGCTAACGAAACAGATTGTTTATCAGCTGGGATCCCACACTTTCTACTCAATTTGAGAGCCCATTTCTTGGACACAGATGCCAGAAAAAAGCCACATTTTGGTGCTTGCCTGACTTTGAGCACATAAGATTTGGTTCCTCCCAAGGAAACACTCGAGTGCTTCCCTTCAGCAGAACGCCTGAGTGCTGGGCTGACTGAAACACAGAGCAATGCAAACAACTAAATATCAAGGAACTCCATTCTTGCACAGTCTCGTCAGTCTTAGTGGAAAAGCAGGACTGAACAACAGCCACAGAACCACGTATTTGTGGCAATGTGCTAAGACTGTTAAAAGCAGACTTCAATCCACTTACCAAAACACTGTGACATTTCCCATCTTCCTTTCCTCAGCCAACTAATACCAAGGCTGCATTTGCCCTCTTGAGAGGGTGTAACCCCGGCCTTGCCTTGCTGTTGATACTGGGATTTTCTCCCAGTGTCTCTTTCTTCTCTTCTGTCTTAACATCTGGGTAACATTTGGTGCACAGACAAATCATAGTGATGTATGTAAACAGAGACAAACATACACAATCATCACCACTAGTAAATCCTGTTCAGATACTTGGAAGAAAGCAAACAGAGCTGATGTGCACTTCACTTGAATAAGGATATTTTAATGCTGCAAACTCACAGACAGTGACAGAGTATAAAATGAACAGAGTGCTTTTAAGGCTTGTGGCTATAACACAAGCCTAGGGAGAGCAAGATGATGCTGTGAGAGCAGCTACTCAACTTTGTTGGCAGCTGTTCTGGTGGTATTTGCCAGCTGCTGGCATGTTTAGCCCCCTCATTTTAACCAAGCAGAAAGCCCGTGCTTGTTTAACTCCAACATGATACGACTGCAATTACTTGCAATGCTTTGAGAGCACCACCTTTAATCAGTCGTATGCTTCCAAAATATTCAGATTTTGTGCTGAAAATTTTCTGGGTCTTAACAAGTCTTTTACAACTTTCTTTGTTCTTTAAGCTGAGGCCTTTCGGAAGACTTGTGTACCCATACTTACAACTAATGGGAACCAAATTACAGAATAAACAGCACACATCCAAACGTAGGACATGGTACTTGCTATGGAAACAACCTTTTCTGAACACCAGAAACCTCGAATCCTTGCTTTGAGTTGAAAAACAATGACTGAAGGATTCATCAATCCTCAGCAGTTGCCTGTTATATCCAAGCAAACTAATTAAACCTGCTCATCTCTAGAATATCATCCTGGCATGAAGTCACAGACTGCAGAATCTCACTCTATCACATGATCTTCTCAACAAATGATCCCAAAGACAGCTGACTCATGGTATGGGAATCAGAGGGAAAAAAATCCCCTGAAAGGACCAAAGGAGTAAACAAAATTATGATGGGTGAAAAAAAAAGCCACTTGCCATTTTTGCAGTATTTTGTAACCTCTTAGAAAAAAAAAATTATGCAGATGACAGAAAATTATACCCTCTGTTTTCCCTCTCATAAGACACAATTCGACTTGCACTCAACCTGGCATGAGGCCAACCTCAGCAAATCCAGCAGGAAAGGTACACCTGAACTCTCTCTCCCAGACTGGTGGTCTCTGAAGCACATCCAGTTGCTGTGTGGAGCCACCTCTGCCTCTGAGACGTCAAATGAACTCATATCCAAAAATCTAATGTGCACCTCACATGGCTGTCTCGTGGCCTCATTTTTCTTTGATCTAAATTCAAACCATAATCAAAGAGGTGAAGGAAGATAATTTGGAAAACAGAAGTAGATAATGAAGTCGTGATAAGTTTATAATAAATGAGAACAGCAAGTAGACAAAGTAGTTCCAAATACCTAATAAAGAGAGGAGAAAAGCCAACACAGATCTAAAATGACGATGGTGAGTCAGGGAACCTGTTCTGGCTCTGTGAAACACTTGTTATTCTTTTCCTGCGAAATACTTGTGAACCAGTTCATCCACTTTGGAGGGTACCCTGTCCCAGCAGAACTGAAACAACTAATTCCTTCCTTGAGCCAGATGAGTCCCGGCCTCGAGGATGTGTCTGCAGTGCCACAGGCAGCCCAACAACAGCTGTGCACTCAGGGAGCGACACGGGAGCCAGGCACTGCAGCACGTGTGAGCAGAGTGCTGGTGGTGCAAGTGGATCAAAACAAAACTGGAGGCTGCAGTCCAGCAGAAAGGACTTGAGGAGCACAGGAGAGGCTTTTGGTGTAACCAGCTCCAGAAAGCAAAGGGGATCAGGTAAGCATGGTTGTGCAGCCATGCTGGTAGCTGCAGCTACAAGCTGATCCTGTTGGGAAGCTCAGGGTTACAGGGAGCTCTGGGGTGCTAATCCCCCCTGAGGAAAGGGTCTGGAGGGGAAAGTATTTCTGTAAAGGGAACACACACCATCTAGCAAACCTGAGTCTCTGAGAATTAGGATGTGCAATTCACAAAGGAAACACTCTGCAGATGTTTTTTAAATTGTTTAGAGATTATTTTCAGTCAGCTGCATGTAACCTACAGCCCACCATCACTGTCAAAGGATGGGGACAGTAATGGGACCTATTTGTGTAACTGCAGCAGCAGAAGGCTGGGATGCAGAGCAGCCTGAGATCCCTGCCTGCCATCAAACAGACCTTTCAGAAAGCACCTGCTGACACCACCAGCTAAAAAACCCTGTGTAGAAATACAAAATGATGTATGTAAATGTATTTCATCAGGAGCACGAGAGAAATCACCAATGATGAGTATGATTTCAACACAAGTGATCCAATAAATCTTTTGCAGATATCACAGCTCTTTACTGGTTTTTTGTAATCCTCACCTTGTAAGTATCTAAATTTACTATAGAGTGAGGACTTTAACAAACCTCTGTGGATTATATTTTGTCCTATGAAACCAGAAAAAAAAAAAGAAATATTTAAGTCCAAGAGATACTCCAACTTAACAAACATAAATTTTTTTTTTGTGACAAGTAACATATTGTAACTGAAAAATTGCCATAAAAGCATTTTTGATTCTTTCAGCGGCAGTCTCAATGTCTCAATACCAACGACCTCTTTCTGGAACAAAGCTGAAAGCTTAAAAAAGCAGATTATCCCATTTGGTCATTTGTTACATCATGATTAGATCCTTTTCCAGTGCATACATTCATACACATTTTGGCAAAGAAATTCACCATTTGTTTCATTCTCTGACTAGGTCTACACGCAGCAACCTAGAATATATAAACCACCTTAATAAATTGTGAGAGGAGATAATTCCACTCCCAAAACAGATCTTTTTGTAAAAACTCCCGTGGATCTTTATTCTTGAAAAACACATCTTCATCTTAATCCTATACCTTATACCCAATGATACTGATAACAAATGGATCAAACTATCCTGTCCAGTACCTGTAGTGATTCAGAGATGATTATTTCTTTCTGCAGCTTTCCAATTATAATTTGTAAAGCAATATCTCCTATTCCATGTTTCCTCACCAATTCTAAGCAACTGACAAATAGTGCTAATCTAAATAACAATTTTTAGTTTGCTAAGTAGAAGCAGCAACAAGACATTTTTGCTTGTTTTTACCCTTAAAATACACTGTGCTACATTATTTACAGTCAAACTACTGTAAAACTCTAGCTAATTCCAGTGACAACATAAAAATACTTTGCAGTTCTGTATGTGGTGAAAGACTTTGGTCATACATACCTCTGAAAAGAAAACAGAGAGGATGACTAGGCTGATCCAGTGAATTACTCCTGCAAACTGGGAAGCACTTGAAACTGCAATTAACATAATACAACAAAGGGTCATTACAGTAGCAGAGTGCAACTTTGGTTTAGTATAATTAGTACTGCCACAACTTACATATGGTAAAGCTTGCTTTCTTAAATTTTGCAATGGAAGTACCAGAAAGAGGATGGGATGCAATGGGACATGGAACTCCAGCCCTGCCAGCTGCTCACCCTAGTTCACTGTGTTAGCAGCTCTTCACTGGAGCTTTTACAGATATTACTGCTGGTGAGCAAGGGCAGACACACAGCTCAGGTCTTTGATGCTCTGCCACTGCTTCATGTTCTCACCCCATGCGCTGCTTTAGTACAAGATGTGTGACAAATTCCTATGTACCTAAAAATCCAGAGTTAGAATTCAGTAAGGAAACAGAATGCTCTACTATCCCCACGTTATTCCTTGTCTTCAGTCTTTGACAATTCAGCTCAGACGATCAGCATTTTTCTGGAACAGGTGCTTAAAAACTAGTGCTCAAAACGGGCTTCAAAATACATTTCATGCTGACAGAAAAACACAGAAAATTGACAGGGTCCACTAACTCAACTGCTAGCAATTCCTACTCCCACATGCTCCCAAGTTTGGATTAAGGGAATGAAGAGAAAACATTCTCTCCTTATTCAGGGTATTTGTGAGCCTACCATCTCCACAGCAGACAGACCAGAGCAGTCTGCAGTCTTGCAGTGTCAGAGAATGACTGTGTAAGGCAAGCAGTGGCTGCAGCACAGAGGTGCAAGGCTGTGGCAGAATTAACGACGCCCCAAGAACACACAGGGCACACACTAAATGAACAATTTTATTTTTAAATCAGAATCGATTAATATGGGAAGGAGAGGAGAAGGATGTAGGAAGAAATCAGGAGTACGCGCTGCTACTGCAACTCTCACTGCTGAAGCTCTTTTGGGGCTTGATGAGAGAGCATTTGCTGTGCTGCAGCAGAGGAACTACTTAGAGGTGAAACAAATCGGCAAAACAAAAGATAATAAAGTTTCCTAAGGCACTATCTTTATTGGGCAGCCTGAAGAACTGGAAACCCTCCGGACGCAGTTTTTCCAACAGCGGCCGAGTGACATAAAAGGCTCCCGCTGCCCCCTAGCGACTAAAAAAGACACAGCAACCACGAATTCGGGACGAAAATTCATCCTGACAAACGCTGAGCGACCATTGCAGAAGCTCGGAGGAGAAGCACTTGCTTTCAGTGGATGTTTTTCCCTCTGACTTCCTGGCAGATACGCACTGCGAGGATGTGTCTGTGATGCTGTTGGTTTGGGCAAGCCCCGAACCCCGCGCTGCCGAGGCACCGCTGCAGCACAGGCGGTGCCCCCTTGGCACAGCCCCGCACGGCCTCCGCCAGGGCTCAGGGCCGGCAGCCCGGGAGCGGAGCTTCTCAGCTCCACGCTGGGCAGGGAGGCCTGGTGCCTTCCACACAAGCACCTCCTGCAGCTGACTGCAGAAGGAGGGCAGCACTAACACGATTTCCTAAGTTCCTTTCCCCCGAAACTGCTGAAGATGAGGAGTGGATAGCATGGTCTGTATTTCTGAGACCACAACCCGGTTTTTTTTTGTTTGGTTGGTTTTTTTAATGAGGTGCAAGTGAGTTAATACTCATCTATTTCTGCTTTTGCAGAACATCACAAGGTATTGAGATGTTATTTTGTTACTGCATGCGAGGAGCTTTGAAGATAGACTTAAAAAACCTGATTACAGGACAGAGACCTGAACCAAAAGACTTATCATTTGTCCCTTGCCTTCTGAGGTTTCTAACTCTGGTACGAATATGCTTTGTGCTAAAATACCCCAAAAGGTCTCTGACCTTTTCATGTGTGTGTCCTACAGTTTGCAAATGTGGTGTCCACCTCTGAAACCAACAGCTTTGTACATAGGATAAGTGCATCACGCAACCTAAGACAACACTGAAAGTAGGAGAGAAAAAAGATGCTCTAAAAATGTCACAGCCAAAGAAAACATCAGGTTTCTTTTGCTGCATTTTTTTTGTTTGGTTGGTTTTCTTTCAATAAAGGGAGGCTTCCTAAGTAATTACAGTCTATAGCACGGATTAGCAGTTGTTATTATGGACAGAGTTGGAAGTGATGTGCTCTAAGGCATCCTAATGCACTGCTTGGTTTTATAAAGAATAAGGAACTCTTTAAAATGGCAATTCCATTTTTGAGAAACATAGTTATGGGCTAATGGGTTTTCAAAACCTTAATGTGACACACATCCCTCATAAGGCTCAACTGGAATACTTATATCAGCATCATCCAGACAGCCTTTATCTGATTTAAAACAAGATAGAAGGTATTCAAACTTGGCAAAGGCAAAAAGCCTCATGGCATGATTCAGTAGTTAAAACGTAAAGCAGTAACCCAAGTGGACTGGGTCCTGAGAAAATCCATCCAGGCAGGGGCCACCTCTGAACAGTGAGGTCACCTGGCTCAACCAAACACCTACAGGTCATGCACAAGGTGTAAGCTGCAGAGCTTTCAGCAGTGTCACATGCACCAGGCACACAGAGGAGCAATGACGCCTAAAGTAAAGCTTTCTTTAGAAGGTTCTTCAGAAGACAGATGGTGAGAAAATGGGTGCTTCCAAAGGAGAGTAACCAACAACTGTTACAACTCAGAGAAATCAACAGTCTTTAAACTCCTCGTCTCCACAGGAAGTGAAAACTCTCTACATAAACAGAAAGATGTGACATCTCAATAAATATTGTTGAAAGCTTCTTCCTTGTTCAGTTCTTAAGGACTTACATGCACAATTAGCATTCCTGACTTTTTTGAAAGTGGCAGACTCATCCAAATCCTGGACTTCCTCATCCAAAAGTGGTGAGAGACCAGAGAATACAGAAAATAACAGCTGTAACCGAGGGGCCACGCTCAGAACAGTGTGTGCAGCATGGACAGATGGGTGGATATGGTGAGCAACAGCGTGGAATGACACACAGTCATTTATTCGTCTTACAGAGTTTATGAAATGGCTGCAATTATCACCAAAGTCCCTTAAAGTCATCTTCATACAACTGCAATACCTGAATCTTTACTCCACTACGATCAATTGACAAATTACAACAGTAAAAGGACTTCAACAGAATAAAAACTTGGTCTGTTCAGTTCAAAGCTGCCACAGAAGACACCAGACCATGACTCTTTTGTGCTATGTATTCTTGCATTTATGGGATTGTCTGAACTGCAGCTGCCATTTCAACACATCTGAGATTGCATGAAGATACTAGAGGCTGCTCCTCAACATTTAGCAAAGGGAAAGTGTAGGTGGTGTTTGTGGTCAAGTCAACTTTGTATCATAAAAGAAAAAAGAAAAAAAAGAAAAAAAGGGGTGGAATGGAGGAAAAGAAGAGTAGGGAAAAAAAAAAAAAGATGAATTAGGAAGCAAGCCAGCAGCATTAAAACTTCCATTGTGGAACCTGTGTAGAGTGAATTCAGATAAAGCAAAACTCCATTCAAGTCATTATTTCACTCACAGTGTGTTAGCAAAGAAGAACGAAAATCTGTATCATTTCAGTGCATTACAAGCTAGAAGGCTGCAATTTCAATTCCTAACCACTTGAGCAGAAGTAAATTAATAGGAGGCAACACCAAACACCCTATTTATTTTTGTATGTCCATCACTTTTGTATATCCACATGTGATGGGTATCAGAGATTATTGATGCACAGATTTTTCTTCCGTGCATATGTAATATGCCTGTGAAGGACAGAGCTTTTCAAGTTGTCATATTGACAACACCTGTGAATCTCTGCATGTACACTTTGCTTGTATCCTTTGAAAATTTGTTCTGCACTGAATTCGTTATTTGACCTGGATTTGGTCAGAATAATAAGGAAGAGACTGACTTCACTATACCAGGGTTCCACAAAAACACATTTCTTACCTAGCCTAGTAATCATTTAAACGGTAAGAAAAAAACATCCCAAACATCCTCCCCGTTCAAAAACCTCCCAGCAAATTAAGCCTTTATTTCATCAAAATTAAGAAAAAAAAAAAGGGAAAAAAAATCAAAATTAAAAAAAAATCCTCCTACTCACACTGGAGAAGCTTTATATCTATTAGGAGTTCCAGAGTCAGAAGAATCACCACCAATACTACACAGGCTACCAGGAAACTGTTGAGACTTGCACTGAGCAAAAATACCTGCCACACAGCTGCTCGTCTCCCACAGCACGGTTTTAGCCAGTTAGATCTAAGGAAATAAAATTAAGGGAAAAACAAGAAAAGAAAAGAAGAAGAAGTGAAAAAGGAAAAGAGCTAAAGAGCAGTGAACTCAAAATTGTAAGTTCTGCTGTTATGGATATACTCAGCAATAATGAACAAAGACTTTGCAAAGTTCACTTTCACTGGTTTCTTTACCAAGAAAAATGTAAGAAAAACCTTTGCCCTGGGATCTTCCCCAGCTCTGGAGTGTACTGGTGTCCAAGTGCTTTCAATGTACTGAGTCATGCAGCCCTAATTATCATCCACACATTTCTACTTTCTTCCGAGCTCACTAGTGTTCATGTGCTCTTATTTTGACATACATGCTGCATTCACTTATCAGTGAGTACCAAGGACTCTGCTATTTAGAAGTTAATGACTTTTTTGAAAGGATTTCTCTGCTACTGAATTTTCTGGTCATGCACCTTTATCCCTGCTCTGCTATGAGACAGATCTGACAAGGGCTGCCAAATCTGGGTTGCAACAATCAGTCCACGACATCATGGAAAAGAACAACAGGAATCTGGAAAACACCAAAGAATAAGCTCAGTGACTCCACAGCTACACTTTAGAGTAGCAAAAGTACGCAGCCTGGCAAAGTGTCAAACCTCTGGCCAAGGCTCTCTTGCCTGGCTACTTGTCCAACTCTCATCAATCTGTTTGTGGATCAGGCCAAGAATTACCTTGCCAGAGTTTGGGGGGACAGCATGCACCAGGGACCGCTCCCAAACCTCGTTTGGATGAGGTCGCCCTTTTTCAGAGGAAAAACAAGGTTTAGGCAGGATGCAGGAAGCTGTGAGAAGGCTGAGTTCTGAGGACCAGAACTCTGGAGGGAAGTTGATGAAGCAGGAAACATTGCACTAGTGTTGTGCTAATGCAGATACACACACGAGGGTTGCTAAAAAGTATGTTTTTTCTTTTAGGAGTATTGGTAATAGGAGTAACAGTAGCAGGGACTTCAGAAGCATAAAGCCCATCCTGATACTGTTTATCTCCTAACTCCTCCCCCTCAGTGTCACTTTGATGCAATATCACATCATTTCTCATCACAGTGTTCTGCAGTGTTCCTGTACTGGCTCACCTCAGAAAGTTCAGATGGGATGGTTGCCTGACACTTCAGATTTTCACAGCACTGTAAATACACATTAGGTAATGAAAAGCTGACATGATTTATTAACCAGGGTTTTAAGAGCTGCAAGTGCGGTGCAGTAACCCCACAGTCTGACTAAAATATCAATACACAGAAATCAGTGGTGTACAAGAAGATATGACGATACTGATCAATTCCTAATAAACAGCTCTAGACTCAATAACTCACGTTATAATCAAACACTTGGAAACCATCACAAAATCTTCTCTGACATACTCACAAATGAGGGAGAAAGCAATGCCAAGCAGTGCTCAGAGACTTGACACTTTCAAGCAGCTTCTCAGAATTAAGCATATCAACACCACTTGTAGTCAGATTGCCTGATTGCCTGACTGTAAAAGACCTCCTCAACTGATTCTCAAAGCTTCAGAGAAGATTTGACAAGTGTTACTATCAGGAACTTGCCCTTAGGTTAAACTTTGTTATGGCTCCAGCCTGAATACAGAATGCACTAGATTTTAAACAGGTTATATTAAAACATAAGGCAAAAAAAGGCACTGGGATAGGGCCTTTTTGCCAACTTGATCATTTAATGGATTTTATTTTACATCATCTCAAAACAGGATAACTTGTTTTTAATGCAACTATGATTTCGGGCTTAGGATTGGGTTTTTTTTAGACATTTCTAAAAACGATGAGGGAGGATGGCTCTGTTTAAACATAACAGGCTTTAGTCCCATTCTCTGTTTACCTTCCCTTCTCCAAAAGACCTATTATGCCAGTATTTTAATATTGCATGGCAGCTTTCCCTATTCACAGAATCATCAGTAGAGGGCCCAAGTACCTGCCTTTAAAAGCTCTGCATAGTTAAGATTTTCAAACATACCAAATGCACCAGTAAGAATAAACCAACTGTAATACTTGGCATACAATACACATAACCATGATAATTGTTACTCAAGCTATTAATTACTTATAGAGTCCGAAATAACATTTGGTTACTCTGTCTGTTCAGTAGTATTACTCAATATTAATAACACCAATTCTAAAAAGCTTCTTAATGAAACTACCAGTTAACAATTGAAAAAGCAAGCAGCTTAAGAGGTCCAGTGCAGCTCACCTGCGTATTTCCACCTGTATCACATTCATAAGAAGTCATATATAAAAAAGTCAAACTCATATATAAAGTGATTTCAAAGACATAAATGTATTTGAAATTTAAGCACTGAAGAACCACCTTCAGTGCTGTATCCTAACTTGCTACACCAAGGTGAGTTAGTCGAGCACTTGGCCTGTGGATGGACAGTGACCAGCACCTGCACACCACCGTCTAGAGGCTGACATGCCAACCACCCTGACTCCTAACACACAAATCTCACCTCTTTAACCCTGGAACCTGTTTTAGCAGAGTAGTCTCTCTCTCTCTCCCTTCATTGATGTGCAAGGGCTCATCCATTCAACAGATGAGAAATACGGTTTTGGAGAAAAACAAACTCCTCCCAGAATTACTGTGGGGGTAATTCCAAAATTCTGGCCATTTCACCTGTGACACTGCAAAGCTACACTTAAAATTTTAAGCTCAGATGAGAAAGTCAGCAACACAGAATTTTCAAAAAGCCCAAAAAACCAAAATATAACTCACACAGCTCATAAATTTATGAAGAGATTTCATACTAACCACAGACAAGTAAAAGACTTTTCTCTCTCACTTCAGACAAAAACCCCAAACCAAACAAAAAACCAAATCACCAAAAACCCACGAACTAGTAAAGAAGTCCCCTATTTTGTTCAGAGAATAAGTACACATCCTATTGGTGTCCTGGCTGTGTTTGCTTGAACTCACAGACAAGTTTGACTTCGGAAAACTTTCCTGCATGACTTCAAACAGGTTCATCAGGTATTTCAGCTACTTTGTCTCTACAACAGAAATATCGTTTACCTTTCTTACAATGCCTGATGAAGTAAATTAATGTACCAGCACAGGAATTATTTAATTGCTGGTGACACTGGGCTGTAAAGTTTTGTTCTGAGACATTAAAATATATTTAGTGGAATTTTACCAGGGGTAGTTCTTTTAAAAGACACTTTCACACATGGTTTTGTGCAAAACCAATCTGTCATCATCCTGTTAGTCTTACTAATAAACAGCTTGGAAAAAAAAGAACATAAGGCAAAACTGGGAAAGGTTGAGCATATTTATCTGGTAAGGAACCACTACAAACAGTTTTTTCAAGCTGTTAACAGCTGTCACTGTTTCTATTTTCTGGTCTTGTAAACAAATACCCCAAAATCTGCATTATACCTTACCCTGTCTTTTCTTTCTTTCTTTTGGCTAAACACCAAGTGTTTGCACCTCACAAGATGGTTATGATCAGAAAACAGAAGGATGGATGAGATCCAAATTGCTATCTGAAGGAGCAAAAAGGCCATGGTCAGGAAGTGACAGGAACACAGGCTTAATAACAATACAAAATCTGGCTGAGACAACACAGACAGCAGAGCCTCACAGCAGGCTGCAGAGAGCAGCTGGAGGCCTTAGGCAGCTAACTCCAAGGAACACACAGAGCTCTGCACCTCTTTTCTGGACTTCTACAAGCTTGGTTAACTACAGAACTTTAACTACTGAGAACACTCTCATCTTTCCCCCCCCTGAAACTTGCACTATTTCAAACCCCACAGCATTTCTTGGAAGACTCCTGAAAAACTCTGCTGCTCAAATGGCAAGAGATACTCCCCCTTTTTTCTCCCTAAACTCACCCATGGCCAGTTTATACACACTCATTCTTGTGCCAATATTATTCTTTAGCTTGATTAGGTCTTTTCCCTAGTTGGCATTTTGTCCATGATGCATTATACACAGTAATGGCAGCCACTTGTGTAATTTAATTAAAGTCCATGCTTTCTGTAGAACAGACACTCAGTTTCTGTAACTATCCCAGCAGCCTCTTCTGCATGTGAATACAGACAACTAGAGCAGTAGATGTTATTTTGCAATAGGCTTAATTAATTACATGAATGCTTCCCAGCTCTATTTGAAGTACTTGAAGCTTTCTAGGATCATTTATGCTTTCTTTATAGGTGTATATCACACCATTTGCTCACAGACATCCCGTGATTACCTGGCCTTCTACTCCTCTCACCAGAAAATTGCTTATTAAGTTTTCCTTTTTATGTTAAGATCTTCGGTGAAATATTAACATCAGCCTCAAAAACTCCCTTTGAGCCACATAAGAACAGCCATACTAGGAGTTCATACTGAACAAAGGCTTGGCAACCTGTCTCCAACAGTGGCCACGAGCAGATGCCTCAAGATGACTAAGAACATAGCAAACATATAAATCCTTCCCCTCAACATTCTCACAGCATCCAACTCTTTTCCATTTGGTCACTCCCTGAGACAGATGTGTTTTCTCAGGCTGTACTTAGTAACCTTCAATGAATTTCGCTTCTGCAAACCCGTCCAACCTCCCGTTGGGGGGATATGCTACCCTCAGCCACACATCCTTCAGAAAGCAGCTTCAGGCATCCACCGCCCTCTGTGCCAAGAGCAAACTCTTTGTTTCTTGGGAACTGGGCCTTAATCAATGAATGTACCTTAGAGATTGTATTGGGAGGGGGTGTGTGGGTGTCAAACCTAATTTAACCTCTCTGTGTCACTGACTTTGTAATATCAATCAAATCTCAGTCAGCCTTCTCTTTTCCAGACTGCAGAGCCCTAGTTTACATAGTAATCTCCAATGGAAGTTGTATCACATCTTTGATCACTCTTTTCCTTTGATTCTTTTCCAATTCTTTTATACCTACCATATCCTTTTTGACAGGGACCAGAACTGCACTTGTGTTCAAGATGTGGGCAAAGCCTGGATATACAGAGAGGCACAACAGCAGCCTCTCTTTTATTCTCTGCTCCTTTTCCTAAGCAATCCTAAGATTTGATTTGCTTTTAGATTGTTGCTCAGCATTTAGCTGATTTTTTTTACAGACCTGCCTTCCAGACAAATATTCCTCTTTTCCACATTTCCCCTTTGCCCTATTGCTCACCCATATTTCAATTTTTGCCCCAAGCCATATCTTCCCCAACACAGACAATTAATTCCAGTGTCAAGCCAGACAAATTAGACCTATGTCATTTCCAGGCTCCAGTAAAGAGCTTTGCAAACAGGGATCTGTGGGCTACGATTGCTACATTTCTACCCACAAAAACTACCTGGGAAAAGCAAGTTCTGCTGGAAAAATACAGAGGTATCTCCAAACCAAAAAAGTCTTAAAATCGCTGAGCTAGAAAATTAATTCTTCATCTTACTTACAGTACTGTTCTCTCTATCAATTGATAAAAGACATGAGAGGGACACACTCAAAGCACTTAGGTACTGGGATAAACATAGTAATGAGCTACTCTGGAAAACAAAATTTACAAAATGAAACACTTAAAAGGCTGTGTACAGAAAGAGAAATTTCTAAATCACTAAACGCCCCTGTAACATAGCCCAAAATTTCATGTTTTCTCTGCTGAAGAGCTGGGCACCTCACAGGTCCTGTTGAGCTGAATGCTCCTTTTCTGCTGCAGTGCAGGTCTGCGTTGGACCACAGCACCGAGAGGAGCAGTGATATAGTACTGCACAAAGAACACATCAGCACTACAATCTTATTTACTGCATCCTCATGTCAGGATTTTGCACCATCTTTCTGGATTCAGACTATGACTGGCAGCTAAGACTAAATTACAAGTCACTTTCGTAAATGCAAGGAGCTTGCTCGCTACATGAAATAGTTGTGCCCTCCAAAACCTTTGCACTTTATCTCGGGCTTGGACCTCATTATTCACCACGAATCCAGGATCTGCATGAGGTGCACAAAACTTTTAAGAAAAGGGACTATTTTTAATTATGCCCAGATAAAGACAAGAAAAGCAGAAAACAAGAGAAATGTGAGCACTGGATCTAGCCGAGTTCTTTTAGATAAAGCACCTTTAAGCTTTGTAGAGAGCACAAGTAAAATACCTCAAAAAGATCCAAGTAATATCTGAAAGGTGAATATGAAAACCAAAATAATGACATCTACTACTTGGTACAATTACAGAAGACAGACTGAAGGAACAGACATCTTCTCCCAGGACGGGTGAATACATTCACCAGCAAGGTCTTGGCAGCTGGTTTAACATGTGAGCTCACAACTCTTCTCTGTGTTAATTTCTGCATCTCTGTAAATTTCTGTTCAGTTTTGTTTTCCCTTCCTTTCTCTCTCCCCTTATGATTATTTTTTCAGATATTCCCACTATTTAATGCACTTTCTAGCTGTGACCAAACAAATCTAAGGCTACGAACAGATGATCATAAATTGTTAAATTACAACAGCGTGACTATTTACAGCTAATGTCAAATGAGTCACATTAACTGTGTGAACTCAAACTTTACAGCTTTTGATGTAAAATACAGTATTTGAAAGCACCTTCATGTTTCAAATTTTTAACATTAAAACTCAAGAGCTGCAATTAAAAACAACAAATAATTTAAAAGCTGGTGTATATCTCTCCCCGCTTGTTTCTCAATCGCCAATAAACAGATCTTTATCCAGAGAGGCTCTTATTTATCTGCACACACACAAATATATAGTCTGTAGTGTAACTATCTGTAAATTTTTATGTAATTTATTGTGATTGATAGCTCTGAACTGGAACTTACAGAAAATATAGGAAGAAGAGCTTTTCCCTATCCATGTATTACTTTCTGCACGTTGTCAATTTTTCTGCTATTCTCCATCACTTTTATTGGACTTGATGCAAAAAAAGCAGTAGAGAGAAACTATTTTTTGAAAAACAGAATACTTGATCAGAAAAAAAAGAAATTACGAGTGGCATTTAAAGCAATGTTAACATTTAAAAATCATCTCACCTTTCTGGGTGATTAGTCTCCTTAAAGAAACGTTTGCATACTCTTTTCATGCAAATTGAGTTCAATGCAGTCACAGCCTCTCCAGTAAATTCAGGACAACACATTTTGTGTTTTGTTTGAGGGTTTCAGGTAGAGCAGAATGGTTTTTCCTGCCTGATTACCTTTTCTCTACTTACAGGTGTACATCAGGGACAGGCTTAATGTGCCCCTAACCTGAAGTCCTTTCTTTGTTGCTTAGCACAACGATCAGCACTGTTACCTAAATTTCTGACAAAGCCAGCTCAAACTGTCCACAAAATTCCTTCAACAACACCTACAGACAGGAAGTGACTGCCATGACGAATTTGATATGAAAAAGCAAAGACCTATCAAACTGCACAAAGTAAGACTTTTATTCCAGTATTAAAGCCATAGGAATGTCAGCTTACATACGGTCTGTCTAACAAGTTAGAGACACACCACAACTTCCTTTTTCCTTTTCTTTTTTTCTTGTCTTGTGGGAGGGGTAGCTAGTGTGATGCCATCTCACAGTTTCCAGGTACACAAAGAGAGTTATGACCCACCTACTCCTGACTGCCTATTAATACCAGCTTTATCAAGAGAAACATTCCCTCAGATGAAACAAAAAGCTCCCCTAGGTAGCAATCAGGTCAAATCTGTGCTTGGACCCTGAACACCTCGTAGCCTTTAAGAAGGAAAGGTAGAGGAGAACCTTGTGTGCACCTTGAGGCACGCACAACTAAACCGCTAAATCAGAAGATTCCTCTCTTGCCCTGTTGTTCATCTCTAGTCTGATGTCTCTCTTGCTGCTCCATGGAAGGAAATTAAGACTTACTGGTCAATGTCCAGAGTTACCAGTGACTGTGGACAATTATGCTGTCTCACAAGGTTGTGGATAGATGCAGCTTGTAATAACCACCCAGTCTTGTCCAAGCACAGGGATGTGCCAGAACCTCGCAATCAGAACGGCTACAGCCTGGCCAGATCAGCTGCAGATCTAGAACAGAGCCACACAGAATGCATGCAGGTCCATGCAGGTTGGCACCCTCTCTGAAATTCTCTGGGAAATGCATACAGAAAGTTAACACATGGGGTCTGCAACAAAGGGAGACTTCCAGGGAAGGGAATCTTTCATACTCTCTGCCATTAGCAGTATCTTGTGGTATCTCCACCTGCACTCTCTACAGCAGCACTGGGGTAACAGAGCCTCAGTTACAAAGATGGATGCTGGCTAAAACTACAGGGATTTTGACATTTTCTGCCACCTCCTGTGCTGCCCTCCCCACATCCCCCTCTGCACATAAGGGAGATGTGGCTGCCAGTTCCTGTATCAAACTGATCGGACCCACCCTACCTCCTTCTCACTCGGACTGAAGCCAGTCACAACAAGGCCATGGGAAAGAAACTATACCACATTCATAAAACCAGACATATTCCCAACCAAACCAGGAGGTGGCACAGGGGTAGTATTTTACTTCTGCTGCTGGGCTTCTGAAGCCCAGCTCTGCTCCTAAACTTCTCATGGCATCAGTTGTCATGAATGCTTCTGAATGGAAGAAGCCACCATTCCCACAAGGCAGCTGAACATACTCAGCCAAAATGCACTGGGACGCCCAAACTTAAGCTCTGAACATTCTTCAGAGAATGTACTCTACAGCTGGGAGGTCTGGATGGCACCTGCTTATTTCCATTGAGACCGACAAAGCCACAAAAGAAGTCTGTGTGAAGGAAGAGACCTCTGCTGAGGAAAAGAATGACAAGCCTATTTCTATGCGCAAGACTGCAAAGCTGCTCAAATGGTTACAGTGAGAGATCTGTGCCCTTTGGCACAGTGAAGAATTGAGTTTCAAATCATAAAAATCTATAAAAATGCATATTTGAGCTAAACTGGTATTGACTCGGCACCAAAATAGCCTGAGGGTTACACCTGCATACTCAAATTAATTTTCAAGTACCTCTTTTGCTATGCAGGGTGTTTTATGTTACAGTTGTACCGTACTTATATAACCCACTCGAAATGTATTTCCCCTTGTTTGGAGTAGCAACTTTTTGGAGAAGTCTCACAAAGTCCAATTTGGAAAGAAATTAAAGGCAAGAGCCTTCCCCACGTCTTGTTTCCTGACTACCACACAGAATACCTGCTGAGCTGAGATCAAGCAGGTCTCTGCTGATTACAAAGCACAGGTTAAAACGCATTGAGCTGTTAATAAATGGAGCCTTATATAAAGTCTTTTAAAGTCTTCAGCTGTGAGCACTCTATACGGCTTACAGGGAAGTGCTCTCACTGGACCTTACTGACAGTGGAGCATGTGTTCAGTGTGACACACAGGGAACAGCAGCCACAGATCAGGGAGGGCAGGCACCAGCGCTCACCTCATCTCTGTCCCAAGGGATGTTAAATACAGTGTTATCATTCCTGACAAATGCATCTTCTTGAAGACATCCAGCAATTGTACCTCTATCCCCCTCCTTCCCACACATACCAGTCTACCCCAGCACTTCTCTGCTCTCACTATTCTCTGCTCAATTCAAGCTTTTTACTTCTTGTCCTAAACATCATGGAGATCAATAACAGGCTGTTCCCTTCCTCACTGAGGTCTCTTAGAAGCTCCCCTCAAAGTCTCTTCTTCATGTGAAACACAGTTATTTCAATCAGTACTCCACGGCAGGTTTTCTGAGCCTCTCATCATTCTCACTGCCTTCCTCTGGATTCTCTCCGGTTGACCCAAATCTTTCATAAAGGATTTAGTACAGCAGTCCACCTACAGCCACTTCAAGCCTGAACAAGGCATAAGGATGACTTCTAATGTCCTGTAGGGCAACAATGCTACATAATCTGACATTGGGCTATGTTTGGGCAAACGCTATGAACTGATTCAGATCTTTTATTCCAGTAAACCTGGAACCACCGTTCTAAGAAAACACGAGCAGTATGTATATACTGTGCACATTATCAAAACCAACATTCTCACATAAGCAAATGACACAATTCAAATTACTGGGTGACACGTACACTATCTGTCCTGCAATCAGCAGTACTAGATATTATCTCTCAGTCAGGAGATGCACAGCTATATACAAGAATCACAGCAGTCAACTCTCGTCATCCTGAAACACCTTTCTCAAGGAGCTTTCACCGGACCATTCTGCTTGTCTGACAGGCTAGATGCTTCATCTAGTTTTCCTGAGATAAAGCTTCCAGACTGTGGTCTAACAGTAGTTATGAACCACTTAAAATGAAAAACAGCCCTAAAGCAGCCCAGATTAGTGATATTAGAAAAGGTCACTTCCATCCTGTGACAATGATTTTACATAGAGTTTGAGGACAACTGGCTGCACTTCTCCAGCTTAAGGTTTCCTGTTTTAGAGGCCATGAAATTCCAGTAACCCAAAACTACACAACAAAAATCTGCCCTTTATACTTACCCTTCTCTTTGGTACTCCTCATCCAAATTTGACAAAAGCTGGGACCCAGCCACAGACAGATCAAGTGCAGCTAAAGGTAGATCTCGATAAGCAAAATTAACAAGCTGCACAGGAGCAATGCTTTTGGTCTCTTCTTCCACTTGTTGGGAAATGATCTCAACTTCCGAAACACCACCTTCAATTGTAGGCCTGAAAACGTAATAAACACAGGTATACACACTAAGAAATACAAATGAGGAAGCAAGTAAAAGTAAGTTAGAGACAAGAACTTCATGGAATCCTAAAGAGCCCGCAACTTAAAAGGTCTCTGCAAGGTCATTGAGGGAGGTGCTGTCATTAAAGAGACAGATCAAATCTCTCCGAACTTTAGTAGATCTCACTGTGATCAACAGAAACGTCACAAAGGAGAACAACATTTCACTCTGCTGAATCTGCTTCAAAAGCACTAAATATAAATGGCTGTGTTATAAACAAACAAATACAGAAAAAATGCATGAACCCAAAAGGAAAATATTTGTGCAGAACAAAAAGAAGGCATGTAACTATGCCAACTAAAGACTCACTGCTTTGTAAGCTAGATCAGTGAGCAATGAACAGTTAGGCTTATTAATTATACACAAACCAACTGTTAATTAATAGAGACAGTTTGACCCCTCTTCCACTGTAGATTTGAATACCAATTCAAATGGTTTTGATGGATGGCAGCTTTGTTACACTCACCTAAAAAGGACCATTCTGTTACAAGTTATTTCAAAATAGTTCTGAAAGGGAACAATGATTCAGAAGAATTATGGCCTCCTCCATAAAGATCATCTTAACTAACCTTATGTACAGCTTCTAAATCTGATCATGTATTCTTAGAGCAGCCCACTAACACTAATGGAAACTCCAGGCAGGTAAAAACAGTCTGACAATGTATATGTCTCCCACATTTAGAACAAGATAGTACTTCTGTAGGAACTTTATCTGCTACCATTACTTAGTGCATGCACTGGATCACCTGGCTGTAGGACACCACTTGCAAGTCAAGGCCTGATCTTTGCAGCACCCAGCAAAGCTGCTTGTCCTCTTTGATTCAAAGTAGGTGCAAGCACAAACTTCTCCAGCTTTCTTCTAGGGGGAGCCTGGTAACTTTGGAAGAAATCTCAGGCTACTGTCAGAGGTTTTCAACAGCAGATGTGAAGATACTCTTTTTCCATAGGGATATAGTTAAAAAGTTCTTAGCATCCTGTGCTATTTGACTGCAAAAATAGCACTGGTGATTTTATTTTAAAGAAGCTCATTAAAATCTTCCAGCAATTTAAGAAACCTGATTAGTAGTTCCTTTTTTTTCCCCAGAAAATAAGAGAATACTTTAGAAGACCACTTAACTGGTATACCTTGTATAAGGATATCATTTAAGGATGCAGGTGAAGGAACTAAAATCCTATGTTAAAAGTGTCCATTGGTCAGAGTCTCACCATTAGACTAATTCTTTCAGATGGAAGACATTACTCTCGAATTAAAAGGAGCTAACTGCTGCCAGAATTACCCAAGAAAGTAAAATGCTGCTATATGTAGAGTATTTGGCAGGCAAAGACTGCAGCTGTGTCATACTGTGGCAGAAAAAGGAGGTAAAAGGAAGTAATATCTGAGCAACATAAAAGCTTTTATTTTATTCATGTGTGACTAATAATGGAAAGTAATGAGATTCTTTAATTTCCAACAGAACTGTATTCCTCTGTAAACAATCTGAAACCAGAAACCCAGAGGTAGAAGCTAATTTTAGCAAGATTTTTCTTTGATTTTCACCTTTAGTGCCATCCTGTGGACATTTGCCTTTGTAAGTCCAAGCTGGTTCACTTTTGCATGAAAGAACACACAATGATCAAATTTCCAGCATCATAAAGGAAAAAGGAAATTGGTTGGTGCAACCTTCCCTCCCCAAACAGCACTGAGTTTCTGTATTCTTAGACAGACTAAATGACAGATATAGTCTGATTTGATCGAAAAGAAAAACAGACTAATGTTGGCAGACAGCTTTGGTGGCAGGAAAAAGATAAACAGATCTAAATATAACATAACATACTAGTTTTCAGCCACTGCTGTTAGTAGCACATCAGATAAGTTTACAGCATCATTCATATATTTTCTGTTAATTCACACTCTTTAGACAAATACAAAACCTTCCAGAAGTCACAACATCATTTTTATTCAGGCAGCAACCTGCTCCCTTTCATTTAAACTAAGTTGTATCACATGGTACTTACTGAGGATTGGTCATGTTGGAGGATGCAGCCAAATCAGCAGTGGTTCCAATATTTAACTACTTCCAGCTGCTCTGCATAAAAGTTCTAGCCTTGCAAGATTAGGTCTCTGTGAGAAGCAAAACAAAGTTATCTAAAACACAGCTGAAATAAATCCAAAGGGCTACGCTGACTTCTCTTGGCAGGTTGCAAATGTGTCTGATAGTTTAATTCCCCCCATGATTCTTTTTCAGTGTTTTTATCCCAGGTTATGATGGAGGTTAATTCCTCCATATTACGGAAGCTGTACAGTTACAGTGTGTTTACTTTCACACACAGACATAATTCCACAAGAACACGGGTCTTGCTTTAAACCACAAGATTGTTGAGAAAGACAACCAAGATCAAAGGGGGAAGCGGATCTTCAGAGACAGCTCATGGCTTCAGGAGTGTAAATTCTATTGGAAGACAATTTTTTACAATTTCTAGACACGAGCATTAACATTGTCAATGAAGTCTGGGGGTTTGTTCTTTTTCCAGTTTGAACTATTCCTGACTCCCTTTGCTACTTTAGGAAGTCTCTTCCAGAAATTAATTCATGTTGTCAAACATTCCAGATGGGCTGTTATCAGGACAGTATTTTGGTCAACAAAACCCAGCAACACAATTGGAAAAGGCAAAATCTCCACTTGTGCTGTACCTGGAGAAATGCATGGCCACCAGAGAAAAAGGGGACAAGCCTGTGAGAATGAAACCTACTGATACACAGGTTTTGATAGCAGGAAAAATTAGAAATACCACACAGCAAACAAAAACTCTTAAAATCATGAGAGACCTTGTAAAGCTATTGTGAAGATTATATGCTATATAATTTTTAAAAGTAACATAAAAAGACTCTTATTTTGATTAAACAGAAATAAACATCAGCAAATTAGAATTACTTAAAATAACACCAATGACCACGAAAAATGCTCTAAAACTAAACTTTACCCCAGAGTCACTTACATGTTGAATTGTTAGTCAACTATTTACAGTGGAGACATACAAATGTAGCTACATTAAGATCCTTAACAATCACTTGATACGAAAAAATAAAACTGAACTTACATCTTCTGTAGAGCCATTTCCAAGGCTTTATTTCATGTTTTGTAATTTTACAAAAATGTAAAATGTAGCCAATGCATTTTCTCATTTTCCAGATAATGTGCCTGGGTATGCAAGAAGAAAAGTTCTACACTGTGATCACCCTCCTCAGATAAGTAAGTCAGCCAAAAGCAATTTGATTATTCATATGAAGAGGACAACTTTGAAACAAAAAAGACTACACATACTTTAGAAAGACACACACCCTCCATTTATTTACAACCTTGTAATACTTCTTAAGACAGAGTAAGAAGTAAATGTTTTTCAGATAAAGCTTTGCTAATACAGCAGAAACTTGATTTGATATCCATGCAAGTATCAATTGGAATCTATTCCCTGGCCTTTGTACTCTTTAAATTATTTTATTTACGATATCCCTAAGGCAGCAAAATACCAAAACATTTGCCTAAAATTATGAATATTTAAATCAAACAGAGCTTTCTGATAGCAATTGTTATACCTACCAGCACAACAAAACCAAAAGATAAGACTCATGCTTGCTTTGCAATGTTAGCTCCCTATTATCTCACTTTGAATTAACATTTTTACAACACAAAACAACCCCTAACAATTTTGAATGAAAAATTTTACCCAAACCAGTTGTTTTAAGCACTCAGCATGAGAAAATGGTCAAGAATGAGGCACTGTGCACCTGTCTTGTGAGACTGAGAAAACTGAGAATCCTGCTCTAACTGCATTTGCAGGCCTGGAGAATAACAAGTACATGGGGATACAGCTGTTTTAGGAAATGGGAATAAGACTGATGGAAACTGGCCTTTGAAGACAGACAAGCAAACGTACATACAGAAGCTTCTTAACCTAGCAAAAACCTCACCATTTATTTGGGAGACAGCACAGTGCTGGTAACCCCAACCTCCCTCCCAAAGGGGACTTAGAAAACAAAACAGTGATAAAACCTGTACATCTAGGTTTTAAGAAATCTAATTTTTTTGGTTAATCCTAAGATTCTGAGGGAACAGGCCAGGACACAAACATTAACTATTTGTCCCTCCAGAACAGAGCCTCTTTTTTCCCCAAGGCTGGAAGCACATTCGCAATCATACAGAATTGTGTTTTACAACTCAGCCGGGGCTCTGAACTGGATGTGACCAGTGGCAGCAGCAATAAGCCAGGCCGGCTCCCTCCTATTGGAGCTGGCAGCTCTACAGGGAAAAGTTTGCTCACCCCAGGCCTGAAGGAGCCGCTGGCAGGAGGGCAGCAGCTCTTCCAACAGCGCTGCCGGCTCCACAGGGAGCAGAGTCCAGCTCGCCGCAGCCGCAGGGATCGCTACCATGACACAAGGAGCTCACCGGGCTGACACGAGCAACGCCGAGACACCTGAAAGGAGAGACAGGGACTCAACTCTCCAAAGGACTCAGTGCAACCTTCCTGAAAGAAAACGTGGCAAAATGTGAGTAATCTCTGGTAAAAATGACTAATGTATTAGCTAATCTAACGAATTGAAGAGACAAGTGGAGTTAGTAAGTGCAGTAAGAGGACAAAAAAGATGTAATAGGTTGTGTATACGTATCTATCTCCTAAATGGATTACTGTGATTCATGCTTCTTTCCAGGCTTTATGCAAGTAACAGAAACATCTTAACATATACCGGTATTCTGTAAAAAGGTACTTTTTTTACCATCCACTCCACCTCATCTATCTGTTTTTAACTTCCTTTAAGAAATCACATTTTATAGCAACATAAACCACTTGCAACTTCCACATGAAATTTCTGTGCAACTGAGTGGTGTTTAAAGGCAGAAGGGATCAGGGAGATTTTATTCTTTTAAACTTATCTCTTGCTTGCATTCCTGTAGGACTTTCCTGTAGGCAAAGGGGAATGACGTTGCTCTTCTCCCTGCCAAGAAAGATAGGCAGAGGGCAACTTTCGGGTATTCCATCCATCACCTGAGTGAAAATTTTTCAGTGCAGCCCTTTCCCCTCCTAACACACTCAATGTTCAGTAGACAAAAAAGCCTCATCTCCCATAGTCTCATTTGATGGAATTACTAACAGGACCAGGGGTTCTGGCTTTTTTCCCCACTTTATAGAATTGAGAGCAGGCAGCACACAGTACACGCTGCGCTGCCACGTGAGCATGGGCAATGCCCATGCCCTGACAGTTCAGCAATTCTGTTCCATGGTGTGTTTTCCAGGTGAGATGGCTGTACAAGGAGCACAGTTTCCAAAGCTTAACAAGAACAGTTTAGAAGGGAGATATGACAGAAAGGAAATAATTTTCCCACTAGTTTCTAGTGCAAGCTTTCAAGCAGTGTAACAACCAGAAACATTCACTTGACTAAATGACTGATGTCTTGTATGTACCAAGAGGACAGTGCAATCTGATGGGAAGTGTGTAAGTTCACAGACTGCTAGCCCAGCTTAAAACGTGTGGGATCACAGCTCAGCTCTCAGCCAAGCTGATTCAGCTCTTCACCCCTCTCCAACAGCTGAAGGAAGGTGTACCCCAATCACTGAGCTCTTTCTGAGGCAAAACCTTCAAAATACTTAAAAGTGCTGTCCTTGCCTTCCAAGCCCTTCAGCTTTGCTCTGTTCTCTGCACCCTTACTACACAGGCCAGTGCTCCCCAAGGCTTCTGTGAGGTGTCCTTGGGCTGACTATGATTTTTCACCCTCTCCTCTGCAGGGGCACTGGCAAGCACCTGCTTACAGCTCCCGAGTTGTGCAGGCCAGGCACTGGGGTCATGCGCTGCACTTGAGCAAAGGTTCGGGCTGCTGGCCTTGCCCAGCACACATCGTGCCTGAGTTAATTTGTTAATGTTTAGATGAACCTTCTATTGTCACCACACCTTGGCTGGAGCCTGCTAATAAGAGATAAAATCCAGCTGAAACAACAAAAAAGCACAGAACAGAGTTTGGAAAATGTATGCTAAAGCATAGCACATGGTGTACATACACTCAAAGCTACAAGAAAAAAAAAAAGAAACCAAAACAAAACTCCAAGAGCAAACTTAAAAAAAAAAAAATCCATACTCCACTGGTGCATGAAAACCATGGCTTTTAGCATTGATTTAAGCGCAGTCTTACAAAATATGTGTCACAATGTAGTGGGCCCAATTGGGGGTGGGGAGTAGGAAGATGATTTAATTTAAGTCTTTTGCACCAAAGTCCCTACTAACTTGTACCCTGTTCAGCTGAGTGAAGTCAAGACAACATGATTCAGAGCTGTTTGCTGCACTTGCTCATGTTCTGAGGAGTATTATCATGAAGCTGTAAGCGCCTGTACAAAATTCAGATGCAAACTGAAGCATCCAAGTTTGTGCCCTTACAAGGTACAAGGTAGCTACAAGACCAAATTCTGACATGTTCTTCTAATAAGTCCCCCTATAGCAGCTTAAGACACATGGACAGGCTCAGAGTTTGCATTCAAAGGAAATGCCACAGGCCCCACTTGAGGAGACACTGCTGTGAGTGCAATGTGGGGTTTTGGCATTGTCGCCAGCTCTGGCACCTTCCTCTGACCACACCCCATCCATTAAAAAAAAAAAAAAAAAAGCAGGATGGCCTCCCTGACACAGGTCATAGTACAGCTCCAAAAATAGTTGTGTCAGCAAAAGTGAGAGTGCAGGGCAAGGCATTGTGCACAGCCACAGAAACAAACCACAGAGAGCAGAAAGACTTTCAATCAGAAATACTCAAGGACAATGTGCAGAGCCCTGGCTATTGGCAATATTCAACTGGATCAAACACCCAACACGAAATCATTGAAGAGACTGGGGAAGGGGTGCAAAAGAAAAGGGCTTCCATGGGGGTTTTTCTCCTTCTGTGTCACATAGGAGCTTTTTCCTCTGAATGTAGTCCACATCAAGAAACAGACTTTTGCTTCCTTTGAGCAAACAAATTACATTCTTATATCAGTCTGTAAATTGAAAGTCTTACACACAGTAAGCTCAAACACAAGTGATGGCTGCTCATGTGCCAGCTAGGCAATCCTAAGGAGGTCAGAGAGCTATTCAGAAAGACAGGAAGAAAAGGAATAATCTGAAATAAGAGTAATAGCAGTAGGGGAAACACCTAAACAGACATTACCCCAGAAGCTTTCAAAGAGAAAGGCCAAAGAGTGATTTTGGGGTAACTGCATTTAGCTCTTGTGAATTAGCCCAGCCAAATTTTTTTGGTGATTAACACCACAGATATTATCCTGAGGATAACCACGAACCCGATGTGATCACTCATCGCTACTACTGCAAGTTGCATTTCTCCAAGAACTGGAATTTCCAGGCTCCCTGGGACCACAACTGGTTTTGTCCTGAGAATTTTAATTAGCTCCAATCATCTGCATTTAGAAAGTTTTACTGCTCATGTGTGCCAAAACTGTTTCCTTCAGGAATCCAGCAACTTATACATCTGAAAGGGAAAGTCCGACAAATCTGCAGCAGTGGTCCCAAAACTTCCTTGCTTTGCTTCAGGTTGAACAAAATTGGATTTTCTTTTTTCCCCCAACAGGAAATATCACAGGTTATGATACTGAAAAAAATTTCTTTTGATTAAACTGACCCTCCCTAATGCCTTATTTAAGACAAGAGTTTGATAAAGTATTAGATTTGTCAAATAAATATAAATGCAGAGATGCCACACAAAAAACAAACAGCAAATTAACTTCCTTAATCTTTAACATTCCTATACAGCGTTCAAAAGAAAAGAGGCACAAAGCAAGGAAGAAGGGACACTGAATTTTGCATCTTTTTCATGGAGGGATCGACAGCAAAGCTTTTAAATACATCACATTAAAAAAAAAGAGAAAAACCCTCGTCCATCGCAGGAAAGGTATTTAGATTGGGGAGGGAAAAAAAAAAAGTCAGGCATTCACTAATTAGGAAATGGCAGATTTGCACTTGCTCAGGCAGTCATAATTCTATCCCCTTGTGGAATCATCCTGTATGCTGAAATTAAGCAGAACATTGTTCTAGGAAAAAAAGAGCATGTAATCATGTAACTAAAGACTCTCATTATTCCTAAGTGTAACTCACACTTTCTAGAGAGAAGTTTAGATGGGCCAAAAAAAAGAAAGATTATCTTGTGCACAATTACAATAATCTCTTCACAAATGCAACAAGATCATTGGTTGAATCCCGAACATTTCAATACTGCAAATCTGGACTATAGAACAAATAACAGTAGCTGGAAGCAAGCCTTTAGAAGGGGATTAATCCAAAAAAAGACTGAGGAGAGTCCAGTCCAGCCCACCCTCCTCCAAGGAGCTTGCAGGTGTGCAGCACGTGGTACTTCCAGACCAAAAGAAACAGGAGGAGCTGCTCTGTTTGGGAAGGTCATAAAAAGTCTCGGCTCATACTCCTTCCTTGTGCTCTCTTCACACAGGAGCTGGGGAGGGAGGGCAGGGGTTCTGGAGCTGGTCTCCAGATAGGTTCTGTGACCTGCAAATACTCCAGCATCAATATGCTTTCAACACAAGAGCTGCCCCACAGCTCCTCTGGGCTCTCATTCAGTTCATGCTATAAAGTGCACATTGGCACTGCTGGAATTCATGGTTCTCACACACTCCCAACATTTTCCAGAAAAGACAGAGGTCTGGCAGGTACTGCAGCAATCCACAGTGTCGCTAATTCAAAGGATGCCATGGGGCAGAGAAAAGGTATTCTCTGCACTGAGGGTCTTCTGCTTGAGGAATTTTAATACTATGGCAAATAATGGGAGCAATATGGATCTCAAAAATGTGCAAAACCTGTCCATCTACAAAAGCTATCCAAATAGCAAGTTTGCTCCTAGCTCCTCAATAAACAACAGGCATTCATTCAGCCAGATTATTCATGTGATCTCCTCCTCTGGAATAATTCCAAGCATACCACTTCCCTTTCCATTTTACAAACCACTCTCATTTAGCTGTAATAAATTGGTGATCCCAACAGTTATCTATAGTTTCTGCATGCAGTAGAAGTCATCCCCACACCACAGGGTTCTTGAGTCCAGAGAACAAACAAAACAGAGCAGTCACATAGCTAAAAGGTCCCTTTACAGATTTGTCTGGTCTTCAATCTTCGGGCCTCCTTAGTCAGGGAGAGCCCAAAAGCAGGCTTAGTATTTCCCATCAGGATTAGGCACAGGGCTGGCAGCTCACAGCATTTCACCGCATGCCTGAACATCTCCTGCTCCGCTTACGGCTGCAGCTGCTGCTGTGGGACCTTGGTTGGAACGTGAGGTCAAACCTGCACACACAGAGCAGCACCACTGGGCCAGACTGGGCTCCCAGGGACATGATCCCTCTTTACAGCATGGTACAGGGGTATGAACAGGGACCATGGGCTTGGGTAAGTGGCTCCGGCAGGATGCCATGAGGGATGCTGCTTCTGGGCTCACTGTTGGGAAGCTCAGGATTAGTTTGCTTTTGAAATGTGCCACTGCACATGCTGCTAGGAAAGAGCCTGGCATCAACAGCTCCACTGGACTGAAAACATCTGGCTTTTTCTGGTCTGGGAAACGAAATGACTCCAGGCTCAGTCAGCATAGAGTCAGAAGATCGTTTGGACAAATTTCATAACACAGCCACTCCCCCCACAAGCCGTCATTTTTTGTGTCATAAATTCTGCTTCTCAAAAGAAAAAAAAAACACGCAAAAACCCCCCCTCAAACAAAGAAAAAAGCCCACCAAATGTCCCTCAAATCTCCCTTGGATTATATAATAAAATACTAAATTTGAAACCCAAAGTTGGGTTTGTATTTGCTTGGCTAACAACAACAGCATTTCTGAATTTTAAATGTTTGGGGATGACACTAACCTAGTCAAGTTTTGTTAAGCCATATTATTACTACTGGAAGCAAATCAAGAACCAATTTAGTTTCAGAGAAGTTTGCTTTTGTGTGTCAAGAGTCAACTCTTGGATGTTGCTTTTAGCTCTCGTTCTCCTACTCCCTGGATCTGCAGCGAAAAGCCAAACCAGAAACCTGCACCCACATCTTTTTGTTTTCAAGCCAAGCAAGATCAGTCCAGCCACTCTTCAGAACAGTGAAGAAAAAAATATATACCCTTTTAAACATGCTAGAATGAATATTTTTAGGTCTATATGGATACCTGGCAGGTCATCTCTGTTTAGATTTTACTTTATAACATATGAACCTAATTTTTGCAGTCTGTTAATGGCTTTTGAGGTAAGAATAGAAGTCCATTTGAAACCAAGAGAAAATTTTATTTGGACAGAGCTGGAATTTCACTCAGGCTTTTAACAACAGCAGCAGAGTAACACAAATCCTTGAGACACCCTGAGTACGAGGTATGTGTCAATACAGGGGGGTGACAGTGGCAATCTGTCTTAGTCACATGAAAGTACCAGTGTCTGTCACCACCTGTCTGTCAGAAAAACAGGCAAAACTCACTACATTTTAATTTTCATCTACAATATCTGCTGCCCATCTTACTTGGAGGTAAATACAATAAATACAAGCTTGGGTTTCTGCCTATACCCTTAGATTAATGTAACTATCAGATTGCCTTTCGGCCATTAGCCTTCAACCTTAAGACTCTTCCTCAAACTATTAATTTTAATTTTCTTCAGATCCTGGGCCTAATGGATTCTGGAATGAAAGGCCTTTAGGAATTTTAAAAGTATCCTCTGCTTTTCTAGAGGGCTTTATGTCAACCAAAATACAAAAGATTCACAACACTACAATAAGAATGGGGGAAAGTCCAGAGAAAATCTCACAAGAAATTGCTGGCATCTCTTGAAGCTGAGGATTTCAATGCATCTTGCCAATTACAGCTCTGTGAGGCCCATAAATATTATGTTTCTATCTAGGAAGGAGAGTGAGAAGAGAGTCCTTTAGACCAATTCTGTCTCTCACACAATCAGCAGTAAAGAATCAAAACAAACCTAACTTGACTGGTACTAAATCTAGTTACAAGGCACATCAAAACAAGCATCTGGAACCCAAGATTTCATTCTAAGAACCAACTAAATTACACATATATTTTTGAGAAACATCTATGTTTTGTCATTCCTGGAAAGTATTATGGGCAACCTTCCAGACAAAATGCCATAAATTTATATGAATTTATGGCTTTACTGTGTATCTTAAAAGTAAGTATATAACAATCAGCCCATTGATGTGAAATTTATTGCTCTTCTCTCGGACAGTGTTATGCTTTGTAATTCAGGTTTTGGAAACAAACAGCCCAGCTGTTTTGAATGCAAATTTATGAACAGTTGCAGCATTTAATCCTGGTGATGCATGCAGGATAAACTCCACTCTGCAAAAACACACTAAAATTCTTGAATTCACATCTGTCTTGTACTTCAGAGGCAAGTTATCTCACAGAGGTGTGGGGACATAACAGCTGAACTGCTTTTGGCAGGCCAAGTCTTTCCTGATCACCAGGAGCCTAAAAGGCAAGATTTAACTACCTTATTACAGCATGCAGAGTACTGACAGCCATTATTTAATATCTGGCTGGTGCATTTAACCACGCTGCCCTGGTTCCCTCAGCAGGTGATGGAATGCACTTACTACAAATTACAGGCCAGGTTTCTGCTACAAAGTACTGATGGCGAGGGACTCAGCCCAAGCTGTGAGCAAGCAGGCCCAGTCCAGACAGCCCTGTGAAGAAGCTGGAGCCACAGCCCAGCCAGTGCAGCCCTGTCAGCTGGCCAGTGACTGCCACCTGCAGCAGCAGAGTGTGTGTCTTCCCCCCTCACCTCAAACTGAGGCCTGGAACACATCACAGGGGACACACACACGGCCAGCCTATGTTTGGAGTCTGCCTAGACTGTCCACTGCAAATTGCACAGAGAAGGCAACAGTTCTTCCCACTGGACCTGGAAAAGGGATAGGAAGTGAGGGCTCCTTTTTACTAGAGGTAATTGATTCATTAGTTATTTTGTATGGAATGCAAAAAGGATCAATGAAGTATGCAAGAAAAGTACTTCCTGAAAATGTTAGAAAGCATTTAATCTGCACAGGCATGCAGAATTCCTTCAGAATGAAGCTATTTGCTCATTCATACAAATACATATTAAAATGCATTCAGCTACTGGTAATAAAATAAACCATACGTGGAAAGTAAAAATGCCCTATTTGCCTTTTTCCCCTTTCAAGAATACCTAACATCACCGTCTCTGCCTAGCCCTCGTCTCTTTTAAACTCTGCAAGAACAGAGAGGACTGATACTCTTGTCACATGAGGAAATGCAGAGCATCACAAGCTACTGAATAAATTTCAAAGAAGATGCAGGAACACCCACCCATGAACTCCCTTTGATTTAGAAGGGAGAACTGTCAGCATCAAGATAAACTTAAAATCAACTTCTCAATTGCTGAAGGCTCACAAAGTTCACTCTTCACTGGGAAATTAATTTTATTGTGATTTAAATCTGTGAGCCTAGAACCAGCTTTTCCTGTGGCACACTAACTTGGTGCTACTGCTAACATACTAAGAAATTCATGTAAAGCAATGAGGATGGTACTCAGGGATTCAGATATAAAATTTACTTCAGTATTCCCTCAGGCTTCTGCAACGCACTTTGAACCAGGGCTTTAAAGATACACGGTAAAACTACAGCCCCAGCAGAACACGAGCGAGAGGCACTGAGCAATAAGAACAACAGCATCTTAGAGGCAGATAAAACATGCACCATGGTTCAAACAGAAGTGTTAATGCTCTGATGCTGTTTCAGCTGTTTGGACTTCAGTGCCTGAATGCCACTTCAGGTGCCTTCATAGGACTAGACCACAGCTTCCTCGACCCCAGTTTTTCCTTCATGGAGGAGGAGAAAAATGAGGAGAGAGAAAAAAAGAAAAAGCAAAAAACAGGAAAAAGAAAAACAAAAGAACTTCCCTGCCTTTGAAAAGTTTTAGTCATAAATTTAAAGGAACTGTAGTGATAAGACACCATGATAAGGGAAAGCAAACTGATAAATCTAGCAAAAAATGGGTCTCTGCGTGGGAGCTGGTCTTCCTGAAGTGGCCCCAAGAATCCCAAAGGTTCTGCCCCAGCAAGCTCCTGCTGTCACTAGCAACACAGCCAAGAAGCACAGGACAGGGACTGGCACAGAGAGGGACCTGCCCTCAGCTTCTCCAGCAGCTCCACAAGTAAACTTAGCAGTAACTGTTCTACCCAATCAGTAGAATCAATTATCAAATCATAGCAAAATGGGAAGAAATAAATAGCATACAAAAATCTCTCATGTACTTTCAATTAAAAGTCATGCATGTTAATTCCTAGGCTGCTCTTTTAACATACAGCCATAGTAGTTCATTTGCAGTTAGGGAGATGATAGAGAGAAGTTATTCCCATTTAAAATGCCTGGCAGTAACTTCAAATCAGACCTCAGCGGCTTTTGCCAGTGTATTAAATAATTATAACAAACATCTATTAAAGGAGATACAATAATCTTTTGTGAACACTTCTATCACACGTGACAGTGTCTGCTGGAGAAACGTACAATGGAAGCTTATGCAACAAACTCTGCTACCCTGGAGTTCAGCACAGGGAATACCCAAAACACATGTTTGAAAAAGCTTTGTTTAGTAACTATTTTCTTTAAAACAGAAGATCATAAAGAAAACAGCAAACCCCAACCACACTGCCCCACAAAAATCTTTCTTCTCTATCCTTCAGTATTCTGTGGCACCATACAGGCAGAAAGGCTTTGGCCACTGCGTGACCCAACGTAGCAGTCATCCTGCCACCCTCCTCAGCTCTATTTTAGCAGTATCTTATTTAGTACTTCAAGTCCCATGATCCATATCCAATAAGGAGGTTCTGTCTAATACACTGAGCAGATAAAAGGATGCTTTTCAAGCAAACGTTATGCAAGGGATCCATACTGCAATGCAAGCCCCAGAACAGTAAACAAATGTCAAGATATAAATAAAACACATTTTTGCTCTTCAACCTATAACACGTAGCAGTCACCTGCTTGTAACAGAACGGTGTCTGTTACAGCTGCAAACACAGACTTCTGTTAAGATTTATCAACTCATCTTTACTAAAAAAAACAGAAAAAAACCCCAAACCAGTCTAGTCATTAAAAATTTTTAGGGGGTAGGAAACTCAGAAAACCATGTTCAAAGACAGACAGATGAGAGCAAAGAAGCTACATCTGTATTAGCTCCTGGATTAAAACCATGAAGAGCTGGCAAAACAGCTCTGAAAATTTTCAGACATATTTTATGTATCACCATTGCACTAACCCCTCCAACCCAATCATTATCTGCTAAACAATCTATCAGTCTCAGCCAAAGACTCTCAATAGAATTTAAATAAGCATCTTCAATAGAATTTAAATAAGCTAATGAGTATATATTTCCTAACTAAACACCAAGCCCAAGACCACACAGGAAACAGATGCCAAAATCTGGATTAGTACTCAAGTTTCTGACTTCTGGTTGAATATTCTATTCTGTAGGTAAAAATCCTGCCACTTTCCAATACAAAGAAAAGTCTCCAGTACTGTAAGTGTAGGTTTTTAGATACATATGCAAATATTTAAAAAATAAAATTAATGGGTTTTTTAATCTTACTTAAAACAGAAATGTAAAAATCAAAATCAATACACATTTTCCAATAAACCAAGAACATCTGCAAGGAATTAAGACGATACTGGCATCAGGTGAGAAATTTACTGCACTTGTCACTGTAAAAACAAGCACTAGAAATGAGACAACCTGCTGCAAAGACCAGTATGGGATTTAAAGGGGCAATATCTTGTGAGCCTTCATTTCTCATCTTCATAGCACCAAAACACTGGTCCTTAATAAAACCCATTCTCCTGTATAATTCTCACTCTCAACATACTCGTTTAAAACACGATGTTGACAACTGACAGGTTATGAACTGTAGAGTTCACAACACTTGAAAAGTGGAGCGTAGAAAGCTTTCAGATTGTCCCGAGCATCTGTTGTCAGTGAGAGCTCACAAAGGAGTCCACTGTGGGCCACGGTGGGACAGCAAAAGGACCATCAGAATCCTACGATTTTTAAGGTCCTAGAAATGAACAGTCTTTCAGACAAGAAAGCTGGCCCATACTTTAGTTATTCACATTCTACTCAGAGACACATGAGGTGATTTAGAAGGTGGTTTTTAAAGTGATATAACCCCTGCTCCAAAGTATTTAATCTAATTTGAGGCATTGTTTGCAGTAATAAGATCGCAGAGTTTTGAACAAGCATAGATTAAATACCTTATCAACATAGGATGGTTTAATGGACCTACCACACTGATAATGAACAGAGGATCTTTCAGGAGAAATTGCAGGATAGACAGCATGAGAAACAGGGAATGCTTCAGGATAGGAAAATTCTGTCTTGAATCAAGGATGAACAAGGTTTTGACAAGATATTCCTTTAACAAGTAATTTCAAGAGCTGGTAATATTGGAAACACTATTCTACTGAGCACAAAACAGAGAGGTGTCCAAACCAAGTGCAATGAACTTCAGAGAATAACACTACTCAGAAGTAGTGTCAGGCAGCATCCAAAGGCTAAAAATCCAACATATGCAGGCAGGCCAGGCACCAGTGCACCCTCAGCCAAGAGCAGAACCCTTCCGGAATGCGATAAGACCAAGGCAACCAGGAAGATCAGATCTGTTAGGCAGCCCCACACTTTAAACACATTTCCCCACTGCCCTGCCCACTGCTGCAGGTGCAGGCAGAGCACACAGCTGGAGGGCAGAACTATTTTCTCCTGCTTTTAACAAGAACGTGCCCCATTTCAAAAGTCCAAAGGAATAGCTGTACTCTAGCGTGCTATGTAACTCTAGCATTGCATCACATTTCACTCATTTAAGGAGTCAATCCATTCATTTTCCATTAAATTACTATCCCTCCCTTTGTTCTGGTAAAAAAATATATGGTGAGCCAAAAAACTAAACACACCCACACATTTTTCCCATCTCTGCTTTCAGAGGCCATGGCTAAGTGAAAGAAAAGATTGCTTTCCTGTGTCCAGGCCAATAGTTTTCCTCTCTGGATTAGCACTCAGGATTACCACAGCTTGTGCTGGACTTTGGGACTAGTTGCCAGGCTGCCCAGTTTAAAGCTAACTCAGGTACAGCTGTACAAACTGCAGTCTGCAATGCAGCACCAAATTAACTATTTAACTTAAACACAAATCCATTTTCCCTACTTACTGAAAAACAGCAGCTGACAAACTATGGATCTGGCATTCTCTCACATGCAATAAGATTTGCTGCAAGCATCTAAAAATACACTTCCTGGCTGACAGCCCAAGGAACCAATCAATGAAAGTTCAAGAGGTGCATTTCACAGTCCAGATGTTCTCAAACTCTGCTCCATCGACAACTTACAGAGATGGCTGGTCACATTATCCTGACTTTTCTCCCCTTTCCTGTACCAGTTTGTGTCCAGAAGATGAGAAGCACACTTAGAATTCTTAAAATATTTCTCCTTAAACATCTCCTTTTGCTAGTTAGCATAAAAACATCACAGCAAATCAAGAGAGGCTGTCCCAGAGACAACTCGGTGAAAAGTACGAACCAAACTTGAAGCTCTGCAGCAGAATGAACTTAATGAGAGCCCAGAAGGCAGAAAAATTACAGGATCCACATATACATACACACATTACAGTTAATGACAAGAAGCCCACCTGGCAGAAATGCTTTTCCTAACATCACCTACTCACTTTGTCAGTGGATACAGTGCCAAAATTTGTGAAAATTGGGGAAGGGAAAGAGAGCTTACCTGCTTATTTAAGGAAAAAACTTAGTAGGATTTTCTAGGCAAATGAATTGCAATAGTGAAGTGTTATTAGATCTTATTTCATTAAAAACCCATGCCTGAATGATTTCCTCCAACACTTCAGTTGTATAATGTGTAACTTATAACAATCGGTTATAAACGATTATAAAAATGCAAAACTACACTCAAAGAAAAGACGAAAACTAATTTAAATATGCACTTATCCGTGCATCAAAACAAACACAAAACTATCAAAACTGACAAAAATCTAAGCTTGAAAACACTGCAATAAACCTTGTACAGGGGATACATAAATTCTAGCTATGGACATGCAAATATTGTCATCCATCCTTTCATTTGGATGTTAAATTAACAATTAGCAACTTGAACACTTTTGACACCACACACAACAGGCAAGAAGGGAAGCAGCTCGGACCGGCACGAAGATCCAGTAGCTGCTGCTGCTACATATACATCTGTCCTTGCTCGAACCACAAGAACCCTCATAGTTCAGGCCTTAGAGGGAAAAATGAAGGGAATGGTTAGCTTGATACAAGGAAAATCATTAGAAATTACATACCATGCAGCTTCATTGCCCTAAGCAGAGAATTGAAAAACAGGTCATGTATGGCACCTTTTATATATCATTTTTTATTTTGATCTTGGCTTGCAAGTCCTTTGTTTCTCCTTTCCTTGCAAAGGCACACGCTTCTCTTTGGAGCACAAATCCGTAAGCATACTCAGAGCAGCCTCTGAGGCTTTTTTGCTGCATTTTCCAGGGAGCAGCCCTAATTTTGCCAAGTCAGAAGAATCACCAATCCATCATTTTTGCTACATGTTATAAAGCAGAGGACTAAAGCAAAATTCTAATACTCAGTGCTTTTCCATGAAAAAAGTGCTCTGCAACTTCAGTCTGCTCCATCTTTCCTTCCCTGAATAGAACTTTTGCCCTTGGTTTTATGTCTGTGCTTCGGTCACAGGGCTGCTTGATGATAGCAGAACATGCATTACATTCTGTGCTTTTTTCAACCCTAAATAATCCAGACAAACTCCCTGCTTTTATTAAAACACTGGTATGCACTACAATTTTTCCTTGAACACCAACAATTCCAACACTTGCCCGCTATGTCAGTTAATTTTCAAGTAACCATTTTTAATGTAAGCCACAGCATTCTATCCAGGTACCCAATTTCTGGTATGAACAAGAAATTGTTTTCACCTTAAGGTTCATGTCTCTGCAGCACAGGTCAACAGCTTCACGCACTATACGAACCTGTCAGCCAATATTCTGCTAGCAGATTCCTTTACAGACAGGCTTCTGAATTAGCCCAACTCGGAACTATTGCTGTAGCTAAACATGGGGCTCGGGTGAGAAGTGATTTCCTTAGTTCACCATCAGTCTTGTTGTCTGAGGGGTTACTGAGATCATGGATGCTGCTGCCTTGCTCTCTATTTTTCACATGTCTTTTGGCAGATATATAGAGCAAGACAGATTCCTTTATGTATGATAAATGCTACAATCACTGCCATCTCCTTAGGGAAGGCAGAATGCTGATCACAGCTCAAACGGGCATTCAGCTCATATGGAAAATACAACTTCTTTACCGCAAGGCAGGCTGATCTTCTGCAGGCTAAACAGTCACAGACAGAGAACATGTGTTTTGATTAGCTGACTATGCTGCACTTGATACAAAAACCATTACTTTGAGTGGGTTTGATCACTTTTGTTGTCCTTTAAGGCAATAATTTTATCACCTTACTGCTTTTCTTTTAAACTCCATCTTGGGAAAAAGAAAGTAAGATAAAATCCAGATGAAAAAGGTCTGTTCATCATCACCTGCTCCCCAGCCTGTACAAAACAGAGTACTGTAGCACTGGGGATTCTACCAAGCTGACAGTTACCTCCAAGCACAAGCTTGCATAAATGAGTGCCCAGAGGAACCTGCAAACTTACTTGAGCTCGTATTCTGACATACTTGTAAAAATTATCAGCTATTGACACTGCAGTCAATAATTTCACATTCTACCTTGGGATCCTTAAGGATTAAAAAGCCAAAGTAAATATTCATAATGCAGAAATACTTTCTCTCCTCTAGATAAGCAAAGTAAGGTTTGGTGTGTGACAGAGAAAGACTTGCCATTTCTCTCATAAATCTTATCTGCCTGTCTTAATCATACACTTGTTCCCCTTCACTATTTATTTTCTTCCCTTTCTGCCCACAAGCAGTTTGGGAAGCTTCTAAACTGTTTCATTCTTCAGGGCATTTTCTGTTTGGTTTGGTTTTTAATATGGTCTATGTTTAAACAGTCTATACGGTCCCAAGCATTGCTGAAAACACCCATATAAAATTAAATTCAATAAACAAAAAAAATCTCTTCAACACCTTCAGAACTGCAGGTATGATACAGTCAGTGAGACATGCACAACAGAGAAGTCTGCCATCCTAAAAGCTTCTACTGAACTCTGTTCTATTTAGTTCTTACATCAGCTGGATAACAGATGATTTAAAATACAAATATTCTGTGTCACATACTTCAAACCTAGGCTCTGAATGCAAACAGTGCCATTATCTGCTTAACAAAGACTAATTATTCACGGAATAATCAAGCTACCGTGCAAGTTCTGAATGTCTGTAATATGTTATTTGATAATACGGTGTCTTCTGACCTAGACAGAGCTGCCTACAGTATATAATTAAAGGTTTCAGATACATTTTGCTCTTCTCCTGCCAAATGTTGTTCATGCAGTGTGCTTTATACATTTAGTGAAACTAAGAGAAAAACAGTCTTTTTCAGACTGAACTGCTTTGCTAAACCCTTTAAACACGACCAGTAAAAGTCCCAAGATCAGATGTCCATCTAGGAAAGGAAAGTACCACTGCTACCAGCTTTTCTTCCAATACTGAATCCTCCATTTCATAATTTAATATTTTTAACACTGGCCTTCCCTTTTTTCTATCTTCATTCTAGGACAAAACACTTGGTATTGCCTTATGATAGCATTATAACCAAGATAAGCATTTAATTTCATTAGACATTACCAGGAGAGAAAGCTCCTGCCCCACACAGCCACCAACAAAAAGGGAGTATGTTGAAAAGCTATTTTTAAAGCTTGTGAAATACACAGGCACTAGGGCATAAAGTCCTCCCTCTCTTGACAAAATGAACTCTGCAAAAACTGTATTTCCCAGTCAATTTGTCCCATGTACCTTAATCCTTATTTGGAGGCATGAAGCAGAAGAAAGCTCGCTGACTTCACGTGTTCACTCAGTCCATGAAATCTCTCCATCAAGGCAGCCCCTGAAAGCACCAGTTAACAGTGTTCTCACACGAGGCTGTGGAACACTTCTCACTAGAGGTACACTTCCTTCATTTAACCCAGCAAACATCAATCAGATACCAGCTGCTGCCAGTCACCTGGGCACTCCGAGACCTGGCTGCATTTCCAAATGCGTCAAACAAATAACCAATTAGTCTTTGTTTGCTAGTTCACTGTATCCAGGGCTTTCAGACTCGGGCCTTGGCAGGCTACCAGCTACTTGGACTGCAGTCCATTCCCTTCCCCCCAAAAAGGGAAATCATCTCATACTGAAAGAAGTTCTTCAAAAGCAACAAGCCTATCTTCACTTCAGAATGAAGCAGTGCAGTCAGATTGGGTAAAACATCCAACTGCTAATGGAAAAAAGACCAAGTTTCTTTCCATTGCTCCCAAATTTCAGAAAAGCACAAGGGAGACAAGGGAGCTGCTGATGAGCATTTTTAATCAAAAGAATGTAATTAAAAAATGAACCAAGTATCACCCTTACAACTGGACAGTCCACAGCTGAGATTCAAAGGGTTGTAACAGTCCCTGAGCTCCTATTCCTTGGGCTGTTGAGGGAATCCTTCACCTGGCACTTCAGGCCTTCCTAGCATTTCAAAGAATACCTTCATTTACACATCAAAACTCCTGCCTTCTGGCAGGATATGAAGCCTGGGTACCAGCCTAAAAGCAGCACTTCAAGACACCTGTTACAGACTCTTACACAGCTAGAACCATGATTTTTTTACCTGCACAACAGTTACTTCTTTTTTTACAGCAGAAAAAGAGATGCAGGAAGATGGCCAGTATCATTAAACTAAAAACCTTTACAATCTTTAACTAAACTTAATATTTTTCAAATGTTAGTCTCTGGAGTCACTATGGTGACTATGCTGACTTCTAAAACCAGAGAGAAACTGCCTTACCAGTTTCTTCTATCTCATGAGAAGCAAACTACTAAAGGAATTCTTCCGCATTTTCACATTAAAAAACAATAGCAGGTAGATAAGTTTGGTGAAGATGTCCACAAATCCCACTCAGCACGTCACATTTAAGTCCATCACAGATTTATCCTACAACAAACTCCTGAATAAAATCCATTTCAGAAACCTTCAATACAAGTCATATGACACCATGCATTTAAAAACCCCAGCATCTCAGGAAGCACGCTTCAATGTTCTGAGCTAAAGAACTGGGGCTAAAAGAAAAGCTTCGAATTTTTCTGTGCCACTCCTCCTTTTTTTCTCTTCTTCTTTTGAACCTGAAAAAAATTCCACAGAGCACAAGTCATGCAACAAAGCAGTGCAAGGTGCAGCTCAGCAGCGATTTAGCAGACTTCTGCATTCAGTTTAGCCAGCAGAGCCAGCTGCCCTCAGTGCTGCTACAGCAGGTATTGGCTATAGATCACTGACAGGTCTCACGAGACTCTAACACAAGAAATGAAAGATTTCCTCCTCCCCAAATCTACTCAGAATTCCCACTGTCAGCCTAGTTTCACAGCTGTGTACTGAGCATTGAATTGCCATTGTAAAATACTCAGAAGACACGCTAATACACAGAATATCTGTTCAAAAACAGTTCCTTCAGAGTAAGTCTCAAACGGACTTCTCTCATTGCATGTTGCAGTACAGAATAAAAGTTTTTCATAAAGCTATTTACAGTCCTTTAAATAGGCTGTTGCAGGAAAAAAGGCAAAAAGTCTCAATATTTACAATATTTAAAAACTTGACAACTTTTGTTCAAAAGAAAATGAAAACTTTAAAGAACACAGTGAACAAACTCTAGCCACTCTCCTCCACAAAGACAAAATTCTTCTTTCCAGTCCACAAACACTTTCATATTACATATCACAGTGGAATCACTGCAGCAGTACAACATAATAAATATGCATGTAACAATCAAAAATGAGGATGCCTGATCTAAACAGCACGGAAGATTGTTTCAGATAAATTACTTTCCTCTGACTTACGTTCTACTTGTATAGCCACCTGTTCCAATTTAAAAAAATACAGACTTTTCCAGGTGGCTACATGAAAAATAAGCTCTTGACTTACAAAATAGAAAATGTACAAAAGTTAACTCTCCTAAGTATAAAATAAATTGAATTTAAAACATACTTTAACCGGTACTCTTGTCTGCAGGTAAGATATCAGAATACTACAGCATAAATTTCACCTAATTGGTTTTTTTTCAGTGGTACTCCTTTAGATAACTAGAGGAAAGCAAGGTTTTTGCTATTTCAGTGTTTGCAATGTGCAATGTGATAACATAAATGTACACACGCTCACGGTGCCAAAGACAGTAAGACTTCTCTTTGCCAGTGTTGATCCTTGATATGCAGGTAAACAAGAAATATCTGGGTATACCCAAAATGCACAGGACCTGAATTAACATCTACTATGCATTTCAAGAGACTATGTGACAAGCTTGTACTAGGCTGCAAAAATGTCAATGGAATTTTTCACGATATACATACAGTATTATCTATATAACTAAGGTTTTCCTAAGTATCTGTCACCGTTCACTATATTCTCATTAAAATGTATTTAGATTGCAAATCCTCTGGGACAGGACTTGTCTCTTATCCGTACTTGAAGACTCTACTGCTCACAATGAGGATCCCAGCCTTATTTGCTTTAAATACTAGCATAGCACTAGTTGGGCTTTTTTATGTAGAAGATTGAAAATATTCAGAAAGAGCCCTTTGTGTTCATTCTGTGCTTAATTCACATTTACAGCTCAGTATAAACACTTCAGCTGTCATTCTAGTAACAGTTTTACCTACCTAAGAAATTCAAGATGGGGCCAAATTTGCCTGCATAATGATTTCACAGTAAGTGGCAACCAGATGGACAGCACACTGCCATATGCTCCCCTTTGCTCAGAGGTGGAAAAGTGAGCAAATGTGAACCACAAAAAAAGAACAGAGAGTAGGGAGAAAAATATCTCTGCAGTATGCCCATTAATTCATGTACACACCCTTTCCTACCAGAAGCATGCACAAACTTCCCTGCTCCTCGTACCTCAGGATCTAAATTCAGGGGAGCAGTGATTAGGGCAGCTCAGAACAGTTGCTGTCTCCAGCACAATCCTTACTGGGCAGGTGCATCTCTGTGCTCCAGCTAGCAGAGGTGCATTCCTGAGAGGAACCAGTGCACAAGCACGGGGAAGAGAACCAGCACAGCCCCGAGAAAGGGAAGGAACAAGGACACCCCTCCATGGGGCAGCCTCTCTGGAAGCTGCACCCTTTCCCACGAAGCACCAAGAGCCCAGAGGCTCAGAAGTTGTGCCTGCTCTGCAGCCTCCTCTCAATTTTTTTCGCCCGGAGGTAACACGTGTCAAAAACTTTTAAGTAAACCTTGAGGCTGCCCATGTCTTGTACCTCTCTTCAGTTGGAGCAGACAATCTGGCCATATTATAATGTCTCCAAGGAGTACCTGCCCTTTTGAGCTAGTCCTAAAAATAACACCTTTCCAAGTTCAACATATCTGTTTAATTACACTACTGCCCCTGCTCTGAAAGTCCTTCTCCTTAAGACTGAAGAGAAAAAAAAAAAAAGAGCATTCAGTTTTCTGGAGGTGGCAGCCGCTGGTAACAGAAGAAAAACAGCAAATACGTTCAAGAAAAATCTTTCAGATTGACTTTTTTTATATACACTTGTGCAATTAGCATTGATCCATATCTCACTTTCCTGTTAAAAAGTTGCTTTCAAAGCCATCTACTTTTATCATTCCAGATAAAAATGCAATTATTTACTATATGTGGGTTGTAAAATCCAGGAAGCTATTATATACAGAGAAAAATTATGGACTGCTTGCTGAGACACACCACATGCCTCATGTTTACATCCTGTATGTTTGCTAACTTTAATTATTACAGACAGGAGCTCTTTAGTTCACTTAAAGAAGAGCTTTCTTTACATTTATACCATCAGCTAAATTGACTGGTAGTCCAAATGGCTGCTTTTCTGTAAGAAATTATTTGATAAACTTGAACAAAAGCATTGAAGGAAAAATTATAAAATAATTCAACAGCAAAAGTCTTACTAACTTCAGTAAAACTTGTATTTTGCTATTTTTATACATGAATTTTTATTTTCTATTAGTGGAAAAAGCTGGTAGGCACACTTAAACATCAGACACGTAACACTTTCCACTACAAAGAGTTTCACAACTTTTTTGAGAAGCTCTGACACTTGCCTCGTCTGCAGGCAGCCTTTGAAGTTCCCTGGAACAGCAGAGATGCTCTTTGTCTCATGGCAATCCATTCAAGTTAAACTGAACTGTTTTCCTATGCCTGCCTACTTTTTTAAATCAAGTGCTTGGTGGCCTCTCAAAAACCAATCCAAATGGGCATGAACTCCCTGTACACAAAGGCTGGGCACCTCGTAGCTCTGACAGAACAAAGGTAGTGTGCTGTGAGCACTGGCAGACTGCTCAAGCTAGAAAGCAGAGGCAGGACAGAGAGCAGAAAGGAGAATGAAACAGGTCAGACTTCACCTGTTGTTCCCCCCACACAGCACAGAACCCATAGGTCATTCCCCCACTCATCAAGTAACAACCTTACAAAGTAAGGCAATTACCTAAATTAGAAATCACCACTGAAGGCTCAAATCCCATTTAGGGGTTTTTTAAGGTCAACAAGGGAAGTTTATACCTCCATGGAGTGTAATTTTACAAAAAAACCTCCAAACCAACCAACCAACCAAATGGGGCTAAGCCTCCCAATACCAAGAGGTTCCAAGTTAGAAACTAATTTGCAAGAAGGTTATTCGGGCTGAAAGTAATGCTCTTGAAAATTAGGAAGCATCACATTTAAAACAGCATATTACTTTAGCTCCATGTGCATTAATCCTCCTTCCAACTACTGAGATCACATACTACTTTTCCTGCAAATCATGGCCTCATTCAGTGAGCAGGGTGGCTTATAACACTGAACTGTATCTGCACAACCCTAACTCGGGTATTTGCTGACTTACAGGTCTAACTCTGCAACCAATGTATTTAAATATACATTTCCAAATGTCGTTTCATTTGTGTGTAATGCTCTAGGTACACACGGTGCTTTACAGATGCAAGAAAAGATACAATAATTGCCACAAAGAAATTTTAGTTGAAACACATCAAAGCAACACTGAACCCTGGACATGATAAAACAAAAGCAAGTGAGACAGAGGAATAAAGCAAGAAATAAGCCAATGTTGCATTTTATAATGCTTAGTTGATGACACAAGTACCATTAGAAAACCTCCATGGCTACCTGAATTTTCAAGAAGGCATGACCTCACGCTATTCACACAAATCCAGTGATTTCAACAAGATTACATGGGGGTAACAGACCTCATCGGGACCTTACAACTAAATTAAGAATTAAACGCTAATACATGAACTTGTCACACCAAATCCTAAAACCAGCAAATGGGTGGGCTGAAATATGACAGAGACTGACGTGTACCCCTGCTGCTGCCCACAACACACCAGCTAAGAATTCGGAGGAAAAAAGGTTTCAATTCACCTTGGACAGAAACCTCTAGAGCCAAAGAATGAACAAAAGCAAGGTTCTACCCCAGAGTAATAAGAAGCCAATTTTTCACTATTTTTTTTACTGTTTTTCTTTTGAAGATGGCATTTCACCAAGTATGCTCATATCCACCTACACTACAAAAATACTCCCAAAAGTTCAGAAATTTTTTCCAAGTAAAAAAATCCAAAACTCCCAATTTCCCAACACTACTGATTCAAGACTTACCCCTCATATTACTGAACCTAAAAAGAGTGTGGCAAATGCCCTTCAGCAGCACACCGTATCACTCTAGAACCAGCAAGGAGAGGAAGAGGAATCAAATCTCAGTCTTCCTGTCATATACCAACTGGCAATGTAGATTCTTCAAATTGCACTTATTGGACACTTTTGATGTTAACACATGCGGCAGAAAGGACTCCAGCTCAGTTTCCCATGTCAATATTGATTCTGCAGTGCTCATAAAAGTATTTTTTCTGTTAGTTAATCCCATTGTCCAGGAAGCAGTTTAGCTGAGCACCACTATAACTGAAGTAACACCCCATTTGTTACTCTGATAAAATATGCAGTTTTGTCCTGCATAACACAATTAGATTAATTCTCGTGCTATTGCCAGGTAATGCAACTAATTTAAACGAATACTGATGATACAGGTAGATTTTACTCATGTCAGGATCTCGTAGGGCAATGCAGTTTCTCCTCCTAATTTGGACCTAATCACGTGTAATAACACTGAAACCATGTGCTTCATCATGCTGGAGATTTTGCTAGTTCTGTCCCTCCGTGCTAAAAGTAATCTGTGATGCAATATTACTGCAGCGTCAGACTCCGCAGTGTTGAGACCATCAGAGACAAACAGCAAGCTGCCAGGTAGCCAGGTTTTGGGGAGTCACCACTGAACCCAAGTTGGAGAACAAACACAACAGTACCGAGGACCAGGAGAGGGAAAGCGTAATGAAGCTGTAAGCATCTTGTACAGGGCACCTTCGGAACTGTAATCATGCTTACATCCAACCAACCTTTGGGAACAGGCACAGTGAGAGAGGAGACAGCTACACTGTGTGTTATGTTCTGCATTTATGCTGTCAATCATGATCTGAAAATACTTCAGCCGAGTAGCAGGCTTGCACTGGTACTCACACTGCAAGCATACATAGCTCACATCTTAATTTTCTTACTGACCTTTTCATAAACCAGTATGAGTTCAGATCTTTATCTCACCTACTACTCCAGTTCTGTGGCTGAAATAGCTGATGCGTACTCTTGCTTCATGTCCTTGTTGTCCACCGCTGTCTTTAGCATAATTACTACCCACTAACCACAGCTAACTTTGTGTGCAACTTCCAGCTCTTTTCACCCTTCAGGCAAAAACCCCACCTTGCACTAAACAAATTTGCAATAAGTAGCTTCAAGACAGAGCTGCCAAAACTCCACTTTGGTCAGAAACACAGAGGACCGGGTATGATGAGTATGCGCATGCATTGCTTCGGGAATGGGCTCCTCGCTCACACAGTCCCTTCACTGACTGTAGGCACACTCTTCCCAGCATTTAGGAACCATAACACGTTTGAAGCAGCACACACTTGCTTCTTATTCTGCATCCTCTGTAAATGAGAAGTATTTCTCTCCTTTTCTGCACAGAGTATTCCGCTTCACAAGACAGACATTGTTCACAACATCAAGACACGCACTTTCCCATACAGGATACCTGCTGCACAATGCTAATCGCAGTATCTTGTTACAAAGCCCCTATGTGCTACTATTGTATGCTCTAATTTATAATCCTCACCTAAAGTGACTGTGATAACAACAATCCTTTTACAACTGTCCTGCAGGAACTTGCACCATCTTCACAGGAACTATCAAAAAATGATTAGGAGTATTGTTTCACCTAATCCACACTCGGTTAATAATGTTATCACAGCACATTAAAAGTAGACAGGTTCCTTACCCCTCTTTGTGCAAATTCCAGTAATAAGCGCTGCAAAAATAGCAGGATTCCTAACAGCCACATCGCAAAGCAGCAGCTCCTGACTGTGTGCCTATGACAGGTGCCCTGCATTCAGACAAATGAGCCTTCTCTGCTGATTGCATTCACAGCTGTAAATACCCTTACACCATTACTCATTTTACTTCTTTTACACATACAATCTTCTGCAGCTGTTACAATTGGTGTCAGGTGCGTGCTCTAATATACAGCTTGTAGATCAGTTTCCTCTAAAACCTCCAGGTAAGAACCAGGAAATTCTGGAGACACGTTTAGTAGAACCTTTTCCTAACTTCAATATAGTAACAAGCTTAGAAACCATGCACGTTAATGCACTACTTATTTTAAAGAAAAGTTATTGTGACATGCTGTCCTGTCATAGCTCATCAATCTCCACAATTTAGATTTCACCTCTACAAATCTAACAAAAAAGGCCTATTAAGTTTATTACATTTTATGGAAGGCAAACCAAAAATTCCCTAGTAAAGAGCACTCTAAATGGATTTCGACTCCAGAAAAGAAACTACTATTCCTTCTCTCGTTGGGGCAAGCAATGATGCTGCTCCAGGACAGGGGGTTTCCAAGAAGCGCTGCAGCACCTTATAGATACTGAGTACACTTTGGTGAAGACACTGTTGAGGTACCACCGTTGGGTGGGTTTGCACACACACAGACAATAAAAGCAACTTTCACGCTCAGGCATTACCGGGGCTATTTGTATTCGGGATCGTCACACCAGAAGTTGTCCAGCTGGGCCCGTCCGGAGGCGCGCGGGCCCCGTGGATGAGCGGTGCCGGGGGGCTGCGGTGCGTAAGGCGGTCCCCGGCTTCGAGATCCCCCCGCAGCCCCCTCCCCTGCGGGAGAAACACCGCTCCGGATGCGACACGGCGGCCGCAGCCCCGCACTACAGGGGAACGCGACCCTCACATCGCCCCCGGCCCGGCCGCAGGCCGGCCCTCGGCAGAGCGCCCTCAGGCCCCCGGCCCCACCGCCGGCAAGTTGGCGGGAGGCGGCGCCCGCCGCCAAACTTTGTCCGCCTCGGAGGGGGCTCCCCCACCAGCGCAGCCCCCGCTAACGCGGCGCGGGGAGCCCGCCGGGCCGCCCAGCCCGACCCCGGGGGCGGCGGTGCGTGCGGCGGCCCCGGGAGGCGGAGGGAGCGGG
>VZRR01003269.1:156588-234619 GCA_013398015.1 Oreocharis arfaki | reverse complement strand
CAGCGCCGCCGCTGCGACCCCCGCGCCGGGCCGGGCCGTGGGACCCCCGCGCCGCTGCGGCGGATCGCGACAGAGTGCTGTGCTCACCCGGCTCTGTTCCGTTCCGTAGAGGCCGGGATTACATAACGGCGCCGGAGCGAGCAGCTGCAGGATTACACCATGCGGATTAGGGATTACGTTGATTCAGCAGATTGTCCTGTGCATGTCTGAGAAAGATTACACCAGCAGAGTTAAGAATACCCGTTTGCTGTGGTAAGCCGTGGTTTAAGTAGACCAAATTAACTCAATACAAAATTAAATGCACAAAAAAAAAAAAAAAAAGGAAGTAAAACACCCCAAGGTTAAGAATGTGCTTTAAATGGACAAAATAACAGAGAGACTGAAATTCGGGTTTTGACACTTATCTCCCGTATGCTGTGGAACAGTTGCTGTTAGCAGCAACCAGCTATTACTGCTCGATGGATCTTAAAAAATCAAAATCAGTATTGTGAAGACTAGTTACACTTGATTCCTGATGACTGCCACATAAATTAAGTATCTAAACTCTTACGGTATACATTTTTAGTAACTCAAAAGTATTTAAGTGGCACCGGTCTATTTTATTGTGTCACCATGTGCTAAATTGTCTCCTTGTATGTTAGCTTGTAATATGGATGTTTTGAGTTCTGATTACTGGGTCTGAGATCACTGACATTTGAGAGCTGACATTATGATAGACACTACATCTGCCACTGAGGTATGAATAAAAATTAATCATGCAGAGACAAACTTTAAGTTGCATTAATTTCAGTTCATTTCTTACAAGAGTTAGGGATGAAACTTGGAAGTCAAAGTGCCACAGAACAAATCAGCATGGAGAAAGAAAGAACAGAAAGAAACAGTAGGGTTTGTTTTCCAAGATTGATAGTGATTTTTTTAATGCAAGAGTCTTGTAAGATTTATTACTTCCCCTCACATAAGCACACGCAAGCTTGAGACTAGAATCTGCCTCAAAATTACAAATTTGTAGTATGACTATAGTAGTTCCATTTGACAGAAGCCTCAACTTTGTAGCTTTGCCAACGTCTGTATAAATATCTCATACAATAGAACTTGGGTTTCAGATGGAAATGTGCAGTTGGTTGCAAGCTACTTAGGAAATTTTGGCAGTGGGAAGTTTTCCCTGAAATTCACTGTAATGTCTCAAATTTCAATTTCAACATCATGACAACAGTTTTACCCACTGTTTTAGTATATAAATTAATCCTAGACATACTTCAGTGGATAAAAATGAAAATGTAAACTTTAATTTTTGCTGTAGGGATTTCTAAGATAAGAGGACTCAGTCATTTGGTTTTCATTTCAGAAAACTGCAATGGAAAGAATTTTGAACAACTTTTGTCAAAAAAATTACCCTGTCAACCAAAACAGGTTGAGATTTGTGAGCTATATGTCATCTGCCTTTGCTTCCTGTCTTTTGTTAGAATTTCCTGATATTGTGGCTATTCCATCCTAAAAGGAACTTCTACTGTGTAGATTTGAGTAAAACATTGTTCTTATACAGATTTGTTATAACATCTCACCTGGAATTCTTCCTTATAGAGATCCTCATTTGTTTCAGGCAGTTCGATGGATTTTTTCTGATGCCTGATGGTTTTCTGTGTTCAGATCAGTTATGAGCTTCAGACACTGAAGGAATGAGAAGTTATACCTAGGTGAGAAAAAACAGACTCCTTTTAACAAGACTTCAGGACAGTTCCTGGCTCTTGGAGAAAGTAAGAGGTGTGCACTACTGACTGCTTGACAGATATCAAGGACATCTCAGAAGGCAATTTATATTTAAACAGCCTACTAAGCAATTTTTAAAATTTTTCCCCTTCATTGTTTTCATGACACAAATATTTGAGCTCACTATGGGGGCAGAATGAAATTTTACCTTCTTTGATTTTTAGAAAGAATACATAATGCAGTAAAATCCCATTCTCGAAGACAGCTGTAAGGTGCAACTTAATCTAAATGTACAAACAATGAATATTTGAAATAGCCACATGACTGAAACGATCTTCTTTAATTTGGGGGTGAGTTTATATAGAGATTAATCTTAAGAATGTTTGAATAGCAAAGATCCATAAACCAAAACCCAAATCATTATTCAGTGCTTGCTTTTTATCTGCCTGTGCTCGTTAAGACTTACAGGTACTGTGGATGCTTAGGCCAGCTAAGCAGTAAAAGTACACAAAACCAAGAGGTGATACAGATTCTGATTTAAATAAATGGGGAGTAAAGCACCCAGGTTCATTTAAAGACAAATCTAATGAGTTCAAGGCTTGTTCCAATATATCTCCGTATAAACATGTGACCTAACTTTAATCTATAACCATTTTAAACGATGCATTACTATTATTATCAGTTTAGATGACAAAGATGAGGGGAAAAGGCTAGAACTGATAAGATTTTTCAACAAGCTGTCACAGAGCAAAATAGGTTATATTTTAAATTTCAGATTAAAATGCTCTTGACTGGATACACAAAGTAACCTTTCACGAACTCCCGAGATACATGGAAGATAAACATTTGAGCATTCATGCAATTGGATTTTTAGTTTCTGTGAGCACAGGCTACATCTGCATCTAGAGGAAGACTCAGTTTGCAAAGTGCCAGGAAGGTGCACAGATGATCTTTGTGTTTCTAGTATGAACTCGGTGCACACAGGTGTGTAAGCAAGTTAGAATCGAGTTTAGCAACAATTTCTGCTGTAGTATTTCCTTTTCTTTAAATATATCATCTTATTTTCTAATGAGATAGAATGTCCAGTTTATTCTTTTTAGAACACTGATACATATTTGAACTTCTGTTCAGAGTGCAACACCGCAGAGAAAAACATCTAAACACATGATTACCTAATGATGTACTTTTCAGTCTTAAAAAAGTCAAAACTGTGAATGCTGTCAGCAACATCTCTTTCAAAAACCCAAATTTTGATACTTATTATCAGAACTTATAAAGTTATGCTTCCATGTTGGTGAGGAAGTATTTTCACTCCCTCCCTTTGCCACCCGCTATTTCCTTGAATATGCAGGGAACAAAGTTTGAAAATAAATAATTAGTAGTCCCACAGCCTTCCTCGAGCTGCCTTGCTCTCTGCACTCAGCTTATGAACAATTTGTTGTACATGGAACAATTAGTCCAAGTCCAAAGAGCTGATGAGTTGCACAGCACATCCATTTAACACACAGATGCAATAGAAAACTATCAGCTTCCCCCTAAGTGATTTTTTGCCAGATCACTATATTTAAGCATCTTCTGAAAAAGTTAAACTTACATCAGGAGCAGCACCAGGGATAGCGAGGTGCATACTGACAGTAGGATGAAGGAAAGGAGATGTGAGATCTCCTTTTTGCAGTAGCAAAACTCAAGCTATTTTGTCAATTCAAGGATTCATATCCTAATTAAATCTGGTACAGAAGCTAGTGTGAAATTTAGGTTATATATCCTGTTTATATTTTATGAGAGCTATTGGATATTACACAATTTTGTGGAGCTCTCTGAAAAGGGAAGCTAAATGAACAAGAGTACTTGCTCCAATAAAACGCAAATTTAAATCAGATTTTTGATGCCAGTGTAAAACATATGTATGATGCAATTTATATGTACTACATTATGTGAGTATTTTGAATTCAACCATAAACTCTAGTACTGGTAACCCTAGAAAAATATGGCAGTGATCCTGTGAGCATAACGGGGTGTTACCCTGCTCTGTACTTGGCTCCTGTATGCATGTTTGTCTTGGTTGTAACCTCACCCACACTGCACTATATGGAAATTTGAAACCTTTTTAACAGCACATATAGAATCCAGATCTTGACTGCTAGAAAAATGAATCTCCAGCACAATTTATTTCTTTTAAAACTGGGATTTTAGTTCCGAAGTGACTCCTGTTCATTTGTTTCTTTGTGCCACCTGCTATGTTAATTGTTCTTGGTTCTGTACACAGAGCAAAGTGTATCTGTGAGCCAGCTCAAGAGGACGCCTTTGGGTGGGGACCTTGCTGTTACAGCCCAGGATCACAGGGAACTGCCTTTTCTTGTATGGACAGGACACTTAAAAAGCTAGAGAAGCCACCTGAGGTTCCATGAAAGCCAGAATCATCTACTTATAAAGTAAGTACAGATGCATTATACCTTTTGAAATGGGCCTCTACAGAAAGTCAGATTTCTGTTAGTTAAAGCTGCAGTATAGGTAAATATTTTTCATAAAGCTGATATTTTATTTGATCATTTAATGGGAAAAAAAAAATCTTTCTTCCAATAAAGGACATTTTGCTTAAATATTTACTTTGCATACACTCTGAAGAATAAAAGAGCAAATATGAAAAAATAAGATGATCTATTATGTTAGACTTGTTCAGTACCATATTTGGTACAGTAAACTTTGACTATACCTAACAAGAAAACAGAATATAGCAAGGTTAGATGGTTAAAGAGTTGGCATGTCTACAGAATAAGTTTCTTTTAGCAGCATCAAGTGAACATTGGTTTCTGTCCAGGCAGAGGGTTTCTATTGTAGATTTTAAAAATCATTGTACAAGTTCTGGTAAATTCACTATATTACTAACTTCACCTGACATACAGACATGAGGAACACTCAAGTGAAACACATATTCGCTCTGAGAAATGACAAACTGGAAAGTTCTTTGTGGAATGCAAGAATTCTACCACCAAGATCTTACCTGACTGAGTAATTAGCAGTGTGAGGAGTGGTTCGGTTGTGTGCACTGTCTTTCAAGGTGCATGTGTCAATCTAATTAGCTAGCCAGAATCAATCAGATTGCCTAAATGCATCAGATATTACAATTCAGAATAAGCATGGGAGTTAGAAAAAAGCCTTCATTGTTTAAATGTGCTTTAGCATGAATTTAGTTTTACTCTGCCTTCAGGGATCCACTGAACTTGACAGCAGACTTGAATGTTTGCCATTAACTCTGAAATAATGGAACTTACATATAACAGTACATTACTGTCAAAGTGCAACAGATGTCTTAGCAGAAACACTGAAAGTTGCATTCCAGTAGCTATTTCTTCAAGGGAAAAAGACACCAGGTTTAAAAATTACATGCTTAATTTACATGTTTGTCTTTAGGTGCTGTTGCCTCTGACCAAGAACAAAAATTGTTGTTGGAATAATATGAGAACAGGTAATTTCTTCCAAGTCTTTACTTGGATACGTATACATTTATAATTAGAATTCATTAAAATTGCATCGATTTTGATAGGTGCTACTGGGATTGTCACAACTTCCCCATAGAGCTGCCATCCCTCACTAGTTTACCAGCCAGTTGTACAAATTCTGTAAGGAGATATTTGCTTTGATAATATTTCGCAGTTTGTGGTTGATTAGTGTGCAGTCCGAAGTTGCTTACAAGTGAGGAAGCGTGTATCAGCCTCCTTTTATCTTCTGGCAGCATTTCCCACTCCTCTCTCTAGCATTTTGTATTAGCAGTCTAGTATTTTAGCCTCTGGACTAGGCAAGACAGCTGAGTCAACATGTGGGTTATCAAGGCTGGCTTGCTCTTTGGGGTTAAGATGGTGTTGAGCCTGCATAATAGTCAGGACAGTCGGGTTACAAAAGTTTAAATGCAAACAGACCAGATAGTTTAGGGACACAGCACCGTACCAGCTACTAGGAAGAAAATTAACTCTATCCCAGCTGAAACCAGGACACCTGCATGTCCTCAAAAAGAATAATTAAGAGTAAGTGTATTTAGAAGCTGCTATTAACTCAGCCAGTTTTAAGTATTCACAGTCTAGCATTAGAAAGAACAACCTCATTTTGTTCCTCTTCACTTCTTCCACCAAAATCCAACTTCTTAAAAAAGTAACTTTTGTGTCCTCTTCAATCTCTCACATCGAAGGGGGTATCAAAATACATATGTATATGTTATGTACAACATCCGTTGATAGAGTTCTATTAATTTCAAAGCTATATCTTTTGTATTTTTTTAATTGCCCGTCATCACTTGACTTGTTAAACTTTTCTATCTTGATTATGGAGTCTTACTGTAGTATACATTTGACTTTCAAAGCATACAATTTGCATTTTTAGATTAATATAATGTATTAACTTACCTCATGAAAAATCATAACACATTCACCAATGCTAATGTAATTGGGTTTTGGATTGTATTGAACCCCTTCTGATTCTCCAGTATACTCTCTTGCATCATTCACTATAGATTTAAAGGGATAAACTGGTGCTTTCACACTTTCCTGTCTATAAATACAGAACTGTAGCTTTGCAATTTGCTGCAAGCAACTGCATTTCAGTACAGTAGGTGTGGAGTACAATAATACCTATTTTTGTATTGTAGCAAATTACAATTTGTTAGTAGCATTTTTTCCTAGTGTTAAAGCTTTCCGAATTTACTTTTGTCTTTCATAATTCTAACATCTACTTTATGCTGTGTTACTCTGATAAAAGTATTAATGCACAAAATAGAACTAATGAAAAGCACAACTGGATGGAAAAAGGGGTATCTGATCTAGATGGACATAGAGGTTTCTTCAGGTTTTTCATTACTGCTAAAATTAAGGTTACTATTTTTCCCTTAGTATTGGAAGAAAAGTCTATCTCTAGAAAGAAATAGCCTATAGAAAAATTGTCTGTAATTACAATCAAAAAGGTTTCAAAGGCTTCCTAGGCACTTTTTGTTCTCTCTCTCCACCTCTCTCACTTTTCTCTAATAGACCTAAGAGAAAGTGCCTGAGGTATTTTGCCAGAACAGAAATGTCTCGTTGGGCTGCAGAGCTGGTCCTCGATACAAAGATCACACCTTAACAGTGTTCATTCTCCCAAATGTTCCTAGGCCTCAATGACTTGAGGCATTTAGCTTTCTTCAGTACTCTGCCACTATGCCAGTGTAGGACAGGTCTCTTTCTGCATGAAGATGAAGAAATAGAACTATAAGGCAGGATTTTAAGGAGGTTGGCAAATTCTCATTAATTCTCATGAGAATTTCTTTGAAACCTTTCCATGAGCTGTTCAAAAGGATTTTTCTGCAGGGCCTACCTTCTATCATCTTACTTTTCCATCTGGTAGAATTTCAACAGTTAACTCCCTCAGACACTTAACAGAGTTGAGAGCAGGTCAAAGTTGAGAGTTTTGTTTTTCTCAGTTGATTCTTTAAATTGTATAGATATTCTGATACACTGTTGATGAGTTCAGTGCCCACTCTTCATTTAAGGTAGGATGTAGCCTTCAACTGCATTACACTCTCACAGGAGGTCCACTGTTATGTTTGAATAGACTAAAATCAAGTAAGTTGTAGTTCTTGTTTAAAAACCTCCTTGTTTTTTTCCTGCTCTCATTTTATTCCTATTGCAATTCTACAGTTACCCATACAAAATAATTTTAAAAATCTTTTAATTGTGAACTTGCAGTAGACAAGCACAGAAAGCTTCAGAGTTAAAGTAAATTTCCATTTAACTTCTAACAAGGTAGGACAGAGCATACATTTCTGTGCAACAAGGTCAAACATGAACAATCTTTGCAGCCCTTCTTCTCCCCTCCTCCAGCTTCCTAATTTATCTGCACACAGGCAAGAAGGTCCAGTTCCCATTTGGATGCTGGCACTTTGATAAAAGGAACATGAAACTGAATTCCTCTTGGGCCGTGAGGTATAACTGTCTTCGTCTTAAAATAATGTAAGGGCTTTACTCTCACTCCTACATCAGTATGCTGTCAGAGAAATGGAAGAATGCAAGAAAAAAAGGGAGAGTGGAATTTCTAGAGCTGGCCTACAGGAGAGCAGGATGCAAAATGGTTTTGTTGCACAGAGGGAGAAGTAGCTGAGCATTTCTGCCACTCTTAGAAAAGCCAGACCTATTTTAGATACAAAGCTGTAGAAGGTCTCTCTAGGGTAGAATGTCTTACGGCCAGACTTCTTAGTTTTTTTTCTGCAGGAATAAAGGGGAACCCTAACACTTGTTCTTGAAGGACAAATAAGAAAACTAAAATCTTGAGTCCTCTTAACTCTATGTTATGTATAGAATATGTCTTCTATACATAAATAGTGACACAGCAGAATTCTTGTTTTCAGAACTTCTGGGAGAAATAACAGCAATAACACCTAAAGTGTGAGGTAACACATGATTCTCGCCCTTGTGATGTCAGAAGACTGCTCTATTTTTGTTTTGATTGAGATACTGTGGTTTCATAAGACAGAAGAAATATATAAAAATATAGATGCATATATATGAAATGAGTTACTGGTGCATTAAATCTGTCATAAATCTATTCACTCCAACTTCTAAATTCAGACTGCTTTCAGAAAGAGTGAAGTGGTACAGTTAGATGTGCTTTTTTAAGCATGAAATGGACAAGTGCTGCTACAAGTGCCAACATTAGTGTCCTGTATTTGGGGTGTTCTTAGAATGCCTAATTATGTTTAACACATTAACAATTCATCTAAGAAGCCTACTGAGTTAGGAAAAAGCCTTTTTGAGATCTGTGGAAATGATATAGTAGCCAGCAATCCTCTACATGAGTGACTGCTTGCAGGCTGTCTCCTGGTTTGGCCATTGAGAATTGGGGTGGGAAAACCCAGTGGTGTTCCCAGTGTGCTATGATTCAGCTGTAATGCAGCCCAGAGCAGTCTCAGAATGTCCTGGCCCACACCTGAGACTATTCTGGGTGCATCTGTACTGACTGACTCTCCTGCAGGAGATAGTTAAGCTGAAGATAGTTGTGCTACTGGAACAGGACAAACCAGACTTCACATAGGTCATCATGTGAATCACTGTACTCACTATGGTGAGTGGTCATGAAAGGCAAAGGAAGTGATAGAAAATTCAAAAGTTCCTCTCACTGCAAGAGAAAGTTTGATTTATTCATCTAATTTAGGTGTTTCATGTCTGATATGATGATAAATTGGTGATCTTTTCTGCATATTGTTACATGAAACAGTTCTGCAAAATAGTGCTCCATGTTGCTGGCCTGGAAGGAAAGACCTATACCTTTTTTGTTCACAGGGTTTTTGTGTGGTGGTTTATTTTTGTGGGTTTTGGCTTTGAAGTATCTATTTTTCTCAGCATTTGTTTTGGTCTTATTTTCAAGATCATGAAGAACTCTGTGGCACCAATTATGGATCTTTTTGTCTAAATGGAGGGATTTGTTATATGATTCCTACTGTTTCCAGTCCATTCTGCAGGTCAGTGAAACTAAAGTTTGTGTGTTTAAGTATTGGTCAGTAGCTGTCTAAAAACTATTTCTCCATTTTATTTCTTTAAGAAATCACTGCTAAAGCATTATCTAAAAGAAAATACCTCTTACCTATTACTCACCTAGCTTACAGAGACATGACAATATGAGGAAAGTTAATGTGTATACTTGCTTGGCAGGTGCAACAGTATTCAGTTGCGTATGCATTCAGGATTATATCTATATTTAGAGCCACATTTCCTCATTACAATACAGAAAGAACAAAATACCCTTTGCCTCGTGGAATATGTTCTGTGGGAAAGGCATTCAGAAAGGCAAAGTACATTCCCAGTTTTTCTTACAAATTAATTGCAAAAATTTTTGTAACATAAAATGGCCTAACCCAAACAAAATGCAGAGACACAAAAAATAATATAATCATTTAAGGGGGAAAAAAAAGAATGTAATTCAAGACTTACTGTGTTCTTCAAATCTTGCTGAAATAGTCAAAGGGCAGCTTTATAATGACAGCCAAAGACTACTTGATAAAGAAACATCAAGGCAGCAAATACAGATACTTCTTACATCACTCCACAACAGAACTGTTCTTCCTTTTGAAGCCCATGTAACAAACTGGAAAAGAAGCACTTCCTGGTTTTGCATGTGGATACATTTCCTGCATAAATACTGCCCTATCTTTTTATTCTCTGATTAACTAAGACCTAAGATGCTAAATAAAACTCTCATTTTTCCTGCATTTACTAATTCTGAGTTATCATTCATCAAAATAAATTCTGGTTGATTTAATGGTTTGCTTAACAAAAAAATAAGCATTCAGACAAATATTACATACACTTAAGGATATTACCTTTTTTTCTTCCATGGCAATTTCTGTTCCCTCTTCTATCTTGAGCTATAACTAATGATAACTGGATAAAACACTTGAAGAAGGAAACAACATATTTTCCCAGATGCCTAATTAAAATATTACTTGCTTTTGTTTGGGACAGTTCAATTTAAATACTTACACTCAAGCATGTAAACTCATTTAGTTAGACAAGGAGAAAAGAGGCAATTTTGTGATAAATGCTCATTGAAAAATATACACAGCATATCACTGTCATTGTTCAGTGTCACAATGAATCAGACCCAGAAGTGAGATTAAAGCTCTGAAGTGCTGGATGATGATGATTTATTATAACTGCTAAACCTTGCAAGCTTATGCAATATGAAACGAACACTACACACACAAAAAGTAAAACATTTTGAAAGATGTGTTGTTTTTTTCTAGAAGGAATCCCATATTATTGTACATAAATGAAAAACGAATGGTTAAACTAAATAACAGCAGTTACACAATTTCAAAGCACCCTCTCAGCTGCTGTTAGACTGTGTAACAAGGAAGATGTATTTGATGCAATAACTATAAACATGACGTGACAAATACTCAGAACAATTCATTCTTCAGGAGCACAAACTAGTCAGCATAGATAATTTCCACTTTAATGGCTCCAAATGAAGTAATTTTCAATTCAGGTACTATAGGATTTTATAATCTGCTGAAGCAGAAAAGTAACATCTTAAGAGCATTTCTGGTGTACTCAGGCAATCTTATTGCATTTAAATTATCAACTATTTTTTCTGTATCTAGTGGTTGATTATGAAGTTAGATGGGTTTAAATAGCAGCATTCTATTTAAGCACATCCTCATTCTAAGCATGTTCCTTAATCAGTCAGAGAAGGCTAATTATAGATGAGAAAGGTTTTGTTTACACACAGATATCTTAGTAATCAGCAGTGATGTGAATAGAAACAACAGAAAAAATGCATCACAATTCAGCAGAATTCAGAAAATATTTGGTGCTTTGGAACTTCATGACTGGCATCATCACACAGTTGCGCAGTTTCTTTGATGAAGGTTTCTGCCAAATCCCACCCAAAGCTCCCCAGTGTTCTCAAATGATCATCTCCCACTGAAAGAAAACTCAAATCACTTTTAGAATCAAGGGCTGAACGATTGTTAATTAAAAGGAGGAGATGGAGAAAGAACAGACCAGCAAACTGTGAAAATACCTTAAAACGCATTTGCCTTGGCAGGGTACTTAGTTACACAAATGTGTTGTGCTAAGCAGAGTTAGTCCAGATTACCCCATGCGACATCATTGGAAGTAATTTCACCATGTGACTAAGAAAAATGCATCATTCTTTAGAACTATGTGGTTTTTAGCACGATAACAAATTAAGAGCTGCTGTTTACCTTTGGAATTTCAGTTATTTTTATAATTCAGAGAAGGATATATACAAGGTAGAAATTTAATATAAACAAAACATTACTTGACCCCCCTCCATGTGCAACAGTAGCAGATTTTAAATACAGCTGATGTGTGTTAAAACATGAGGTTGCTCAGCTGCCCTCTTCCCTCATTGCTTTTCTAACAATGAGTTAATGTTCTCAGCAGCAAAAGGCACACCTGTCACCATAAACCAGATGAGCTTCAAACCCAGGAACACTCAAGTGAACTAAATAAACTGGCAGCAGGGTAGAGAAGGATGGAAAAGCAGCTGCCCCAGGTGGATCATGAAACACAAGACTGAAAGCTGTTTGCCTCAGCACCTGATGCACAGCTGTCCCATAATCATTAACTAATGCACTGCAGAATTAAGTGAAGATTTTGGTTTCTGAGTGGAAGCTCTGATACTCCCATTTTTTTCTGACACTTGGCAGACTTCTGAGAGCATTCTTTGTGTATTTCAAGCAAAATACAGATGGTATAAGACAACACACATAGAGCTCTTCTTCGGAGGGCAGTACACACAGAAATCAACAACGAATGCTCTCATTTTGGGAAAGGGATCATACTCTGCAGGGGGCTAAGTACTGCAAGAGACACAGGCAGACCTTGCAAATCTCCTCCCTGGAATTCCTGTGTATCTCTCAAGGGTATCTCTGATTTTCCCTTCCTTTGCTTCTATTCTAATGGAATCTCTCCTCCACCTTTCCTACGCTAATCCAGTAAATCCTGTGCAAATTCCTTCTACCACGTCCTGTATACTCCCTCCTTGCCTGGCTCTCTGCCACGGGCCCTTCATTCCCCATTTCAGATATCCCCACAAGTCATACACTTGCTGTGCTGTCAGCCTTCAGAATATGTACCCTGCAAGTTGCCAGGGAAGGGCTTCCCACTTATTTGGGCTTTTCTTCTTCCTCTGCCTCCAAAAATACACTTTCTTGTACCTCAGGATCTTCTGAAAACAAACTGTCCAATTAATATTTTTCAAGTCATTTTTAGCTTGAAAGGTAGTAACAAAAGTTAGAATATGCACCAAAAATACAGCTAAAGAGAGTCATTAATTAAGATTTATTTTTAATGGGACATAAAATATAAAATGCAACACCATCTTAGGTGTTTGAAAACTATTAGCAATCAGAATTAATATAACTGCCAGATATGGAAAAGCTTGCCATATAAACACATAGCTAAGGGAGTTTTAGGGAAGAGTAACCCATTCTTTCAACTTCTCTCCAGTAGGAACATTTTATTTTACTCACTATATATAGAGAGCAACACTTTTGAAACTCCTCTAAATGCCAAACTTTTTAAAAAGCTGCTTAGGTATCCAATTAACTTGGCCATTGCTTATGCACTTTGGCTTTAAATTCTTTTTCATACCTACTAGATGTTCTTGGAGTTGATTTTGAAGTTATCAGCCATGTAATCTGAATTGCATTGACAAGCACATGATTTCTCAGCTTTTTCTGCTCAGAGTTTTGTATTTACATGCAAGTAGTTTTCATACCAAGAAGTATCCAGGATTTTCCTGACAAAGGGAAGACTAAATGAAAACTAAAGTCAACCCCCTGATAGTATAATGCAAAGCAGTGAGAACCTGTGTGCATATTTGACTCCAATTCTACTTCCTACTTTTACAGTCTGTCAGATACTTCCTTATGATGTCCACCTTAGAGTCTGGCAAAGAAAGAAACTTTACCTTCTTACTAAATCACAGTGCCATAGGATCATTTGCACTGTCCCACAAACAGCATCTCAAAGGAGACAGCAGTAATGCCTGTGTTACTGCAAGGCCGTTATGCTTATGCTTTAGTTACTAATCAGATTGTAAAGGATCAATGTAATTTCAGAGCTGCTCGTCATCTCCTGACATCTTATCCAATGCAGTCTATTTTCTTCCACCTTGCACTGATGCTGACATGATTAATACCCTAAGCTGAAAGATTCTATGGATTTCTTTCCATATGCTGGTGTTTTGTCTGGAGCTTCTATAGTGCGTTTGTATACAAGTTAAAGCTGGCTCATCTCATCTGATTAGAGGTGTGGGTGTGTGTGCACGTGTGTGCAGGCATCTAGGAAAGCAGAAATCTGGATGCTATCTGAAAATGGAAGGTTTTAGTCACAGATTTTCCTCAAACATTGAAGGCTGCTCTCTTTCAACTCTGATTGAATTAGAAATTCTGTTTTCTTAGAGGGGGAAAGACCTTTTTCCCATTTAAAAAAATCAACTTTGGAATGCTGCATAGTAGGACCATTTGCAGGCAGCACCGGGCACGTGCAGAAACAGCAGGTTAACAGCACGCAGGTGATGTGCAACAGCAACACCTGGCCTAGTGAACACAAACTGAGTGAGTGTAACTCTCCCTGACTACAGCCTGCACCAGGCTCCTCTGGGTTTTGCCCCAATTCATTCAAGTGCAGGTGCACCGGTGCCTGCCATGTCAACAACTGCACTTAACTTGTCCTCTACTTTTAGGCATCCATTACAAACAAGATAAATTATGAGTTGCTACTGGCTTTTAAGGCTGTGTATAGTAAGACTGACTGCCTCTAGGAGACACTATATAGACACCATCATTCTGGATTACGTTCACAGCCCACACGCTTGTTAGAGACGACATTTCTGTCTTGCTTGCAGTCACTGCATTTGTAACTCCACTGAAATTATTAGAGCTCTGCTAGTGCAACAGGATAAGCAGGTCTTCTGAGTGAATTCCACTGCTAATTACTGAAGTCTGCTTAGTTTCTTTCTCACCTATCTTAGCAAAGGACTTGCAGAAGAAACCTTTCCTGGTTGTCTTAAAGCATCAGTTACTTCTATCTTTAACACAGGCCTTTACCTATTTGTACATCAGGAAAGGTGATTTCATAAAAGCTTGTTCAAACCAATATTTGAACATCTGTATTTTCAGAAATCCCCTAACTGTAGTATAGCTTGGTCACATTAGCTGTAATTTTATTATTTAAATGTAAACCAGAGATACCTCATCTTATTTTTCCTGTTTCTATGAAAACCTACATAATCTTATATGAAAGCATTTTTTACATAGCATGGAATCACTTTCAGCAAGTGTGCCAACAGGTCAGCCTAGAGAAAGTGAATGGGTAGTTTTGTAATCCCTAATGCATTGCTCACAGTTAAACAGATACTATCAAACTAGCTAGTCATGTTTCTACAACTTGTTTTTGTTACAACCAGGCAGAATTAATAGGTTCAGCATCCAGGATGTTTTAAGTTTGGCATGTGCTTTTTTAGGACAGGGTTTTTTCTCTTTGCTATAACCTTGGATTCATATCACTGTAGTTTTCCCCTTACCATCTTAGGCCTTCAAGCTCTTTTCCCTCTTAGAGACTTGTGACTACCTTAAGCATCTGGTTCTGTTTTCTGTTTAGTAGGAAGTGCTACAATCTCAGTAACCTTTCTGCTATGCTGTCAACACATTCCCCATTTTTTTCCTATGTTTTGCAGAACATGAATACAGCTTCCATGCACTGTTCACACCAACTCACTCTACTGTAGCACAACAGTTCAGTAACCCTCATCCTTTACCTGATCCTGTATGCAGCTCTCTTCATCTATGACTGTCTTTTCTTCCTCCTGCTTCATTTTGCTCTTTAGGCTGCTGACTTACCCCCTTTATACTCGTTCTTTAGAACTTTTCCATGAGCATTAATTTGATGCCAAAACCTATTTTTTTTCTTCCTGTATCATTTTAGCCTTGCATTATTCTCCAGTTTTCATCGCTATTCAAAAATACTCCTATGAATTTCTTATTCCATTTTCTGTCCCTGTTACTCTATTCAGCTCTCCAAAGCATTTCTCTCTCACTTGCTAGAGAACAATGCCCCACTCAAACTACACTTCTATTCTTAAAGTATTCTACAGTATTTCAGAAATAGGCCACTGAAAAGCCACTACACTTAGAATAAATATCTGGAACATTATCTCAAGCAATCAGAGCAGTCTGCCTACCCGTGCTTCTCCCAGCAGTGAAACATCATGACTTTGAAAAGTCTCAGATTGTCCTTAGTAAATGGTGTCTGTTTGATCAGTTGCATAGCTTTAATATATGACAATAATTAGATGTCTTCTTTTTAGTGTCTAAATCTTCCATTATATTTCCAAAGACAATGAATTAAAATAAAAAGGTAGTAACTGTTTGTGCAGTGGTTTAGGCCAGCAGTACTGAAATAGTGGTTCATAACCTACAGAATTGTAGTGGGAGTCACGGCCGGCATAGTGGCAGAAAACTCACAGGGATCCTTTGGTCTTAGTTAGATAAGCTAAACATTCTTCTTTTGGCAGTTCCTTCCCACTCCACCTTCTTATCCCTCATCTGAAATTATACCTTGCAGCTGCCAATGGCAGTTGAGAACTTCAAGTATGTTGCAGAGTTTAGCCCATTTTTCTCAGCTGGAGCCTGAAATTGCTTATGTCACAGATTATTATGACTTCAGTGCCAGAAATAGCAAGAAGGAGCAAGATCTTTAGTAATACAAATAGAGAGAAGCAAATTTACATATATAAAAAATACATGCAGAATGTAGATATTGAAAGAAGTGCTCTCCATTTTCTGTAATGAAATCAATTCCTTAAGAAAACTTGGCAGAATAAGTGCAAAATACATAACAACTGAAGATTAGCTTCAACCTACCCATTTTTGACTGAATTTGAATTACTAAGCCATTAATTTTATTTATTTTTAATAAAATATCATACCATTTTACCATGATAAAATACCATATTCATTTTAATCCTTTCTTCAGAAGACTTTTTCAGAAGCTCAACACATAAAATAAGCATAGTAAAGAAGACTTTTACCTAGGTCTCTCCAAGACGGGGTTATTCGCCAAGCATGTAACATGTCCTGGCATGAATTGCTGTACTGTGTCTTAATGAATTCCCATTTCCTTGATCTCTTTAGCTGACAGTACTATCTTCAACAAAGGAAGCCAGAAAGTTACTTGAAATGGGGAGAAGAAAGCATGACTACTGTGTGAGAACCAGTGGGATAGCACAGTTAACACAGAGGAAGTAGGCTTAATAAATTAAATCTGTCAGTGATGAATATATTAAACTTAATATATAAGAGCAGCATGGATCAGAATGTAAACTTGATGCCCAACATGCCTAATTCCCTTTGTTCCAGAAATACGAGGTGAGAGGAAATTCTGTAAGAAAACTTGCTGTGAAGCAAATATAACCTTTGAATTGAATTAACAAGTTCTCTATCCAGAAGAAGCCTTTGTGCTTTTCATTGTAGATGACAAACTACCATCTAATCCAAATACAACTTGGTTTCCCAGGTGTATTGAGAATTACACAGGAGCTCGTTGTGAGGAAGTTTTACTGCCCAGCATCAAGTCCCAAACAAAAGGTGACCTGTTTGCAGCTTTCTTGGCTTCCCTTCTTCTTCTAGGAGTTCTTGTAATTGGAGCATTCTACTTCCTTTGCAGGTAAAAGTGATTCATAAGGCTGAAGCTATTCAATCAAGTAGAAATTTCTTCTGGTAATCATGTACTAATTATCTGAATGTAAAAGTATGTAATGAATTATCCATAAGGTTATATGGTTATTCAACATAATGAATGTGGATGTCTCAACTTGTTGCTTGTAATATTTACTTCCTGGCTTGAAGTTTTCTCAGTGTCATTTCTAAGCTATTACTTATAGTTGCTTTGTAAAAAATACACATAGTACACCCATATCTGAGATTTTACAGTCTATCTAGAGTTAGTGCTAACATTTTAAAACATTAGTTTCCCTTATGTTGTCCAAAGACTGAGAAGTAGAAGTAAATTAGCAAAGTGCTTAGGAATCAGAAACTGTTCCTACTGAATTGGCAACCAAAGCAGCTGGTGCCATTAGCTCCTAATTCCTCTATCACTCCTGCTCTAAAAAGGAAAACTAAGGAAAGAATGAAATTGAAGAATACTTCAAGGTAGATGTTTACTAGCATTTAGGACAAATCAGAGAGCTAACTAATTTGTCTAGGATGATCCCTGTTTGAGTAGAAAGAAAATGTCAGTGCTGGACAGCAAGTGCTGCAGGGCTGGTTTTAGTAGCATTTTAGACACATTAGGACTTGGAATGAAAACACATAAGCAGTCACTGGGATTGAGGCAACTATTTGATGCTGTACATATATCATCACATTACACCAAACCCAAACAAACTTATCATATTCATCTACAATGCAAGTCAACTTCCTATGTCCCCTCTTTATTTTTAGAGTACAGCACTTTTTATAAGAACTCATTTTGTCATAGACCATTAATATGTGTTTATGCATGTCTATACCTCTGTAAGGCAACTAATACCCCCTGTAACTCTGTGCCATCACAGACTTGCAGCCTCTTCCTTTTCTCCTATAGTGCATTTCTCCTTGCTTATGATAACCAAAGGTTCTTGCAATTCTGTTCTTTGTGCTCCATGGTCACATTGCCAAATCAACCTTTCTGATCTGTGCCTTTCAATGAGCGACCTTTGGAATAGCTGGTCTAGTTTTACCTCAGCTGCTGTCATGGAAACCCACTGAATGCCAGCTTCTCCCACAGCTGAATGTATTTAGAAGAGATAGAGAGCATTTGATAAAACAGTTGGTATAAAAAAATCCCCTTGTTGTAAAGGATACCCCCCACATTAGCAATTTTAGTTAAATTAATCCTGCTTAGCCATGGAATGCCACAGCAGTTGTTTGCTAAAGAACAAATTACTATAAAAGTTATTAGAACAAAATACAGCTTTAACTTAGGAAAAAATCATTCAAGTTTCATAGAGATACAGACAGTATTTCTCTAGAAGTAAAATTGTCTCTGAGAAAAGGAGAAAAAAGTCTTTAGAGAGTAATGTGTTAAAAGATCCCTTTTCTCTCCTATACAGTAAAATTGGGGGAAAGCTGGAGACAATCTATTGAGCTTTATGGTCCAAGTACAGAAGCTTAGAGTGACAGCAATGACAGGTCTGTGCAAGTTCTTTTATTAGACAGCTGGAACCTCAACTTCTATTTACTCAAGCTTTACCTAACTGGCAGAACAAGTAGTAGTGCCTCTTTATTAGCAAAGTAAGAAGGACAACAAGTCAGTCATAACATAGTTGCCCTTGAACCCTATCTTACATACCAGACTACCTTAGGAAATCTCATAAAACCATTATCAACTTCTTTAGTACAGATAAAAGAACCTAACTGGCTAAAACTTGCCTTGTCTTACCTTTACACTCCAGAAGCTGATGTAGGATGATCATCTGCTAGAGAACTCATCTATAAATGAGACACTTTACATCTGTAAGTCCTTATCGCTTGGCTGAAACGACCAACACATAAAGAGTCTCAAGTGGATAATTTAATCTACTCCCTTCTTTTCAGCTGAGTGAGCAAGGGTTATTGCTAAGAGCTGTCATTAATACAGACTTTTTTCCTCAAACTTGATGTATCACCTGTATCTTAGAAGAGGGTGGAACTAGGGCTTGTAAGGGTTAGCTGAGAGTTTGCATCATCTTTGACTTGGCCTCCTGACAGGATATATTAAGTTTAAAATGTTAAGAGACATACTGTGCTAAAGTTTCCTCTATTTCACTTTATTAACAAAGATATTTGATCCACAATCAGAAAGCAAGAAGTCTTTTCCCTGATATTGTGTTAGTAAGCATTTCCATGGCTCTTTCAGCAGAGGGTTCTAGTGGGGTTTTAGTATAAACAGTAATGTAATCTGGAGAGGTGCAGAAGAGGAGATACTAATTGAAGTTCAGGACAAGGAAACTGAATTCCTAAAATTATACATCAAATCTTTTGGAATATAGGAACTTAGTGCTCTACTTTCTTGTCTGTATCATCACTTGTATCTTCCTTCCTTTCCAAGTTTTCTTTCTCTCAGGCTGTTTGGGGCAGATTTGAGGACCAAGCATGTGCAAGTACATTTAATGCTCCCTAGAAACAAATCCATTCAACATACAAGGATGGAGAGAAAGGGTTTCATTGCTCTGCTTATAAAACTAAATCATAAGTAATAGTGAAAGTAATCCATAAAAGAGTAGGGCTGAATATGAAAGCTCTGGATGAACAGTGGGAAATAATTCTCCTTTTACATTTAGCTGAGTCATCACATTTTTATCAGCTGATGATTTATTTTTTCCAGTCTGCAGAGTGCATGGAGGCAGGGCAAATGCAGATCTAGCTGCTCTCAATCTTGAAACAACCCCCCACCCTCTCCAACAAACAGTACTGATAAAGCCTGTCCTTCTGACATGGGCAAAACAGGAAAGTAATTGTACAAAAATCCCTGCTATTACACTGGTACTGAGGAACAAATGACATATTTTGCTTCCAGCAATTCACCTATCAGACCAGGTCCATCTGGTCTTCTTCCTCCAGAAACATATTGTACAAGTGTTCCTGGAAGAAGAAAGGTAGCTGATGAGAATAGATGCCACATGAGCCAGCTTTTCTTTAACAGCCATAGGGAAGCCTAAATGCCACACACATAGCTCAGAGGAATAGAGCAAACCCTAGGGAAAACTAAAATAAATCTGCAATTCATTTCTATATTTCATCGTAAGTGCATGCTGAAATGCCAAGTTACCTGTAAGGTAAGTGTAACATTGATGAACAGGAACTCAGCCAGCCAAAACAACGGGGTCTAGGAATAAAGCCATTTAAGCTGTCCAAAACAACAGACTTTGTGGAGGTGTTACATCACCACAGGACACAACCTGGACAGTACATTGAATAGCTCATGACTCTTCTCAAGAGAGCAGATGTCTGATTACTGTTAAAAGAAAGGGAACTAGACAGCAAGTGATCGGCTCCATTTACAAGATTTGCTTCTCCTCAACAAAGTGTGGAAAATTTCACATCATTTCCAAACACTAAGAGAATTGATAAATAATTATGTGCTATTTGCTAATTGTTTAAATAAAGACCTAAGAAATCAGACAAACAGGAACATTACCTTCAGGAGAGAAGCCATGTAGTTCCAAATGCTGTACTGCCCTCTGTTCTTCTCCCTCGAAAACATGCTTCTCAAAATCAATGAGTATTAATTAGAAAATAATTGGAGAAGATCCGTGTCACTTTTTTCAATGGAAAAATCATTCCAATAATTTGTCTCTTCCCTGATAACTTTTTTCACTCTGTGTGTATTTCTCTCTCTCTATTGTCTCTTTTTTGTTTCTTATGGTCAGGAAAGTTTCCATTCCAAGGACAAGTTCTTCAGAGTGTGGTGCCAACCTAGTTGAAACTACAAGCAGCAATGGCTGCAACAGTGAGTAGAGTTTAAAATTAAATGACCAGACTCCACATGGAAAGTGGGGGAGGAAGTTTTTGTTAATTAAAGTCACGTGTTTTGTTTATTTTTCAGAAATAGTAACAGCGTAAAGCATTAGAGTGGAGGAACGGTGGGGAAACAACATGCAGAGCAACCCTAAGAATCTGAGTTGTGAGGGTGACATGGTAAGCACGATGAGAGAAGAAAGTTGACTGGGATAGGAGGCTAACATGTTGGAGAAGACTACATCTAAGACACAAACAGTTCCACTTAATGGAGTTCCTGTGTATTTTTAAAGCTGTATCAATTATACAGAAATCACTATAATTTATGTTTGAATTCTGTAAGATTTTTTATGGTTTTCCATAATGCACACGTGGATGCATGAGATAATTTTGGGTTTTACTACATGGGAAATATATAAAGTACAGTATTTTTTTTCACTGCACAAAGAATACGAGATATCACAGGGTCTTAGTATGAGGTGATACTATGAATTTTTGATAGGGGTTTTTCATTTTTCACAGGATTTCCCCAGAGGAGCTGAAGACTCTTGATTCAATAGTTTCAAAATTGATATTTGTCCAGACTTTGGCTTGTTTCAGATACCCTTACCAGATGTGGGGAAAAAACCCCTACCTTTCTCCCAGCTAATACTTACTTTTTTTTTAATTGTAAGAAAACATCAGCATGAGGTACCACTGGTAGTTTACTGACCAGCTTCCTGGCACACAATTTTAATTAAAATTAAAGGGAAATATTAAGAGATTGATAATGGCTAAAAAAGTTTTTTAGGCAGAGCTTGGTCTAACTCCTAATATTAAGGAAGACATCTTCCTTGATGGTTTTTAATTTTGTCTGGCTTTCTTCTGAAAATCTCACTACTGAGGGAAGTTTAAACCTTACCTTAAATGTTCCAGTTGATATTTCAGATGGCAGAAGTCAGGAATTTTGTTCATCAGGTCAATTTCTGATGCAAAATATTATCCAGGCAGGTGTCTTGGCTGAAAAAATGCTGCCCTCTCCAAAGATTTCTTTTATTCACATAAGCATTTGTTGATCACACTAATATGTTATATACCACACTTTGGTCCCTTACAGGATTCTCTTACTCAGACAAAGAGAGGCCACCTGCCATGATCCATGTCTTTTTTTTGCCTTCACAACACAAAGAAAATGTCTGGTTAGTCAAAAGCACAGAAAATGTGAACCGAACAATTTTCTTTTCAACTTATTTCTAGCACTGGAGGCTGAAACCAGCAAAAACGAGATATGTTTCCATAATGGCACATTACCAAGCAGGTCATTATATGGGATTTATAAGGTTGTATTGAAGGGAAGATTAGCTGAGAAAACTTCACAAATTGAAAGGAGAGAAAATGTAAAAGAGAGATTTCTTATCTCCGAAATAAACAATATGGAGATGTGTAAAACATAGGTGCAGAGAAAATGCTGAATAAGCTCCTATACCTAGGATATCTACTACATGCTCTAGTGTCAGAAAAAACCAGGGTGTACGTTGTATCAATGTAGACAAAAGCACAGTGGGACAGAGAAGAAAAGGCACGTGGCTACAGTGCATAAGGTGAGAAGTCAGAAGAGAAATCATGTTACAATGGCTACTAGAACACAAACCAGAAAAATTTATTACCTTCTGAAAACTCCTGTCAGAGAGGTCAGAGTCCAAGTTAGTGCTTAGCACATGAAAGGAGAATCTGAGAGCACCAAATCAGGTAGAGGACCTGATCCAGAGATTACGTTATATAAAGCACTAGAAGATCACTTTCTCCACAGATTAACCAATCTTACATGTCATTTTCTGGACTTCAAATCTTTAGCAGACAAGCTGAAGGAAGCTGATAATACTGTTTTAAAGGCTAGGAAGGAAAAAAGTTATGTTTCATCACATAGGGACAAGCCACTGTTGTACTGAGAGTTCAGGAGATGTGTAGCAGTACTGACAGCTACATCAGAATTAGCATTAACTGAAGTACTTTGCACTGCCTCAGTGAAAATTAATCAGAGATCACAGTGGTTAGATGACTTTGCTGTGTTACTGATCATGAGACAGCCAGACTTACAGATTGGTATACTGTCTCCACTGAAGAAGGAAAAGACTTGTGGTCATCTTAAGTGGCAATTCAGGAAGGAGACACGAATAGAAGATATAAGAAATAAATGGACTTAAGTTATTCTGTAAAAACTCATAGAATCCTCTCAGCTTTCTAGACAAACATGGAATAATTATTCATTGTTACTGAGCTTGTTTGCGTTATTCGGGAAACAATCTGTACAAAAAGTGAGGCTGAATAAACTAACTCCATGTTTAAATGCAAACAAGCTGATTTATGAAAGTGTTATCTGTGAAAGAAATGCTATCAGCAATTCAGACCACCTCAAACCCATTGCATCTCAGAACATTTCGGGTTCTAAAATGACTTCAGTTCACAAACTTTGTGACTACAATGTTCAAATCAAAATGAGATCAGGCTACAAATTCATTTTAAGGGGGTCAAATGCCACAGGAAGTACAGGGTAGTCAACATTATTTATAATTTAATAAAATAGTGCAACACTCTTCAGCAATGATTGCTTACAAAATTAATGAAGTAGTCCTGTGAACAATAAAGTTGAGGAAACTCCAGTCCCAATGGATCAGATCTTGTGGTTGGAGTCACTGGAGTCTTAAAAATTATTACATGTTTATGAAATGGTGAGTAATAAGGGCTCTCTCCTGTCTGACTCCCATTTTCATGAAACGGAAGATCTCATGTCTTTGAAATTACCTCTCCACCAGCTGAAAGGTTATGTAAGGAAGAAACTGGAAAAGACTAATTTCCTAAGAAACTCCATTACTGTGATTACACAACGATCTATAATAGTGTTATGGCAAAAATTCTTTTATACCTAGGGATCATATTATCCTGCCAGAACCTTGTAGTAAAAGTCTCTTCATAATGCATTGCAAAAACCTTTTGATCACTTGCAGAACTGACAGCTGTTAGCAGGAAATCTCTTTATAGACCTAAGTAGGAGGTTGCTTATATGTTACTCAGTATGTAATTGTTTTTCATTAGAAGCCCAAACAAACACTAGAGCAAAGTACAGTTAAAGAAGAAAGTCAAATGGCTTTTCAAGGAAAAGGAGGATTTCTCTGTGCTGCACAGTCTTTTGATTTATAATGTTAAATATTAAGCAGAAAAATCAACAGAAGTCCACTTGGTAGCACCTCCTGTTTTAAAGATAACTTCAGTGTTGTGCAACCCCTTCAAAATTTACTGCACTAAAAGAAAACATTTTTCTTCTGGCCCTGAATTTCTGAAGAGCTGTACAGAGGCTCCATTTTTGAAAATGGAAAGCCAAGAAGAAATGCGGGATAGAACTCGCAACAGAAATGGTCATTTTTCCTTGTAATGTTATCTGCTTACGCTTATCCAAGTCTGTTCTTGCTTTCCTGGCGACTGCAGCCTGTTCATCATAATCTGTACGTAAGGCAAGAGATCCATTTCGTGACAGCAGAGTAGGCAATGCAAACTGTGAAAAACCAGTAGCCAGGCTGCTGCTCAGTTCCATCTTTGACACTGATACTCCACAAAACCCTTCAGTGGGAGCCATTTCTAGAGCTAGATAAGGGCGTGTGAACAAAACCCACAGCTGCAGAACCTGAAATAACAAGAAGATACTGCTGGTTTTGTCCCCCAAATTAAAGCTACAACCAATTTTTAACACTTTTCAATGCACCTCTGTCAGTTTCTGTAGCATTTGAAAACTCTTTTTTCAGTGTACATTAAAAGAGACTGTTTTCAAATTATCCTCTCAATGCAAGTCACACTACATCTAAAACTTTTGTGCAGGCAAACTATGGGCTCTAAAAATCTGGGTGAGCACCCACTGGTAGCGTTTTTTAAGGGGGCTGGGTCACTTGAATCTATATTGTACATTCTCCATCAAAGAATTTGCTGCCATGTCAAACCATTCAGTCATTTTCACCAGTTCTGGAGTCTAAGAGAGTTCCTCTTTTGAGGAGATTATTGTTTGCTGTCACTGTTGCTATATTGACAACTCGGCTAAGATGAGTTTATTTCAAAAAGCTCTAACTCTCATAGCTGTGAAAATTTATCATGGAAAGGTGACATGACCCACCACTGACTCAGTGATGTGAATCTTTGAAACATTTATTTTAAGAATTCTGTGCTACCTGCTAATCTCAGGAAAGATCTACCTGTGAAATGTAATGATGACAAATTATACATTATATTTTAAAACCATTTAGAAGCACAAATCCCAATGATTAGAGAATAAATTTTTTTCTCCTAACTTATCAAAGCACTTGGAAAAAAAATCTAATTAGCTATTTCTCTACTAATAATGCTAATATAAGTATCCAGGTGGTATCACTTCCAAATAATCCAAACCTGTCTTAGGCATTTCCTTTGAGTTTCCAATTTCTCACTGTAGCTGTACATTCTCTTTAGAAAAATACCCCACTCTGTCCTGAAGTGCTGGTAGGCATGAAATAATCAATAAAAAGGCCCTACAATGTTTAAACCTGTATTTGTTTGACCTGAACCAGTAGTACAGGACCAATGCACACCACCAGCAGAACTGAGCTTGGTTTATCTCACTGCACACCTTGGAGCCTGTAGTTCAGAACCCCCTCAAGGCTGATGTGGAGTCCTGCCAAAACAGCCTCTTCTGGAGCTTGTGTCTGGCTGAGAAATGGGCTTAGCAACAGGAAAAATTTCAGATGATAATTAGATTCAAACAACTGTGTTACCTGCATTTGTGTGCAGAACATACAACTGCTGTGTTAAGATGAAAAGGATTTTAGAGATCCACCACAGATTCATAAAGTAAAAAAAAAAAATCTTCTCCACCATGTAATCATGAAAAATAATCCCAGTGGAGGAAATCATTACTTTCTTAATGTTTGCAGAGTGCTCAGAGACTATAAGAGATCCTCTAAAAGACCATTTAACTGTACACTTATGATCTTTTTAACTTCTAACTATGCAAACTTCTACACCTCAAATGTTATTTTTCTGTATCATTCTGTTGAGTAAAACAGAAGTAGGTATCTGAATGACAAAAGCTTTTTGCTTGTTGTGTCACTGGGCCAAACACCAGAAAACTTAATTCCAATTTCTGATATGAAAGCTAAAAACCCCCACCACAAAGTTACTTCTAGCAGAAAGAAATTCTCCATTTTTAGAAAGAAAATACAAACTAAGAGGGGGTAATGAGACTGAGTGTGTTTTGAGGTAAATTTTTAACTAAAAATTAATTCATAATCATATGTAACTATTTGTTCTTAAAAATTTTGCTCCTCTTTATCAATTTATTCTCACTTTATTACAATTTGCATGTTACAGAAACATCCTATAATGAGGATACCTTTGGATAGTAACTTTAAAATAGAAGTTGCAGTAATAGCTTAATGTTTGGTAGTTCCTACTTTGGTTGTGTGAGGACAAGGTTATACACCACACTGCTTGCCTATTATTTTTTGTGTTTCTGAAACCTCCAGATCAGTTAATTGAATGAAGCATCAAGAACAAATTTGCAGCAAAACATTTGGAAAAAACAATGTCTTTACCTTTTGTCAGCACAAGTATTACTCCTCCCTGCAGGTCTTGTGACTTCACAAGTTTTACTTTTTTCATAACGAAACCAAAATCCAGCTGCGGTCACTTAGGGACTCTCTTCTCTTGCTGGAAACATGTTACTGTCAGCACTGTAACTGCAGATAAACCTTATCTTTATATATTTTTAGAGCAGTCCTGCTATTCACATTTGCTTCAATTGCTGAATACTCATTTAAGTAACTTTACCCACTTTAAAACCTTGTGCTTGCTTATTTTGAGTGACATGAGTATAAATTTTGGCACTGCAAAACTTTCTATCAATTATCTCTGCCTTTTGGTACATGCACCTTTGTAAGCAAATATATTTTGGGTTTTCTCAGGACTTGTGGTTGAAGAGCAAAAAACAGCATGGAAGCAAAAAGAATTTGGATAGCAAAACACTTTAATCACAGACGTTGCAATTTTATCACTTGCACCACGTCCCTGTCACATGGAAGTCACGATGTGGCCTGGGACAGCCAGTGTAGTGGTTCCAGCCATGTGCATGGTTCTAGGGTCTTTTGGGCTCATCCCCACACTTGCTGATGCTGGAGAGGATTCCTGGTTCTGATGCAGACCCCCCCACCCTTCCACCCCTTTTCTTTACTATGTTTACCTCTGAAGTTTCCTCAGGTACAGGACCTGCTGACTATGCCCTGCAGACCACCCTGTCGGTTCTGGTTTAGCTGCACCATCACCTGAGCTCACCATCAGCTTCTCTGAGCTTCTGGCCGAGTCTGCACTGTAATTGAGGACACGTGGTTGATTACACTCCACCTATTCTAATACAGGAACCAGTTAACCTTCCTAGGCTGATCAGCATGGCTAACAGCACCAGGAATCTACATCACAGAAATTAAACATTTCCTTTCTGTCCTGTTAAACACGAAGGTTATGCAGCCACGAAGGGCCAAATGTGACATTCTGTTTATGTTAAAATAACAGTCACCTCCCACCAAGGGGCTCCTCTGAAAATTCAACCATACTCCATTTTCAGATACTTTTCCTTCTAAATGAAGTAACTGAACGTTGTCCAAGTCACACCCACACTTACTAATCTCCCATCCACAGATGGCCACTGGGAGTTCACAGCTCATCCCATCTTCTAATTAAAAAAACCCATCATCAATACAGCCATGGGAAAGTGCTGTCTGTGCTGTGCTGTCTGAAACCAACAGTTAAGTATCAGGACAGATACACCCCCACCTCAGCTCGTCAGGCCAAGTTCACAAAAAGTTTTAACTAGACAAGGGCACAAAGTTGCAAACTGAACCCTTGCTTAGTGCATTTAAAGCAAAAAATGTTATTTTGCTGTACAACATGCAGGTAAGTGTTTTCTTTTTACTACACCGAAAATGGGCCAGCTGTCCGATTTTGCGTTTAAAAATCTGGTGATATGGTGCAAAATTTGTCTTATTTTCTTGTCATTCTATTACTAAGTGAAAATAAAAGGGAGGAAATAATTTTAAAAGCAGCAAATGTATTATTAGCTATACTGAGACTATGCTGAAATTACTTACTTGATACTGCATGCCAGCTGCAGCAATCAAACAGGTGACTGATGTAAAAGCGTAGGAAAAACATGCAAAAGCACAAGTCTTGTTTAAAGTCTCTATATAAATATAATATAGCCAGATTTGGTGTGTCCCACAATTCCAAATTTAAGAGCAAAACCTTTTAAAAGAAACTTAAAAGATAGACTTACTTCTAAGTACTCTGGATTTTATACACTGTAATCATGCTACAAGAGAAGAGGCAGCCACTAAACCACACAGTGAAGACAACTGAAATTCACTTCAAGATGGTGAGCTTAGGTGCTCTTAGCTGGACATCTTTAAATCAGAGCTTTTTCTCTAAGAACAGAAGGCAAGGTACTTTGACATATTTCTATCTTTATTTAACAAGTACTTTGATACTTTTCTCTAAAGATTTTAATTGATTCTATCTAGAAAAACTGTTCAGTTCTGTAAATAGGACTCTGGGAAAGTTGTACACCTCTCTAGAAATAACATCCAGGAAAAGGTAGATTTAATGCATCACTAGTTTTCCTAGAGTGCTTTACATACCTAAAGAGAGCACATCAAAGTACTGTTTCTTTCTACATTTGGGTTTGGGTTTGCCATTGACACTAAACTGGGAGGAGCTGTCAACTCCCTCAAGGACAGAGGCCCTGCAGAGACTTCAGCCAAGAGAGAGGTAATCACCAACCATATGAAATTTAGCAAGGGCAGGTGTTGGACTCTGTACCTGGGACAGGGCAGCCCTGGTTGTATGGACTGGGGACCAAGAGGGTGGAGGGCAGCTGTGGGAAGGGACCTGGGGGTCCTGGCTGATGGTAAGCTGGATATGAGTCAGCAGTGCCCTGGCAGCCAGGAGGGCCAATCATGCCCTGGGGTGCATCAGGCCCAGCACTGCCAGCCAGGCCAGGGAGGGGATTGTCCTGTTCTGCTCTGCACTGGGGCAGTCTCCAGCCCTGGGGGCAGCTTTGGGCACCCCAATAGAAAAAACCATTAGGCTTTAGAGAGGGTCCAAAGGAGGGCCATGAGGAAGTGAGAGGGGAAGCCTTATGAGGGACGGCTGAGGACACTTGGTTTGCTCAGCCTGGAGGAGACTGAGGGGAGACCTCAGTGTGATCTTCAACATCTCTCCACTCTCGTGACCAGTGACAGGACTCGAGGAAACAGCGTGAAACTGAGTCAGGGAGGTTTCAGGATATCAGGAGAAAGCTTTTCACCCAGAGGGTAGCTGGGCACTGGAACAGGCTCCCCAGGAAAGTGGTCAGAGCACCAAGCCCTGCCTGAGCTCAAGAAGCATTTGGACAACACTCTCAGGCACCTGGTGGGATTCTTGGGGTGTCCTGTTCAGGGCCAAGAGTTGGAACTCAATGATCCTGATGAGTCCCTTCCAATTCAGCATATTCTATGATTTGTAGAAACCATTTTCATTCTGGAAGAAAAAGGCTTTCTTCAACTGCAGAATTCCATCAAATATAATTTCCTGCAATTCTGATGTGTACAGGGGATTACACAAAATGCAAGGCTTTCTCACAGATATTAAACTCTATTGCAACTACACGACTCGATAATATTACCAAAATGATGTTTACATTTTGGAAGGGGCTTTGACTGCAAGATGTCCACTCTTTCAGACTTCTCAGCTCTCTGGAATGAAACAAACAGCTCACTGAAGCATTAAACCTTACTTATGCTTGGTTTGCTTTAGTTGAACCAAGGTGAATAAGAGTCATAACGGTAGTATAACCGTGAAGCAGGTCATCCTTTATGTCATTACATTCTCTTAATACGAAATTCCCAGTAACTATTCGATCACATCCTATTTCCCCATGTCCAAAAAAACCAAAGAGGGGTACGTTTGGAAAAAACTTCCTAAATGCATCTGCTTCCATATTCCTTTTGGTTTTGTAATGCCGATATCCTCTGCCAACACACGCAAACATGAAGCCAATGGTGTTGTGCTCGGGGATGTTTGCTGCTTTGAGACGCTGCATGGCTGCTTCTGCTGTCCTCTCATCAGCCACATCCTGGTCTAACAGGACAGTGGCACTCTGGATCTGGGGACCGCTGAAAGCCAAGCCAACCACACCGCAGGCATCACCAGGCTGGGCGTGGTTACTGAAAGGGAACAGGCACCAAGTTAGAGAATCTTTTGGGGAGACCACTCCTCACCTAAATAAACTGCTGCTGTGGCAGATGTAGGTTCAAAGCAGCCAACATTGTAGTGATTCTGATACCATCCAGAGTTAAAAAGCAAACCAAAGACTTCATGTTTCAGCAATGTTTTTCTGTAGCAACCTTTTGCAAGGAAAAACTTCCACATCCATTACTGGGTATTAAGCATAAACTTGTTTCACACATGCCAAATTCAGCAGTTTGTGTATGTCACAGCTCCGCAATTCCAACTAAACCATCAGTTAAACTTAAGCAAAGGCACTCGGGATTTATACACTGAAGCAAGACAGCAGACAGTAAAGGTTTCAGATTCATTTTGCTTTAAATTGGTTGGCCAGGACACACGGGGTTAAGCAGTTACGTACTTAACCTTTATCTGCAGTGGCTTTATTTAAGGTCAGCTCTCTTATCTGGGGCAATGGTGCAGCTGGCAAAATCAGATGCAAGAGAAATGTTGGTATCAGTACGGACTCCAGACCTCCAATGGCATGAGAGGAGCCTGTGGGCATGGCTGCACTGTGCTACACAGGATGGAGTGCAACATCCTTTAGCCACCACAGTGGATCAGGTGAGCTCCTGGGGCACAGCCCCATCATGTGTGCAGCTACTGCACTGTGCTGTGAGCCAAACCGAGGCAGATACACAAACACATGTTCACATCCTGGGCTCCGTCACAATGGGGACTCATTTACCTGCACTCCAGAGATGAAATGCTGACTGCAATCAATACACAAAGGTATCTGCAGCTGGAAATCTCCTTTTCAGTGGGTTTCTCCTAGTTGGGTTTCCAGAATCCAAATTGTAACACAGCCATACAAAGCATCCAGCTTTTCTGGCTAATCACAGTGTAGCAGTTGGGACACTTTTCCCTTCAAGAAATTATTATTTTACTACTGGTAAAGGGCATTTCCAATAGGACTAGAAGACTACGGATCTGCAATGTTTCTCTCACTTCAAATATTATTCATCATTTACTGTGAAAAAAATACCTACTTCTCAGAGGTCAGTGATGTAAAGCTCTCCACTTGTCCCCCAGCCAGGATGATACTTTTCTCATTCAATGGATTGACTATTTGATGAAGAAATCGAGTAGCTCCAGTCTTCCAGGAGTTGTAGCCAAACAGAAGAACGACACGGAGATCTGGGTTATTCTTCAGACCTACAAAAACAAACACTGATCCTCTGAAGTCCAACCATCCTAAGTTTCTCCTCAAATAATACACCACACCTCTCTCTGAACAGCTCTGCTTGAAACATAACTGCGGTAACTGGAAACTGATGCTCAGGATAACTTAACCTTAGTACTCCAGAGATTGGGAGGAGCAGAGATGCAGTTACCAGCTGTAGCCCCACAGAGCTCTTGGAGCCAGTACAAAAGCTGCTGGTTCTACGCAGAACTCCAGACTGGCACCTCAGAGAACAGCACAGCACCTCACAAAAGCCCACGTAAAGGAGAGAAAAATGACATACCTGCTTCAGCAAATTTACTTTCATCAAAGACCCTGTTCTTCACATCTTTAGAAAAATGGAAGGTATGAATTTTCACCCCATCAATTTTGGGAAACAACAGAGCAAACCCAGCTTCACCCTCTTCAATTTCTTGAGGCTGATTGCTGCTTGAACCCATCGGGGTAACTACAGAGACAAAACCAAGCATCTTTCATTCAGGGATTCTAATACTTTCATTTATGCTGTAACATGGGCAGAAAGAGGTTGAACAGCTCAGGTGATATAAAACATGACAATCTATTTCCATAACAACCTATCTAATTGCAAACTGGTGTGATTTTTTTGTTAATGTTTTGGAAAGATGAAACATGTTGAAGTCCTGCTAGCTACGGATCATGCTGAAGTCAGTTTTGACAAGGAGACATGGATATATTTACACATATTCCCCCAGGCACACCAAATATAAAACATTAGGAAAACAAGAACAGTGAAGTACAAGCCTTTCTGCCAACTTCTGCAACTGCACAGACACACTCAAGTTTTTAAGGTGTCCTATAAGCATGTGATGACAGTATAAAGCAAACTGAATACAAAAATCAAGAATGTATCATTAAAATATGGTAGTGACAACAATCAAATACCTTAGCTATGATGCGGCAAGTGAATTTAAGGTGAGAAACTATAAAAAAACCAATTTTCTAATGATAAAAGAATGAAGCATGAGAAAAAGCCTACCAAGGGAGGCTTTGAATTTTCCAGTTACTGCATATGCCTCCTGCTGTAACCATTATAAATAGGTATATACCAGGATGCTTGTACAGTTAGTCACAATGTGACTGAAATATATACGTAAATCCAAGCAACATTCAGTAAGCACATTAAGGTGTCAGGGAAAGCTGCCTGCCCAGTTAAATCAACTTTTAAAATTATAACTGCAATACATGAAGGAAGCTCCACATCACTTAGCAGTGACACTGTGAACTCCTCAAAATTGAAGCCAGGGCTGAACAAGGTGGGAGATGACACCTTCAAGCTGATCTCTCAAAAACCCACACATTTTGCTCCTACCTACAATCCCTGGGGTGACCAGTCCAAGAACCTGACATCGCTTTGGCAACAACTTCTCAAGTGCGAGTGCTGTTTCTTTACTGTTTCTTTTTCTGGCTGTTAAAAGAAGAGACAAAAAAAACCCATCAGAGAGCAGCAAAAGCGTGTTCTGAGCAAACACAGCCAACCCCGTCTTATTTAACCAATGCTGCCCATCAGTGGCCGCCCTGGAAACAGCATGCAGGTCTGTGCTGCTCCCTGAGAGCACAGGGCTGCTGGCAGGCAAATACACTCACTGTCCTCCACAGAAGGTAAAGAAACCCACCTGTGCACATTACCACAGATCTATGAGCTGCTTTGTACCACAAACGCAATACTAAGCAGTCACAGTTTCTGCAAAAGATTTACTTTCCACTGAAACCAAAACTCAGAGAATTCCCTTTCAGCTGACTATGCTCTACTTACATCCCACGTGTATCTTGAAGTGGGAGTGTGTTAGGTCCAGGCTTTACCTTTCTTTTGCTCGTGACATTCCTCGTGCCCGCTGAACGTCTCTGCATCAGCGATGTAGAGCACAGTCTGGGGCAGCACGTGCACCTTCTGCAAAGACAGAGGAGGAGTACACGAGACTGAATGGAGTGGAGGGAAAGTGGGGGCAGAAACCGAGGAGAAACCGCTCTCGCTCCACCGGCAGCCCACGCTGGTCCCTTCCTCCCTCACTAGGCTCCTGTCAGCCAACAGACAACCTCCTGTCAGCCTCAGAAATGCCCAGATTTATCTAATGAATTGGTAGCACAGGTAGGGATCTGACCCAAACCTCACACGACCAATAACAGCTCTACAGACTGCCCCCATGAATCTGCTTCTTCTTTTAGCACTATCGAAACTCCTTGCACTCACGGTTGTCGGCTTCTGCTATTCATCAGTGCTGATGCTGGGAAACAGCGCAGAGGCACTTCCGGCCTTTTCTGTCCCAGTTGGTTTAACACTGATCTGCTGAGGCCTCTGTCTACTGCTTAAGACCCTGACATGAATCTCTGTGTAGTGAAGACCCTGCACCAGGTTAATACTGGAAAGGAATCCTCCCAGAGAGAGAAATCTTGCAGTGTTTCCTCAACGTCTTCCAGCCTATAAGGGTTTACCTCTTAACAAGATTGCCGAGACGAACAGATGTGCCCTGAACTGCGCCCTGAACTGCAAATCCTCAGCGTTTTGATCGGTGTATTAACACGCAACACTTGAACTGCCCAAAGCACCCACGCCTCCGAACCCGCCCCTTTTGCCAGGCGGTTGAAGAAGCGCGTTAAGTGTTTAAACGAAGGCACTGAGCTCGCGCCCCGCCCGGCCGCCCCTCGCGCCCCCTCACCTCGAGCTCGCGGGCCAGCGCGCGCACCAGCGCGTGGCTTTCGGTGGGGCCCGGCTCCAGCGCCGACACCCACGCGATTCGCTGCCGCGTCCGCAGCGTCCGCCGGGCGCACTCCCTCCATAGCCGGCACACGCTGCAACACAACACGGACACACCGCGTCGGCCGCACCGCCCCCGCGAACCGGAGCCGGCCGCCGCCCACCCCACGGCCCCGGCCCTTACCAGGCAGCGCGCAGCAGCGCCTTGGTGGGCAGGAAGCCGAGGACGCGCTCCACCACCTCGGCGAGGTTGGCGAGGACGAAGCCGCCCTTGGCCGCGGATTCCATGGCCCCGCCGCCTCCCCGGCCCCGCCGCGGCCCCGGCGCCCTGCGTCACCCGCGCGCCGCCGCGCCTGAGGCAACTTCCGGTCAGCGCGCGCGGGCACAGGCCGCCACATTGGCGCCGCCTGGCGGCGGGGAGGACCCGCCCCGCTCTCACCTCCCCCTTCCCTCGCGCCCCGGGCCCCAGCACGGACACAGCGCTTCGTAAAATGCTTTTTATTCATAAACTTGATGCAAGTTTACAAATTACTGTACATTGCCAAGGAACTCTGCCAGAAGAAATGGAACCCAAACCGAAGCATGCGCCGAAGGGCGGAGGCCGGGGCCGCCCCCAGCCCCGCCCTGCCCGGACAGCGGCACAGCCCCGGCTGTCACCCACCGCACCGGGGAACAACACGCACGGGAAGCGGTGCCAAACCTCTCCCATCGTTTCTTTCGAGCTAAAAACTGGATCTAGAAGCAAATGCACAAGGACCCGCGGGTGCCTGACAGAGAAAATAGCACAAGTTCGATAGTCAACTAAAAAAAAAACCAAACCAAAACCATAACAAAAACATGCTTCTGCACTTCTGAAAGTGCTTAATCCATGGAACACACCCTTAGCTCGGCCCCGAGGGGTGCACAGGCCTAATGACTAGTACTAGAACCAAAATAGAGTCGACTCCGGTAAGGCAATGAAATCGTGTAAGTACACAGACCCAGATTCAATCTCCTAATAAAGAAAGAACAGTTCCCATTAGTCTTTCAATAAAACCACCGTCATGACTATGGCAGCATTTCTTACACCTCTGAATTGGATGACATGTTTTTGTACTTTACTGTAGCTTTTATATAAAAATTTTTCATTCAAGGACTTCCACCTCAATTTGTGCCAATCACTTTATAAGTTCATTAGTTTACAAATGATTGCAACAACCCGTTAATAAAATGGAACACCTAAAAAGGTTTTTAGTTTTTTAAATAACTTCAAGCTTCATACTGTGGCTCTTCTTGTTAAGGAGGTTGAGCCAACAAGTAGCAGGAACAGCCCAGCAAGTTCTGATGCCCCAGTGGAAGTGACTAGTTACAAGGTTTTATTGGCACAGCCTTGCTCTGCATAAAAACAAAAAACCAAAACAAAAGAAAAAAGAAAAAAACCAAAAAATTAAGATAATCTAAACAAAGAGCATCTTTTCCAATAAACAGTTCATATTCTCATACAGCCATGAAAAATGTTTAATGACTTAACATACATGTGTTTTTCCTATATCATTAATTTGGAAATACTACAAACGCTGTCATTTTAGACCAGAAAAACTACTGTGATTTGCAAGACCTGACATTTCCTAAAACAGTATTAAACAATGTATTAAACTTCTTGGCTTTAAATGAAACAATAAACGCAAGTCTCTGCAGTCTGCATTTTGCAAAAGGTAAGAAATACACAGAAGTGTGTGAACAACTCACTCCTACTGAATGATCTTTAGTAAGTCGATAGCCTGCTGCAGGGAGAGCTTATGCTTTCAAATAAAAAAAAGGGAGAAGGGAGGGCGTGGCCCAAATATGCTTAATCCATAAGAACAAATACGGTAAAGGCCCAAACTGCTCAGCCCAGATACCTAAGAAGAGCGGAATGGTAAGGCTGTAACTTATACTGTACGTGTCAGTTGACAGATTATCCACTAACTTATCTAATAGCTAAAGTCCTCAGTACAGCTGTTATAGGGGCACTCATAGCTTGAGTCTGTGTGGTGGAAAACATAAAAAAGAGCTTGTTTTGTTGACATTGGTCCAGGTGTACAACAGTCCTCAGCATTAGCCATCTTCTTTTGGAGGAGTGTACCAGCCTGTGGAGAACAGAGACACATTAGGTACCAGCATTGCTGTGTCCAGACCATCCTACTCTTCATCTATGGGAGATGGAAACCTAACCTGGCTCATTCCTTCCCTCTTAAAGCAGGCCAGCTCAGCCAGACCCAGCACCCTAAATGCTAGTAGTCAGCAGTGGGAGACAAACCATGTGGCACATTCCAGGATCAGACCTAGTGTTCGGGTGTGCAAACACGGATTTTTGTAGCAGCAGCTATCCTGAGTTAGACAAGCTGAACACCAGCAAGAGGAAGCTGCTGAAGGAGGAACATTGCTCTAACCAAACCTAACAGAAGAGAGATAAAACCCCAAGTCTTCAAGCTACTTAAAGCATAGACATACAAACATGACTGCACTGGGACACTTACATAAATACCATTCTGTGTACTGCAGAGTTAGGCATGCACAAGCAACTGCGTGGTTTATCCTACTTCTGCAAATCTTACTGTAGGAATAAGCTCAGAAATGTCAGCTGAATAACTGGTCTCCTGACATAATCTGGCATGTTTAGCAGCTGAATCATACCTGATCAAGTGTGCACAGCTTTTTCTAGAGACCTCCAGAGCTCCAATCTTAATTCTCCCACCCCTCTTGTAAAATTTCCTCTAAGTGTGTGTACAGTGACTACAGGGCCTTTTTGTGCTGTCCCAGAGAGCAGGTAGCAGCTCTAAGCTCAAGACGCTTTTCACAGCAGCACTGAGTACTGTGAATGCTTTGTTTACAGCTCCTGAGGCAGGACTGATCACTTGTAGCACACAGAAGTAAACAGACAGCCACGCTGGCTTTTGCGGCAAACTAAAGGAACAAAAGGCTCAGTTAACGGCAAGATCAAAATATTGTAAAATTGGAAAGCATGTTAAAGTCATTATCTTTGATCTTCCTCCCAAGAGTACAGGTGTTATGTTCCATTTTACTGTAGCTGCAAAACTGTTCCTTTTTACAGAGAGCTGAGGTGCTCTCTGCAGTCACACAAACACGCCCACAGTAAGCTGAATTCCTGGAGGGCACTGCGTCCAACCCAGAGCAAAGAGCATCACGGAGCAGTAACTGGACTAACTCCCTCATCACAAGACCAGGGAACCAATTCTGCTGACTACCTTTATGTAACATGTAAGCTACTTAAACCTTTCAAAGCCTCAGGCTTCTCGTACTGCCACAGTAAATTCAATTACACCTGAAGCACTTGTACACTTTTACGCAGCAGAGAGACTTTCAATAGAGTAAAAATGCCCAAACCAAAACAGGTGTCTCCCCATTCTATTGTACAGTTTCCCAACTAGTGCACCTCACTTGGACTTGTATTTTTTAGCCTCAGGTCTCTTTTTCCACTTTATCTCTTCCTTAGTGATAATTTCCAATAGGTTTTTGTCACATTGAAACAAAATCTTTCAGGGAAAGAAATAAACTTCCAGCAGATACTTCACCAATATTATGAGCCCTTAAAGCTACAGTAACAATGAAGTTCCTAGATCAACTGGCTGAGAGTGAAATGGAGCTGCCTTTCAAGCAGCAGTAGGAACACACACAGAACATTCAAGTATGCTAGAAAAGTTGCAATGATTGCAGTCAGGTTATTTAAGCACTACTGTCTTTCTAGTGCAAGAAGAAAAGAAGGAAAAAACATTTATGGTCTTCCCAAGCCAAAATAAGACACTGTCACTTCAAGTTTCTCTGTGGCCAAACACCAATTTCCAGGGTGCTGTGCAGACAAGAACAAAGGGGCAGGAACATACATACCATTTTTCTCATGTATTTGTACTAGTGACTTATAGGACTGCTGTGCTCTTGCTAGATTATATTGATTCTGAAAGGAGAAAAAAATTAACATAAAAACCTGCATCTAGAGATCCAAGACTCAGAAACAGTTCTACAAGGAAACTCTACAGCAGGCTTAAAAATAAAAACCATGCACAATGTTAAAATATTCCTGGCTTTCAAGATACCCTTCTCAGAGCCAGAAATTCCAAATCCTTGCCATTCTGATCCTCCTTCCCTCCCTTTCCAATACAAGGATAGCAAAAGCCTAACTACTTAAATACCCTGCCCATCCCAAGGTTTTATTCACCTCATACACCCATAATTACATAAAAAATTCTTAATTGCCAATAAAATACTCATACAGGCACCAGACAATTCAAAATGCAAATATATTTGCAGTAACAATTCTGTCATTAAACATCTTCTATGCAAGTCAGCAAAGCAATGGAAGCCCAACAGTGATTTGTGTAATTGATAAACATGGCACATTTACCTTATTGGCTCCAAACTGTACTCTGGCTTTTCCTTTGACTAAAGTGGCATTGATCTGCATGATGACTGATTCTATTGAGTAGGCACTGCTCCAGCCCTGGAGGAGGAAAGGAATATTAACATACAACATGTACTTGCTGCTTGTGCTCACCTTGCAAATCTATTTTGGAATATGTGCTTTGGGATTATTTTTTTTTCTGCACTCCAGTTTTAGTTTTTACTACTTCTTTTCAGTTAACTTCTATTTTCCATGGAAAATTTGTAAAATGATATATGGTACTAGTACTAAGAACTTGTAAGAAGACTGAAAAGGCTGAATCACATTTCCAAAATACAAAACAAAAAAGCTCCATCCTTACACCACTGATACATTTTCAGCAATGTCACAACAGAAATTTCAACTTCTAATTCCAAGAAGCAGAAAAGACTGATTTGTAATGAAGTCAGTTCAGTAAGCTATAAGAATTTTGCTTGTCTCTGGCATTGCTATAACTTCCAGAGCTCACAAGAGTTTCTGCCAGAGCCTGCAAGTTAAGTTACTTCATTCATTTACTTGTTTCAAAGAGAAAATCACTCTGTCTGCGCTAATCATCTATGCCTATAATCTTCTGTATTCCTCACTTCTCCAAAGCTGACTTTATGCAGTTGAAGAGCCTTCTAGCAAAGAAAACAATGTGTCTTGCTCCCCAGAACTTGCTCTTCCCACTGCCTTCCTCACAGAAATTCTGAGAATTCCAAGTTGATGTGCTTGCACTTCCTGCCTCCTCCTCAGATCTCTTGTAAGCCATCCAAGGCAGATGAGAAGATCTCAAACGAGATCAACATGGCAAATCTTGTGGGACTGAGGTTTAATTCCACCATGTTTCCTTTGGAGTGTGTAATTTATTCCACACGGGGATTCTTCAACTCAATGGAAGCACCTATTTTCACTATTTTAAGGCATATTTTATTATCCAGATAAAAGAGCCCATATTCACCTGTTTAGTAAGAAGTTCCATGCATAATGCACCTCCACCTAGGACATACCTAGAAACAAATGTGAAAGAAAATGAACTTGACATCAGCAGTTAGTAAAAAGATGCAAGTGCTCACAGCACTTCAAGCCCTTTCCAGCCTGTCTGTTAAATTCCTTGCTCATAAAACTGAAATGCCCTTTAACCAGTAATATATTATAACTAGTTAGCCGTGTTACACTCAGGCAAAGAAGATTAGCACTGTGAGACAAAAAAAAGTTGTTTGCTAACTAGACTCAGTTTAAACCACTGACTGAGCTGGTCTGCACAACTGCAGAGACCATGGAAAAAGAGAAGTTACTTTTTATGGCTACTCTACATATACATAGACGTGTAGCTAAAAGAAACCAACAAATTTCAATTCTGTAAAGAAATTTCATACTATTTCAAACAATGTAGGTGCACTTATAAATAATATGAGATAATCAGATCTTTGCTTGCTCTCTTCCTGTAAATCACTTCCTAATTTCAATGCAGGTATCATTTCCTGTTACCAGGAGATGCATAAAAGCCTTGGAAGGTGAATTTAATCTTCTCCCCAGGGATATATACAAGTTTCCGCGCCACAGACAGCACTTCAAACACGCTTTACATGACATTTGGAGCAAGTTTCCAATTAAATTTAGTATTTTTAGATTACCATTTGAGGAATTTTTAAACAAAAACTTAATGGCAGTGTTACCAGCAAGAGAGAGACAGTTAAGACTATAGAGCAAACTTAAGGCAACACAGGGATCAAGACCCATTCAAAGCACAAACTCAAACCACCTTCCAACAGGAGAAGTAACAGTGATGTTAACCCCTCCCCTCAGAAGTCAGTTCTTAAACATTATGACAGGCACAGACTTTTTCAAGTTGGAACATTTCTACCACAAAGCACAATTTCTGTAGGGCAACTCAAACCTACCCTCCCGTGAGCACAGGAGACACCACTCGCACAAAGGGAGGATCAAAAGGGAAGTTATCCTGAAAACAATAATAATAAAAAACCGTTTAAGGAAAATACTGTGACATTGCTTCCCAACCAGAAAGTATTTCAATAGCCTTATCTGTCAAATCAGGTTTGAAGTACTACAATTTTTCAGTTCTGTAAAAATTCCCTTTCCACATGGCTATTAAGCATTTTTTGGGGAAGCTTTAGTGCTGAACTTAAAAGTTAGTTTTCTTTTTTTCCTTCCCTTTTTTTATGCTATAGATCCATTATTACCCAAGTAACAGCTGAGGATCATTTCAGTCACTTTCTATAGTAAGCCTCATATTTAACTGCAGCTTTTCATCCCACAGCCACTTACCTTAAAAGAGAAGTTGAGTAAAATGTATTCTACACCTTCTTTTTCTTTTAAGACCTGAAGATCACTATGCAGTGGGCTATCAGGATCAACCCTATAAAAGCAGCAGGGGGGAGATCATGGATGAAGTTAATATTTTCAATATCTGTAAACAGTAATTCCTCTTAAAGACTTTATGTATTTGTAGTTTAGGAATTGTAGTTAAAGGTGAACTGTAGGAAATTCTTGCTCCTTTTACAAAGTAAAAACTTTGCCACGAGATCAGCATGAAAACTTGCTGCAATGTACTACACTCCCCATGCTATCAAGTGTTACTTAAACACAGCACGAAGTTTATTTGAAAAGAGCAATTTTAATACTCTTCAGTTCAGTTGTGTTCAAATAAGGGGAGAAAAACAGGAAGACTGTAGTCATCCAGTTTTCAGCACATAGTGAATCCTGTATGGAATATGTAACTGTAGTTCTGCATCAGCTGTTAAAAGTAATCTGCATCAGCAGAAAGACTAAAGCCAGCAGCTTCTGCTCAGCAGAATTTCAACAACTGTTTGTTCCAAAATGCTGGTGGTGAGCAGCCTGGCTGTTAATTCAGACACTACTGGGTTAATCCCACCAAGCTCTGACACCCCATCAGCTTTTAAATAGAAGAGACTAGTCAAAAACACCTGCAGCAAGCCAAAAGCTTGCTTGTTAAAGGGACTGAAGGCCATTGAATCTAATCCTCTATTACAGGTGAAACCACAAAGTTATTAGATCTCTTTTCAGAATTACTTGGGCAGTTTGTCCCCATCCTACCAGAGAGAAGTTATTTCAGAAAAAAAGTGCTTAGGAACCTCTCATTTCAAGCCATGGCTCTTGCTGGGCCAGTTCAAAGGCACTTGTTCTAGTAACAATACTGCTCCTTCCTCACATGGGCTCTTCCCTCTGACACCTACCCACCCCCTCAGCTACTCTGCACACAGTGCATTTGTTTCCAGACATTTTTTGCCGCAATAAACAAACACAACACTTATTCTCTTAGACATTCTGGAAGGCATTTGCTGCATGTACTCCATTTCCTCTTTTCTGAAGGCAGAAAATGAGGCCTGTTCACAGCACTTGAACTGCAGTTTCAAATCACTGCACAGTGGTTTGAGCACTTGGTTACAGAAGTGCTCGATAGGAAAGGCCTCCTGTAATGTGACACAGATTTTTCTGATGTGTCATTCCTGCCATTTTCAGCCTCAAAACCTTCACATGCCCACGATTACACTAAGAAGGAAACAAAACTATTTCAGCAGCTGGTGACCCCGTTTGCACAAGTCTCACCCCTAGGACAAGGCAACAATTCCCACAGGCAGGTCAACTACTGTGCTGAAACAGCCTCTGTCTTTATACCTATCCACCATGACACGTGCACTGATGGAAGCTCTTTCATCCATTGCCAGATTTTGCAGCCACCCAGCACAGACTGGGTAGGCTCTTCCTTTCTTTAGGGTACTGTATAGGGATGACAGCAGATGATCCTCTTACCAGGAATAATTTCACTCTAACACCTCTAGGATTAAAGTTACTGGACCATGGATGTAACAAGGTGAGTTATGTACTGCTTTTCATTTTGTATTTCAGACGATGACAGAAGACAAGTTATATATAGTTATATAACTCACATTTATGTGATGGCTGAAAGTTTCAGTCCTATGTGTCTGTTTAACTGTAGAAATAAACAACTAATGACAGTTCTGTTTTTTCTTACATCTTGAATGAAACTAGAAGTTGGATATTCCTGTCATTAAAAACTAATAAAAATAAAACCATGCAAAAACTCTTGAAAAAAATTTTCGTCATTTGAGGCTGCATGTTTTGTAGCAGTTTTAGAATTGAACAGTAATGACAGTTAATGTAATACAAATAGTATTGGCAGCGAAAAGCAGGTCTGTCTTTTTCCCAGCTCAGTTACTACAGCTCCATCTCTACACATTCCTATATATCAGAATTACAGCCACTATTTAATGGCTACAATCACCATTAGTGCTACTACTATTGTAGCACGCTACTTTATATGCTCTGGCTAGAGATCCTTATTTCTCAAAAGAACCTCTGCAGAAACAATAAAACAGATTGTTCAGAACATGAAAAAACTTTAATAACTTACTTGAGAAGCTTAACATGCCATTCATACAAGCTGTCATTTACCAGTTCCACTGAATATATCCCTGTAGAAATATTAGATGGAATTAATTATGCTAAAAGTGTAATCAAAAAATGTAGCAAAAATGTTCTTCGCTTTTAAATATGAATACTGTCAGCAGGTGTAAGCAATGGGTAAGAGTGTGAGGCATGTCTTTCCTCCAGCAGCAGAAGCACTTCTGAGCAACTACAAGGAAAAAGTGTTTTCACTTCCATTAAAAAATTCCACATGGATCAGATTTTTTTTTCCAGATACTTGACCATTTCACCTTCAAACTTCCACAACTACAACTCCATCTTGCTTATTACTCACTATATTTTACACCCAGTACACGACCAATGCACTTTTAAGACACTTTACAACACAGTTTGAATATGCAGCACTGTATTTCACAGGTTCTCATCAGTACAGGCAGACCAGGACAGCACACTGGACAGTGTATGCAGTAGAAACCCAAAAAAAGGGATACTGCAGTGGATGAAGCACATTCCCAACAGCTGACTGAAGAAGTCAGAAAGATGCATCTAAAGAATGGAATGGTCTGCAGGAGCCAGCTGGTGATTTTCAGTGGCCTGTTTGTTTTAAGCATGTTAAACAACAGTTGTGCATTTCACTCCCAGGGAAGGATGAGAAATTATCAGCCATTTTCTTGTATATTCAAAGATTCCTCTCTGCATAAATGAACAAGCAGCTCTGGAAAAAGCAGTATCTTTAAACACCAGACAAGATTTAGAACATGGTATCAGTCATGCACAAAAGTTAAACCTCTTCTTTTACAGAGCATTCATGCATATAAACTAAGCCACTATTATTAAAATTGTTACCTGGCCTAATATTTAACAGCATCTCTGTTGCTGACCTAATTATTTGGAATTCATATGCACATCAGGAACCTGCCTAGGATTTCAGAAGGCAATACAACCACCAGATTGCAGTCACCACATTCTCCCCGAGGAACAGGGGTATCCATTTCCGAGTTTTATTATGCTAGCATAAAAATAATCATGCAGTTGAAACCTATAAGCATTAGTACTTGGAGTACAGATGACGTTTCAAGCTGTCCAGACACCTTTATTTATAAAGCATTTCAAAACTTGGCACACAAGTTAAAGCACCCATGCTGTTTCTCCTTACTGAGTGCCACTAACAAGTGGGTGCTGCAGCCAAGAGCACAATTTCTAATTTTTCTATGTCTAGAACAACAACGTAGGCCTGAACACATGCTCACTGTGCTCTGCATGTCTCTTTTAATCAGCAGCTACTTCAGAGACATGACGTTTGTGTTTGAGGAGCTATTAGGGTCTTTTTCCAATTCCCCAGATCCAAGGACACTATTTTCTGAACTGACCTTAGTGTAAGTCACAAACTAAGAATTTCAATTTGTACTGCTCTGATGTAACAACAAAGGAACTGACATTCAGAGCTCTGCTCATTGTCAACTCCCATTAATGACAAATCTATTCCATTGTTGTATCCAGAATATTTTCTTCCACCTGCATCCAAATGGGAGCAAAGACTGGAAAGAAGCAGCCTCTCAATATTACAGTTCTGGCCCCTAGCACAAGCATAGAATGCTTATTACAGATGAGGGAATAAGTTACAGTAAGGATCCTGACACCATCCTAAACAATGGAAGATCACAAGAGAACTTCCATCCCTTTGCTCGCTCACTAAGCCTCCAGCTCCACTCCTGCACTCTTTCCATCAGCCTAGGACTCCTGTTCTTAGCCACAGCTCACGTCCCAGTCCTTCAGCTCCATGACCCACACATTTTGTCAGCTTCCCCAACGGGAAGCTGTACTGCACCTAAGCCAGAAGCTGCAAGAGGGTTCTTCAAGAGAGAGGCTCAGCTCAGGAGTGACAAGCACGAGCCTTAGCACCACTGCAACACTCCATCAGCCTTTCAAGCACCCAAATTTTGAGCCAAATAGTATCTGTGTCTCCTCATGAACAGCAGCAGAGGCGCTTCCGTGTCTTGATACAGAAGCTACTTAACAACACTATCCAAAGCTGAGGGAGGGCATTGTTTGGGATTTTCTGAGTAACCAAGAGGTGTTATTTGGAAGTAACTCACACGCTTTTTCTGTAATTTTGACAGTGAGAGGAAAAAAGGTCAAAAAGACCTTAACTTAGTAATAGCAGTTTTTGAGAGGTCCTTAACATAGGAAAGGAATCAAGGTAGATTCCTCTTGCTTAAACACAAGGTGGGTTTTTTGTGCCTCAGAGGTGAATAAGTAAAAAGAAGCCCACAAAACCATGAAGCAAGCAAAAAAATAAGAAATTGAGATGTCAAAAAAAACCCCAATTCCTTTCAAAACAGAGGCAATGTCTTACTTATGGCAACATTGCTATATTGAAAAGTAAATCCCATACAGCCTTTGGATAAAAACAGTGAATTGAAGTCTATATGAGCTATATATGAACAAAACAGATGCTAAAGATATGAACAGAAAAGATTTCATTTAATATCCCCAAATTCTTTGTTTCTTGCCCTCCTTTCCCAGTCCCCTAAATTACGTTAAGTCCTTTGTGAATCTCCAATCTGATATCTGTAAATGAGATAATCTTACTTTGCAGGACTTGTGGCTCCCATTATCTGAACAGGTTAATGAAACTGTTTAAGTCACACCAGAATAGCTTAATTTGCTGGAGTATTTTCTGCTTCTGTCAGCTTGTAAGAAAATTATTTTCAGTTTCTTTAAGGGCAATTTTCCCCCTAGATTTCCCAGGTAGATAAGCAACTGCTGTTGAGAGCAAACTTGTTGTCATCTTTTGCTTGAACTCCAGCAGCATTACTTCAATTGATAAAGGAAATTCATTTCCAAAATAGATACTACCTTGAATACACACCTACAATTGAAGCCACTGTCTTTTAACAGTACTTTTTTATAAAACAGTATAATAGAAGAAGAAAAAAAAAAGACTATTGCTACAAGTATTATTCACTTCAGAGCTCCCAGTGTTGTCCTACTGTCAGCCCTAAAAACATGTAACCTCATGCAAACTAAATAAAGTGATCCTTACCCAACTAAAAACCAGCCTTAGCCTTTCTGGCTTGTCTTACAAAGACATGAAAACAGCGTTAAATTACCTTGCAACAGCTACCAGAACCTGTAAGTTTCACAATAGTTCCCTTTGTGCATTAATAGGAAGAAAATAAATTTAGGGTAAAATGGACCATGGGGCAAGTACTCTGAACAGAAATGACATTGAAAAAGCCAACTACCTGCCACAGCCTGTGCACATGGTGACAGTTACCTAACAAAAGGCAGAACTAGGCTATAAAAGCAGGAGTTTTGCACAAAGGAAAAGAACCGATAACATAAATTCACTCAAGGTCGAAGAATAAAGGAAGCCATGAGGAATGAATCTAGGTAAGTTTTATAACAAACAGCATCAATTTACCAGCAAAATGTAATAAATGTGTCAGTGGGATGGTGTTCCAAAGCAGAGTTTCCATCATCTTTGTAGTGTTAACCTCCACTTGACACTACTTCATTACCATGTTTTAGAGATCAGCATGAGGCATCCAGTTGCACTATTTTTATGTATTTCCAAAGTCATAAGCTATAAGTCACTGCACTCATCTTTTAGAACCTCAACTTTCTGTCAAGTTTAGCAAGATTTGCTTTTCCTCTTAATTTAGAGTATGCTTTCCTACATTAGTTTTTTGCAACTCGTTAAGGCTTGTTTATCTAAAGCCAAGAAATGGCATTATTAAAGAGCCTAAATCCTCACCTCAAACCACACCTACTCCAGGGGCCTCTGGCTGACTCCAGTGGTACCACCATGGGATTGAGCACCACACAGAAGTCTTTACAATCAAGCTGGTTTGTTATATCCAGCCTTAGTTCTAATCACAAAAACAAACCCTGAAGATCAAAAACGGGCAGTAAAGCATCCCCCATGACTTCATACAGATCTATTTCTAGCTCTTCCCTAGACTCACCAATCTATTCCTTCTCGGATAGATGGTGATTAGGGCACACTGGCAAGCACTCAGCTGCAACAAAGCTAAAAGAAGTAGGCTGCATTAGATCAACACTAGGTTCTCTCAATTTATACCCTGGACATTTTACCACTGTCCTCAGCACTTCCATGCTGGGGAATTGACCTAGAAGTTAAATGTGACAAATCAAAACAGGAACCTATTGTCCCTTCACCTCTGTTCTTTTACACACAACCGAAATGGCATTGCCAAGTAAGATTTAAGTCCACTAGAAATAAATATGGGCAAAAGTTCAGAAAACTGAAAGGGTATTTAAGTTTATACTGACTCTCTAATTAGGCATTCCTCCTGTTCCTCCCCTTGCCTGCACCAGGGTCTCACACCCAGCTGCAGTGACAGAGTTGCCTATTTGGCAGACGTGGAGGAATAAAATTTGCCCAAAATCTATGTAATTTCTATTTCTCATACGGTAACACTCCGACGATTCAATACGCTGAGTCCTTGGCTGAGCTAGTTTAGATGCAGCTCCTACGAGGAATAAATGAAACAGCCATCCACTACCTAAAGGTAATCACTGGTCATTATTCAAACTAATTTAAAATACAAGCTTGTTTTCCACTGTAATTCACATCATTATTCCAAGGAATGTATGTTCTGACTTTTCTCCACAAATCAACTACTTTATGTAATGAGTATATACAATGAATCTCTGTATTTTTATATACGTGCACACACAAACACACATGTATATACAAACACAGAACAATAAAACACAGAAAAATTGACAGGAAGTACTTCCCAGGAAAATTCATTTAAAGTACATTTTGAAAAGGGAAATCTGAGGCATTTTACCTGTTTTATAACTCTGTGATCTATATATATCCCTGAGTTCTTTCATAAGTCGATCTGAAGCCTGAACTGACCCAGAGACTGCACCCTGAAACAAACAAAAAAGACTCCAAATAAATGAAAAGTAATATTTACAAACAGCTTTACATTACAAAGTTACACTAACTAGAAGGTACTAACAATATATTAATTTCTGTATGAGCATTAGGTTTCTGAAAAGTTAAATATTCTAGTGAGCAGAGTCTACTCCAAAGAAACAAGGCCCTCCCTCTAAAGAAGAACATTAATATATACTACTAAATGCCATAGGTGATACAAACTTCTAATCAAGGTACAACAGGTATTTTTCAGTAAAGGAGCTAAATCTTTGGCATTTTAATTTCCAAGATGGATGCACAGTACATCTCAGAAAGAAACATTTCATTTTACATTCCGCTTTTACACACCGGGAAGAAGAGTAAGACTAATCCTAAGAACAAGCTTCTACACAGGTCTTACTGCTTTCTCAGAGGTATATTTTTATTTGGTCATGAAAAAAGGTACAGGACTTGGGAAGTATCCACTCTAGAACAGCAGCTTGCAGATGAGTAAGACCAACCAGTGAATTTAGAAAATGTGGAACAAAAGTAATACTTATTGCAACTGAGTGAAAAAAATCAACACCTACACAGTGGAAAACTAAGGTAAGTAAACCTTAAAATACAAAATATTTCTTGCGACTTGTCATAGTTCTCATGATTTATGCAACCAGGGCAAAAAACTCTTCTTCTAGAGCTCAGTTCTGTACTACTCAGCACCGCAAAGTGAGAAAAAACTTAGCACACAATTTTCTTATATGTTATGTGGTTACTCTGCTTATATATCCCACCCAAAATACCACTTTACATTCAAGCGTTTTGAAAAACAGAGAAATAAAAGTCAGCATTACAAGATTTAAAACACTGAATAGGAACAATGACTCCAAATGAGCTAAGGTAGTTACCACCCCAAACTCTGACCCTGTGACACTTGGGCTTTCACCAACAGTCTGTTTCCCAAAGGTAGATGATTCCATCAGACCTTTGCAGTTACCTCCTGCTCCTGTTCTTCAGTCACTGCCACTGAAATACAGGCTAATACACGGAGCACATAAGCATGGCTGGGGAGGAGGGGAACCATGACAAAAAATAAATCCACCCCACTACTAAATAAAAAAGACCCACCTAGAGTAATTCAGCCTGTCTGTATCAAGTACTAAATAAGTAAGTTGATGAGTTTGCTTTTTTACTCCATCTAAAAATTCAAAGATACTTATTTCTTCAGTTTCCTTCCAGACACTACGAACATCTACAAATACATCCTTTTTGGACAGAAGTGTCAGAAAAGTATTTCTGGAAGAATATGAAGCAGCTGTGACCAGTGCCTAATACCTGAAACATCATCCCTGTTTGCCTGAAGTTCACAGTGATGTTTTATATTCTGCAAGGTCTTAATTGTAGGACGAAATTACTTCTTAGTAAGAATTAAGTATCAGTAACAGTTACTTGATGCTAAAGCCTCCACACAGTCCTCTGTCTTCTCCGTCCAGCAGTATCAAGTAATATGCTTGGCTTCACACTAGAATCTGTAGACTATTCTTTTAAGGCTTTTCATTTGCCTTTGGATTTAATTATGCAGATTTCTGAAATTCCACTAGTTTTTCCTAACAGAGCAGTATGAAGGATGAACCTTGTAATTAAACATGCAAATAATAGGCAACTCCTTTCATCTGATTAAACAAAAGCTACATAAAGACAGGGCTTCAGAAAAGTAATTTTTCCATTTGCTATGCCCTTCTCCATAGAGCAGTATCAGACAAAGAAGGGATTTCTCTAACACCAAGTACATGAAATTTAACAGAAAAAGACTGTTTCTATACATTATCTGCATATTGCTACTATTTATGCCCACTATTTGCAGATTAGCTGAAATAGGAAGCATTACACTTAACCAGTTAACACAACAGTGTTAACCACCATTCTTGGTACAGTTGTTGTGCTTTGTGAGAGTTAAGATTAAGACTCCTCTGTATGTTGAGTCTGGAGGAAAGAAATTTCGTAGACAACTGTCATGATTTTGGTTTTCTTCTGTGCAGATCTATGCAGATCCTTGCCCCTGCTACTGTATTTCTTATTGAAAGAAGGAATTTTCTTACACTTTTCACAGATTATGAACCTATTAATACAGGCAATTTAAGAACAAGTTAGATGGTCAAAGACATCCTGTGGAAAAGTACCTCTCTCACTGCATCTCTATTTCCATCCAGTTAAAGTGAATTTCTATACATAATGTTGGAAACTCATCTTGGCAAATGAGAATTTAAATATCTTCTATACTGGAGACATTTAAAAACAAAAGCTTAACACATCCACATCCCCCTGACTGCTATTGTAACTGCTGATAAAATGAGGTGGTATTAAAGAAGTTAATTTTAGTGTGTGTAAGCAAGCCTCAACACACTTTATCTATAACAGTGTTTTTCACCCTTTTTTTCCCTAGGAGTTTCTAATTGGCCTGCCCACTACCTATATAGCAGCACTAAATATAGCTACACTTGCTACTCTAAAGAATCGATAGACTGTAAACCAGTAATCTACAATCAGGAGAAGAGGATAGCAAGCTTAACTTAAGAAGTTTAGCACAGGAGCTTATTTTATGTGCTCTGAACTACCCTTGGAGGAACTTGAAGAGGAATGTAACAGCTAAACCTGATGGTAAGCCTAATGCCAAACACCACTGCTCTGAAACACGTCCTCATTCTGGTGTCACTTGTGGGTTTTGTAGCTACTGCTAAAGAGCAGTTTAGAAGAGGGCACAACTTGCATCACACCATTGCACGATACAGAGCATTGAGGTCAGTTTTGACTGTAGTGATACTAAAATTAAAAACTTTTTCCATAACTCACTACAAGCAAGTTATAATTTCAAAGACTGAACTCAGATATAAATAACAGTATCCTTCTGGAAAAGTGGGACTTGACACTCCAAGGGAGATAAAGTTCCCATTTCTCAAATTGTGACAGTAAGATTTATAGTTGCAACTGCCTCAGAAATAACTGGTCAACCACGGGATCTGACAGGTATCTGTCATGTGGGGCTGATGCCAAAAGCAGAAAGGCAAAGCCATTTCATCTGAAGCAGTTAGCTGAGCTGTCAGACCACACCCAAGTCACTTCTTTCTCCTAATAAATAATCAAAAAAGGCACAAAAAGTCTCACTTGATCATCCTCTCCTGTACTAGTGTATTTTGTGGCTCTCCAGAATAAGCTGGAGAAATCCCTGCTACAAGAGGCAAACATCTATGCTGACAACATGCCAATTGCTGAGAGCTGCAAATAACAGAAATACCTGATGCAGGAATTCCCACAGCCAAAACTGCTGGACATGAAAAATATTCATGAGATGCATCACTACAAGCCTGTCCTGTTCTCAAACTCTACCCAAGGATGAGCTTCTGCCACTGTCAGAAACATGACACTTGTGCCACAGTTGGACCAGCGCTCGCCACTGCCCTGCTGTACTAAGGCCACAGATGTCATGGGTTTCTTCTCCCCTTCCAACCCTCAAAACACACCCCGAGCCTGCTCCCCCCAGAAGTTATAGGAGGTAGGAGGTGAAGTTCACTGCAGTTTTATACCTGAAGATCTGATTCTTTGTTTTCTGTCTGATCAGAAAAATATTGTGAACACATCAGAACATTACAGAAAACCTCCTCACTCAATACATTTCAGATGACTTAGCCACAAGAGCAAAAACTACCTACTGAAACAAAACATGAAAACTTCTCCAAGAAAATAAACTAAAATCTAAAATGACCCCAAAAGAGCTGAAGAACACAAGTTCCACTGTCACTGAACTTTCTCAGTATTTGTACAGAAGCACATTCATTCCTAGAAGTTGAAGTAGGTTCATACCTCCTTCAAGGATTAGACTAAAAATAGAAATGACACTTTAGATTTCATAAAAACTGAAGATGAAAGTAGAGACATCGGAGACTTCTAAAGGGAAGTGCTTAAACTCCTAAGTATGAAAAGGGAGAAGCTAATAGCATTATCTAAATAAGAAAGGCATTAATCTTTAAAATTGCTTTGTGGGGAGAGACCTCTGAAAAGCAAGCAGCAGCAAGTTGTTAAATATTTGAAGCTAATGATTCCAGTTCAAAGACCTTTTTAAACTCCAGGTAAGCAAGTGGTTCTTTAAAGTTATTACAATGTTAAGAGAAGGATTAATTCTTGCTCCAAGTTACATACTGTACCACAAGCCAAATTTATTTCCTGATGCCAGCAAGAAGAATGGGATTAAGGATACTGCCAAGGACAGAACTCATTTACAGAATTAGTAAATACACATTCTTAAGTTGTACAACATGCATAAACCCTAAAAACTCCTATGGCAACATCTTGAGAAGCAGAAAAATGTCTTTAACCTATCAGGAATAAATGAGAATAGGAGTGCATGCACTGCTTTCCCATGAACGAGCCTTGAGCATGATGTGTAACTCCAGCCTGCACTGCAGCCAAGGGGAGAGAGGACAACCCAGGGACTTGGGCCAAAGAACATGGAAAGGAACTGAAAAGTCTTCTGGCTGCACTGGGCACCAGTCAAAGCCCTACAGTATGCTGCACATTCCCTTTTCCAAGAAGGGGCATGTAAATGGCATGGGTTTGTTTTACTGGCCTCTGCTGAGGAAACAAAGCATCCCAAAAGGCTGTGTGGCTCCTGTAAAAAACAGACTATGTTTAGCTACCGCATTTAAGTTTGTCAAACTCATACTGCCCTCTAAGAAACCCAGTTGTGAGGGCTGTACAGACTTAAATTTTGCTTTGTGTCAGGATACTCAGCAAACTTCTGCTCTCTTAGAGCATGGTTAACACGTTCTATTACAAGTCCCCTGTTTTAGCAGCATGGAGGACCATTAAAGTGCTACTGGGTTAGCTCTTTCCTAGGTCAGTAGCACAGCTATAGCTTTTGGTTCTCCAGCACCTAAGAGTAAACCCTCACAAGTCCTTTGAGAAATTATTTCAGCAGCACAGCTATTTCTGGTGACCCACAAAAATACCACAGTTCCTCAGCAGCACTTGAATACCCTGTTCCCTGTACTCAGCTGACCTTGTTTATGCACCAGCATCAACGAGAGTGTCTTGGCATGAGAAACAGCTATTATGTAAGTTGAATCTGCTGTTGTCAAACAGAAAACCAGCAGTGTTCATTTCGGCTCCACTAAACATGGAGAGAAAAAGCAACAGGAAAGGCAATTTTGCCAAATGGGAAAAGAACAGATAGCAAAAGAAAATCTGCATTTTTAAGAGGCTTTCTGCACCAAGGAAGAATGCTGACACTACAAAAACCTTTCTTCTGTTCTATCAAATTTTAGATGGCTGTAAAGCAGGCTATGCCTTTCAGGCTGCAAGAGGATATATTCTCTTTAACAATGAAAGACTCCTTACTATTAGGAGTGAGTTATACACACAGAAACACACAAAAACTCAGTAGGCATCTTCTCAAAAGGTGAGCATTCAAGTTTAAACAAAACCAGTAAGTGACTGTTCTGTTTATGGTTAGTCAAGTCTCAAAACCAGACTTGACTATACAGCAAAAGCAGTTTGGGACCTTATGTATACCTGCTTTTAAATCCTGAAATGCCAAGCAGGTTTGGGTGTTAAAATTTTAAAACCCTTTGGCTGAAGCAGATCAAACAGAAGTAATAAATTCCATGTTTTACACATTTTAAGCCTCTATGAAACAAAAGCTTTGATTTCTTTGGGAGTCAGCGTAAACAAAATTCAGGTTGTATAACATCATCATATACCCTCCTACACGCACCTTTGAGAAGTAGAAGCCTCTCTGGAACTCGGCACTTGTGACAGAATGTTTCTAAACTTCTGGAGAACAAACACTTTTTCTACAACTGCCTGCTGGCAAGTTCGCTCAGGAAACTGACAACAAAGCCACAGAGCTGCTGAAGGCCCCTTGCTTTATGTATGGCAATAAAAAACTGCACAACAATCCACCACCCTCCAGTAATTTCCAGGTGGCATAGCTATTACTGAAAAATAAACTCATGCATAAAATGGATTAAAAGCACAGGTTTACCAAGTATTTAAAGTCACCCATGACTTAATACAGTCAATTTTAAATATGGCTTTATTTTTTCACTTTAATAAGGGTTCAGCAACAAAAGTCAAGCTCACAGCCTAGATGAACTCTGCTGATTCTGCAAGGAGAACTAATGTTTGTAACAAAGGCACCAAGCAGGAAACAGAGGAACAACCACACAGATATATCTGGAAATAAGATGAGCACTTAAACAGTCAGCTACAGGTGAATTTATGTCTAAGTGCACAGCAGTGGGCTTTCTTTGCTGAAAACCACCTCTATTTTAAAGTCAGAAGTATTGCAAAGAAGAAGCATGGAATCATTAACTTACATTTAAGTGATCTTGCCTTTGATTTTTTCTAATTTTTTCTAAGATTGCAAGGTTCTCTTTTTCAATGCCTTCATCTTCAGATTTCTTCCCATCAACTGGTTCCTCCTCCTTCATATCATAGTGATCCAGATCTTCAATGTCCTACAGAAAGGAAAGTTAATTGTAAATAACTGCTCTTCATTCAATGAAACCCTCTCCAAGGACACTTGGGATACAGTCATATACTGCACAGCACTGTGTATTTGTGATTGTTGGATGCCATTTCTATTTTGTTCTAACTTCACTCTCAGCCAACACTATCCACTGGAAATATAGGGAGCCTTCATAATACAAATGAAATCTGAATTCACATCATGTTTCTGGTCACAGACACGAGCACAACCTCTGCAAGAAGACAGGATTGTAGAGAATTAGCCCACTGAAGTAGGTAGCAAACAGGACTTCAGAATCCAAAGTAACCAAAGTTAGGGTGGCTCCAAGATGTTTCTAAAAGCAGACTCTTTTGCAATGAGAATCCTAGCTATAATACACTTCTGGCAAGCAGTGATTAACATATCTGGCAGGGCTACAGCAACCCTTCAAGAAAGTTAAATATTAGAAAACCACGTGTACTTTATTCAAGGTTAACATTTCAGCTAAAGATTAGATGCAGACAAAATTCTGTGGTCAAGCATTCTGATTACACAAGCCAACACCTCAATTCTATGTTCTAGACCAAGGCACTAAACACCCTTCCTCTCTGTGTCCTGAGATGGGGTTATCTTGCAGAGGAGCACTCTGAGCTTCAGACTTAAGGAGATTCAAATGCTGGTTGTGGAGAGGGGCAGAAGGATGTAAATACCTTGACATGAAAAAGGAAGCACTGTAGCAGCCATACAGCAAACTCTGGTTACACAACAACCAGATATACTCCAGCATGCAGAGCTCTGCCACACCTGGGGCTGCTCTTTAGGCACCATGTCTCTGCACGGCAGGAAAACTCTAATTCAAGGATGCCCTACCTAATAAGAAACATGCCCGGTGCATTTGACAACACTGTTTCCTCCAGCTGCAACAGACTCTAGACTGAGTCTTCTTTAAAATGCTCATGTTTCTCCAAACGATAGAGTCGAAGAACTGTAAACTGCTTCTCTATTTAGAACTGGGACTAGATCATGAGCTGCAGCTATCACTGTCAATGCCCCCTAAAGGCTTATAAATAAGGGTGACCATTTCTTTTTTGTGCAAAGTAACCCAAAAAGAATGCAAAAGGTTACTCTAGAAGTCTGCAAGCAACAAGAGCTTTGTGGCAGCAGGATACGACACACACCACCTTCACAGAAACACCGGCTCCAGAAAACATAGATCAGGCTAAATATGGTGTAAGAAAGGCCTCTTCAAATTAATTTAAGAACTTGGTAACATTTAGATCTTTTCTATAGTAAAATCCTTTATTCAGAAAGAGCTGTTCATTCTTACTACACCTTCATTAACAATCTAAATCTGAAGTAGTCAGAACAGTTCTACTATAATAAGGCAATCTGTAGTGGTGTAAAAAGCAAGCACATCGGAGCTATTCCAACATGTAGTAGAGGCAAGCAAAAAGGGTGATTCTTGCAACTAAAAAGCTCATTAAAGAGAGCACCATGTTGCCAGACATGGACATAAAAGTCAAGTGTATCTGTTTCGATGTCCTTCCATTTCCTTGAATTTATTACAGTTAAAATCTAGCTCACCCATTTAATGAGTCAGCAAACTGATTTACTCTCAGCCAGTCTGCTTCAATTTGGGAGGCACTTCCAACTGCATCAGAGCCAGTTCACATGCTGCTTGAAATAGGGGTTAACAATGCAAAAACTTACTGATTTGGCACACAATGTTATGTATTGTTTGACTAAAGCACAAACAGATGTCCAATTCTCTGTATCCAAGTACCTCACAGCTGAGATCTAGGTTTAAGAAGAAAATTTCACTAGTTTTGTGGTTGAAGTGAAAGCTGACATTCAGGTAAACACCCAAATTTTAATTATCTTTTCTGTTGAACTCCAGGGAGGTTACATTTTACAGTTTGGTTTAATTATTAGCCAGACATTGCAGAGCAAAATGTCAAAATTCTACTAGATTAGGACAACAATCTCATATATAGACATACTTCACCCATATCTTCTTCTTCCTCCTCCTCTGATGTAACTTCTTCTGTTGTTCCATTCTGCAATACAACAATGAAGGTTCTGCATAAATTCTGCATAGGCTCCTTTCTTTCAAAATCAGCAAGTCTACTCTCAAGGAGAAGCAGTAAATGCAGAAGTTACCCTTATCTGTAAAGGGCTGAAGTTTAATACGTAAGATGCATAAAGATGCTTTTCTGGAGTATGACAGTGAAGAGATTTTTGCATGAAGCAAAAATAAATAGAATGTCACAATCAATTCCAATTAAGCTGTAAGTAAAAACTTTAGATTCACATAAGGAACATCCTGTTCTGAGACAGTGACAAATGCAACTAACATATTAAGTGGCTCACAACCCATGATCTCTTAACCATGAATCATGGCTCTGACTAGTATCCATGTACATGCTACACCCCTAGAAAGAAAAAAACCCAACAAACTTTAGACCTCTAGAACTCAATGGATTCATTTTCTCATTACCTAGAACTTCTATGCATCATCACGTAGCCATTGCTATTAGACTACTTGAAGAAATATCAAAACAATACATTGAGTTCATTTTTCATGACTTTTTATTTCAGGATACCACTCCAAGCTCAGGAAGTCTGAGCTGCAGAAATACTCAGGAGCACTCTGATATGCTCGTCCTCTGCTTACTCTTCCTGTGGCAAAGAAGGAATGACACTGCTCTAGACAATATACGGGACTGGATGGATCTTTGGTCAGAGTTACTAAGGCCAGTCTTATTTAACTTACAAACTGTCTGACATTTCTGCTTAAGAAACCTTCCACGAGTTTGAGTTTCACAGCACATGTGAGACCCTTCACAAAGCTACACCCTAATATCACAGCCCAGTACAGCTGCACTGCTGAGTGGATGGCTCAGGGAAAAGACCTATAGGATTAAAATTTGGCACGCGACCAAAAATTAAGCAAGTTGTCATTACTGTAGTACTGTCACCACAGGAAAGCCATCTGTTACTCTACAGGAGTTTTTTAGCAATCATTTCATCTTAATGTGTACAAGTAAAAGAAGATCCCATAATCTTATTAAAAATCAAAAAAAGAACAGTTACTGTCAGTTACCAGTTTTGTTTTCAGCACAATACAAAACATTTTGGTTAACAAGAACACCTCACAGGCCTTCACAATTCTTAATTTTTCAAGTGCACACAAAGTAAACAAGGCACCTCCCTACCCCAAGTAGCATATGGCCTTGATATGCCACGTCTCTGCAAGGGATTGAAGGAGGAAAACATCAATAGCAGTTCATCCAAGTGCACACTGTAAAACACATACTCTTCAACAAAGAGCCAAACATTTCAAAAAAAGTAAGTTTGGGAAGCACTCCAAGTACACAGCAATTGGCTTGAACAGTGTTCAGGAGGGAGCTAAACTTGACAGCACTGGTATCACATACACACCTTTCAATGATACAGGAACTTCAAAGAAAATTGTGTAATATTATCACACCATTAGTAAATGGATTTTGCAAACAAAATTCAGATTGAAGACACCATAACGCAAAAGTGTTTCATATCTCGGTTCTGGCTCACACAAGGTTTAATCATTCCCATTATCTTGTTTCTTGGAGTTGAAAAAACAATTCCTTTATTGGCATAAGAAGGTGTCCACAGCTTTTTAATTTACCTGTCCAGCTGGCAATGGCTGATCTAACATTTCAACATCTGGATGCTGAGGAAGATTATATAATCTGCAGAGGTCACATATTAATCGCTTCAGCTGCTGAAGAAGCTACAAAAAACAAGAAAACATAGAAATGTTTATTTAAACCAAAGCACAGAGCAATATATTTTGAATTTTCTTCACATATCTGTACTGAACTTAAAGTCAGGGTACAGCATTTAAATCTGCTCAGCCTGGAATAAAATTTCCTCTAATCTTTGTAGTAAAGTCACCGCAATAGAAACTCAAGGACATGGCAAGTTAAAGATGACTCCCATTCATCTTCCTATGTCTAAGAGGAAAGCCATGAGCAGAAAAACAATCTGCCCCAGCAGCATCATCTATTCCAAACACAGGTGTCTGAGCCACAAATAACTATAGAATAAGCAAATGGTCACATCTCATGAGACAAAACAGTCCATTCCCATTTCCCAGCTTAAAAAATCATGTCTTCAAAATGCCAAGGAGGCAGTCTGGTTTTCCATATCCTGAATACCTTTACAGGGCACACCAGCAAGGCAGTAGAAGCAAGAGAAACCCTGTCCAAGTCCTAGGAGCCCAGCAGGCTCCGAGCTGGAGCCTAGGCACTGTGCTTGCTGTATCTTGTGTCAGGGTGAGGCACAATCTGTTACTATCTCTGACTTCTGTTTCCAACCTGCAGCATTCCACTGACCCTGCTCTGTTAACTGCAAACTATGGAACACCTCACACTCACTAATGCAAGCCAGAAAAAAAACAAACTTACTCTTGCAGAAACGAACATTAAGTTTGCCTCTTGATCACCACAATGATTAAGTTGATTTCCACAGCTGTTAACTTTCTCTAGGCAACCTCAGATTCCTAGTTAAGGCCAAGACATGAAACACCGTACTACTGCAATTCCTAACTTCCCAAGGTCTTTGCACAGCTATGTCAGGAAAACAAAAAAAGGGACTGCAAAATCCATTTGTAAAAGGATCAACACCTCATTATTTGCAAAATAATAACCTAGAAGAAGCTTGCAAAAATTATACAACCATTTATGGACTTTTCTTCCAGATACCAAGGAGAATTTGTCTTGCCACTTGTTGAGGGCAGCATGCAAGAGTGGCATTTCTGCACACACACTCCAAAATACATTTCTAAAGCCTTGCTATTGGCCAGTTTAAACGCTCTCACCTTACCCCACTGGAAGTGAAAAATTCAGTCTCTCCAGGGTTAAGAACTCATTTCCAAGCCCAAATCACTAGCAGAGATAAACAAATGTTGCCCTTATGCTATCTGAAAGCTTCAGTGCTTTTCCCTTCTACAGCAGAATTCCACATTGTGTTTAATAGGAATGTTATTTATCCATCTGAGGCCATGAACTGAGATACCAGCCTGCATTACAACACTATCACACCACGTCTGCTGTTTCTGCATCATTCATGATAGTCAACTCAATTCAAAAATAAAGCAGATAATCAACCTAACTCAAAAAAAAAGCAGGTATCACCAAAAGCACTGGGGTACCAGCACCACATTTTTCAGGAGTATATACATGACACCTGATAGGTTATGGCAAAAAACTTTCTGTAACAAACACATCACTCATCAGCATTAAGACTCTACACTTGTTTGAAGTTTCCCATGTATCTGAAACATCAGGAAATGTTTTAGCAGGCAGGAATCAGGTTAATCCATCAAAAAGTTAGTTGCCAGACAGAATCATAGGCTTTAGAACTATTATTTTCAATATGTGCAAGATGCTTCAAGTTGCACTGCTACACATTTTGCTGAGAAACTTTTTCTCTGCACAAACATTGCCTCGTGGAGCGCTGGAGCATAAACCACACGATTCCAGGAGTTGTAATTTTTCTCGCAGAGCCAATAATTTATTTACATCTTCTGTGAATCATACAAAAATAAATCTAAGTGGGGAGGGAAGACTGCCACCATTGGCATTGGCTGGTCAATTAGCACTGACCTTGGAAAAAGCAGACGAACACAGTATTAGATGTGTCTTGACAGAAAGAGACAATACAGGCTGGAAAGTTAAGAACTGCTTCCTGCCCTGCTTCCTTCACACCCCCTCCTCCCCAAGAAACATCCAGTCACCTGAATCAAAATGCAGAAGGAATTTTTGCAGCCAAGGCCTAACACGCTGTAAAAGCCTCCCTTGCTTCTGAGCACAGCACCACAAGCAAGGAACAGGAGCACCTTCAAAACAACAAGCTGCTGGCACAACCTGGGCCAAATCACAGTGGCTGTGCCTGACAAGGTCCTCCAGCAGCTTTTCACCTTCTCACTTCCACTGGCACCAGAGATCACCCAACTATGTGGCAGCTTATCAGCTTTGTAGCAGATACCACCCTGATGTGCCTAAGCACACAAGCACCATTTCATCACGAAGGGGCAGGCAGACCTACAGCTGAAAGCAGGGATCCCCTTCCTTGGCAGGACTCTACACTTCAGGGCTAGCTTAAAGCAACTCGTACTGCAGTTCATTTTTATAGATCAGCTGCTTTATTTGAAATCAGTGTCTACAATTTGCAAAGGTGGTGGCAGAGCAAGAAGCTGATCCTGCCTGTACAACCCTTCCATGCTTCTTCCTTACTGCTACATTTTTCCTCCACAGGAATTAATTTCATACCATTGATCTTTCTGCCATGGATCACCATCACTGTTATCCCTTATCCTCTGCTCCTCTGTATGAAAAAAATCACAGGATAATTTGAGCTGAAAGGCATGTCTAGAAGACATCTGATCCACCCCTGTGCTCTAAGCAGGGCCTGGCACGATTTGGTATGTGTTGGTATGCACATAAACAGACTATCAAAAGAGAGAGCAGATTTCTATCATGTATTAATAATTTAAATATATTTCCAGGGTAACTTCATAGGCTTGACTAATGTAAAATAAATGCTTAACACACACACTTTGAGGCTTCTGAAGAAGAGTGAGCTATCAGTACAACAGTAGTCTCCCTGGAATACTAACTGCCTAAAGCACCAAGTAAACAGCAACCAGAACACATAACCCACAGGGTAAAGGAGCAATGGGAATAGCCTGCAGAAGGGAAATGCTCAAGTGACCAAACAACAACACATTCATAAATTCCTTACATTGATCATAATTAATATCAAAATAACAAAAATCATACAGTTGGAATACACACCCCTATAATTTTTAATGCTTCAGGAGCTCTGAGAAGTTGGTGGTTCTTGTGGACACCATAAAGCTGGTTTAGAACACAAACACCTCTTGGAATTTTGTTTCCCATCTTAATATCCTGCACACCTGAAAACAGTTTCAAACAATTTTTTCTGAAACCCAGCCTACATTAGGAGGCTTTTTTTACATATGAAGAGATCTTCCTAAATGTAGTATGAAAGCACTAACGATTTTAGGATACCTTTGAAGATATTAATATCCTGCTGCGTTCACAATGAAACACCTTGTTTCCTGATTACCAAAAATGAATTTAAGAAGTACAGTTTAATCCTAGAAGGACTTAATTATTCTGTGTGTCTCTACCTACACCCACAATATCTATATAAAAATAGATGCATCAATAAATCTTAGCCTACCACTGAGAAAGTGCTGAAGAAGGATACAAACGGAAACAGAGGGAAGCAATAATTGTCACTTGGAGTGCGGCCACTCCTTGGCTATCAGGTAACAGTCACAGTACCTCGCCTGGCCTCCCCCACACTCAGCAGCCTCGGGCAGTTTCAGACAGTAAAGCAAAGCTTATTCCTGCATTTTGTCTCTGCGACTCCCAGTACAGAAATAGCTGCTGCCACACTGGGAGTTTGCAAGAGACAACATTCTTCCCTGAAATGCCTCCATGTGGGACTTAATCTAAATTATTAACACAGAAGCAGTGTGCTTCAAGACAGCAGCTTATTCAAGCTCTAAACATACTTATGCCAGGAATTGTATACTTTTGACATCTTCCATGCAAGTTTAAGGTCTAGAGTGTGCGAGTTAAAGCTGCCTCTCTGAATTTAAGCCCATTTCCCTACTCTCTTTAAAAAGCAAACCTCCAAATAGTGTAGAGTTATATTTAACATCTCATGAAATAAGGTTTGAGGCTTCAGACTTGCATCATGTAACTTCCATCATATTAAACAGAACAAGGGAATTGCAGTAAGATTTCTCTTTTGCATAGCACAGCCACTAGAAGGCAGATGGCAGTTTCACACTGAGGAAGTCTAAAGTGTGGCTGATTTTCAGAAGGAAATTCAGGAGACACTAAGGGCTGAAAGAACTCCGTAGCACCTTCACTTGCTGACTGAAACTTATTCAACGTTGACAACCAAGCAGCTAAGCTGTCCAAACCTAATGATATCTATGCGGATCACATTCTTAATAACTTTTCAACATTTTTAGTGTTTTGACGAATTTTCATAGCACAAGCAGCATGCTGATGCATGGAAACTAACACAGTTTCAGACCCACAGAAGATTTTCCAGGAAATGTGTATGATTTCAACATCATAAACCAGTTTTCCTTTTACCATGTCAAATGACAAGGCTTCCACACGGCAAACACTTGTGCCTGTCTAGCATGTTCTTCAGTTTCCCGAGCAGCTGACACCTGTCACAAGTCACAAAGCAGGTAAAAAGGGCAGTGTAATACCAAAGGCTAAACTAGGGTACATGTGCTAGCAGTGCTTTTAGCACAGCTGAGCTCCTGGAAGAGTCCAATGCCTTTTTCCGTTCAAAATTTGACTGCTCTCGTAACTATGAGTTTAGAGCAACACGGCACTAATCATCCTTTACCTGCAGTAAATTAAATCAAAGCTGGTTTGAAACAATCTAGACTATTCTAAATTAAACAAAGTGAATTTTCATGAGATTGTGATAAATTAGAAGCCTTTGGATTTCTACAGGTAGTTCCCTGCCCTTTCCTATCCTACTGCAAAAAGCCTGCATGTGAGCTGCTCCAATACCACTGAAACAGAGGGAGTTTCATGGGGAAGAGCTGTAGGGAGAAAAAAACCAATCAAAACCTCACAAGCCAAGTCCTTGGAGCAAAAAAAGATGTCAGATCATGTAGTGCAAGTATTTGTCTCCTCAACCACTCCCATCTGCCTTCACCTTGGCATAGCAGGATGCAGGGTGGATTCCTGAGAAACCAATGGGCCATCACAGGTGTCTATTACATCAACCCAGCAGCTTTCACATGGGCAAGTACAATCTTGATAGCAGAAGCTGTTTTCTTACCAGGTACATCAGCAGTCTGTGTGCATATGCAATTCAGCACAGCAAGCCCCATGCATGTTTACAACAAAGCTTTCCACCCTCTTGCAGGCAGTTGCACACAGGAAATGTCTTGTTCAGAACCTTTAGGCTGAATACCAGCCACATTAGCTCCAAGCTGCACAATCTCCTGAAAACTGTCTTCAAGCAAAAAGCTCATTTGGCCAGATTTTCTGTTACTGTCCCTTCCAACGTCTTTCTAGGCAAAACTTACAAAGACTAAGATTTATAAAACTCTTCTGAATGTAGTTTAGTCAAAATTTTAGGTTGAAGTAGAAAATACAAAGACGTACATCTTGGGCAATCAGATCCAACAAAATGCATTAAAACACTGATGTTCCTCTACAATTGCTTTTAATTATGTCATGGTCCACAAAGACTCTCACTTTCATTAGTTTCCTAATTACTTCTGCCAGAAGTCAAATGTATCCTAAACTGTCTTTAGAAAAAGACACTTGTACATTCTTGTTTAAGGCTGGGTATCTAGATGAACATTATCTCAGTAAACATAACAAGTAGTAGATTTTCCTAAGAAAGAACATTCCCAATTTTCCCCAAACCAGACAAATACTAAACGCATAACCCATGCAATAAGCAGTATTCTGCAGACTGATTTATTTTGTATGCATCACATCCCCGTCCACCAAAATAAACACAAAATGTTAGTATCATCTATTTATAAATATCACCTGAATTTGTCAGTATGCTGCAATACTCCTTTTTGGGGAAAAAACTGCATTTGTACTGAAATTTATTTCCAAGCAGTATTCAAGGACAGTTTCCTACACAGAATGGGAAATTAATTTTTATATTCATGTGGCCTTCCCCTGACCTCCCATCACTACATGAAAAGTGTATTTAAGTAAGATATAATGCTTGAGAATTTTCTGAAATACAAAATAACCATTAGAATCTGTATACAAAGATTTCCTTTAAGTAGCAATTGTCCAAAGTTGCAACACTGCTTAAACGTACTAGTACCTAAAGAACCTTCTGATGAACCAGAAGCTATCAGGTCAAGTTTCCCACACTGAAACCAAGAATTCTTTGTATTGCAGTCATGTTTTGGAGAATATACATTCTCAAGAGTACAAAGTTTAGCCTCTGTAATTGATCTCTGTGCAAAGAAAACTCTACAACAGCTGTTTTATTCAGTAGTTTAAATATTTTCATCCACTTCACTGTTTAATAATTTTCAGAAAACATCACACTCTAATTACTGGGGCTGAAACTTTACTTAAATGCTTACTGTCTAAAAGAAGTTATCTTTTCCTTCTTGCCTCAAATCTTTTGGATTACTTTTGGTTCATAAGTTTTTTTAGAAGAGAAAGCTGTGTCTATAAAATCCCCCAAATAACCCTAAAACTGAACTAGTTGACCTGCTTGTTAACGTGACAAAGCAAAGCAAACACCCAAGCAAATGCCCAAAATAACCAAAACACTTCACTCACCAGAGTATTGCTCTTCTTAATATCTTCTAAACGCTCCAAGACTGAAGTCAGGTTTGGGTCATCTGATTCTACAAACCATATTGGCGATGAAGAGGGGTAAGATTCCTGTTAAAAAAAACAAATAACACAAGACCCAACAAATAAACAAAAAATCCCAAAGTTTTTAAAAATCATTTACCCCCAAAATTTCATAACACAGTATTAATACCACCTTTTATCTTACTCTATGTCAGGTAACACAGAAGCTTTTAACACTGCATTTTCAGGCAATGCAAAAAAATTAAATGAAATCCAGCCAACTGGCTCTTCTAGTATTTCATCCTATTTTCATCTTTCTCAGATGATGGATATACATAAGAAACAGTGCTGAAATGTTTAAAACCTTGAGAGCAGGTGGAGCAGGAAGGAGAAATTTTAAAATACAGTATGGGTGATAATTAGCAAAAAATGGAATCGCAAGTAGTACATGTCAAAGAATAAAACTGATGCTGATTTTTCATAAAAACACAGCTATTCCCAAAGAAAAGTTGTGAAAACAATAAAACCTGGAATCTTGAGATTTCCTCCTCAACCAGGATTATTCAAAGTCTTCTAGCACTGACCCACAGGCCAAAGCAACACAGCTCAAATGTCCTGCCTTGGAGGACAGTTTAACTGGCAGATCACAGGGCCAAAATCTGCCATTTTATCTTGGTACCACCAAGGCTCATAGAGGACTTTCCTGTGTGCAGTACATTGCATGAGAAATCTTTAACGGCGGAAAGCTCATGGCATAACTTCATTCCATCCACAGCGTCCTACAGCTGCCAGGCAGATGCCAGGACACAGCCAAGTGAGATCAAATCAGCTCACAGGATTACAGGTGTGCCCCATTTTCCACAACAAGCCATGGTGCAGGCACATGGAACCCATGGAAGAGATGTGTCCCACAGCTGCTCATGGGGCCACTCACTAAAGGTGCCACAGCCCTTCCAAAGGTGCTTGACAGACCCCTGCTAGAGAAAGGTAAACAGAAATCCCTTGGCTCTTGTTTAGATGTTCCAAAAAGTAATTCCAATTTCATCCTCACACAGGTTTGGTAACATCATGAGGATGGAGAAAACCACGTAGCTTCCAACTCAACAGTACATGTCCCTTCGTATCATTGATGTGTGCGGATTTTACCTGTTTTGTTTTAGTTATTTAAGGCATTCTCCACTTCTCAGCCATTCAATTAAATTTTAGTAGCTGAGGACAAATTGCTGAACCTCAGTTTTATCACCCAGATATTATCTTCATATCCCCAGGTCTTACAAAATAATGAGGGAATTTTCATTCATTTCCCTCACTGCAGCTGAAAAGGAAAAAAAACTCATCTTTCTCATTCCAGAAACAATAAATTATGCTTCATTCTTCAACACTTAACAGCCAAGATTTGAAAAATGGAGAAAAATACAAGCATGTCAGAACTGGCTTTTAATAAAGTGTATTTCCTAACTGACCTTCTAGCTGAAGTGCTGAACCCCATAAAAGAAGCCATGTGACTAAAGGACATCAGCTTTGGAAAAACAGACTGACAGGAGTTCCTACCTGGCATCATACTCCAGAGAAGTTCTAGATACAGAGGTCTAAAATTCCCACCTGTAAGCTGAAGCCTTCGGATAAACTTATTTTTTAACAAGTTCAATCCCCTTGATTTTATGTATTTTTTTCCTAAATCACAGCTAAAAACACCTTAAAGGAATACACAATATTTCCTGTATCTTTATGTAAAGACAAAACATTTACATCTTTCACCTTCACTTCAAAGGACACTATACACAAAGCAGAGACCATGGAATATTTATTCTTGATGAACTAAGGCCTAACATCTCAAATATCTATCAAGAAAGTCCAGTGCTCAGCTTGCCAAGATTTATGGCTAAGGCAGACTTAGGGATGTGGTTTAATCATCTTCTTCCTTTACACAGCACAGTACTTGAGAAGAGTGTATTTTCTCCTCAGTTTCACTTAAGAGATTAACTACTATCTCTGTGGGAGAAACAAAGCTGAATTCCCCATTGCCACTGGGTTTCTAAACTGTTATTTTTAGGAGCTAAACTTCATTAAAGGTATTTTACGTTTTGTACTGATAACATCTCACTCATTTTTAATATCATGCAACCTACTTGTGAAGCCTTCTGCAATGCTGTAATCTTCTCACCTCAAGCCTTTCACACTGTGCACTGATCTCAATGCGCAGCGGGGAGCAGCATAAGGGAATCTCTGCTAACCGTGGCCCCACTGCCTGAATACTTGTTTGACCCAGCTGTTTCTGAGACCTGAGCTTCTCTGGCCAGCTCATGAAGTTAAGAGAAAGGCTACTACTACCATGACTTTAGATTACACCAACATTCCCATCAAGAAATATAAAGAACAAACAAAATGCCTTCCGAGACTCACCAAGCCATCTGTTTCTTGAAATCCTCAGACTCATAAGAATAAAAATATTCTCCAGATACAGTCAACATTTGGACAGTGCATGCATGCACCATTCTGCTAACAGGTATTTTTTGCTTTCCTTTTTTTTTTTTTTTAAATCAAGCATTTTTAAAATTATGTTAGTCTAGATCTATACAAGTCCATTAATTGCAAAGATTTATAGAAGACAAACATCTGCTAGCCCTCTCTTCTAAATCATATCTGGAATCTGAAGACGGCTTAGAGAGTGGAACTCAACTCTTCACTGTCTATATTCCTTTTTTTCTGACAATTTTATTTCTCCTTTCTCCACCTGAAGGATTTGAGGAACAACCGCACAGTGGGACATGGCTTACTACAACCTGTATCTATTCCGGTCTGGGGGCCTATATAAACATCTCCTCCAAAATACTGGCAGCATGTCTGTCATCAGCCAGGGACATGACTGACAGTGCAGATCTGATGATAAGCAATCCCACTATGAGCTTAAATACACTGCAGTGGCTACTTGAATGTGCTGCTGCCCCCTGCTCTGAATGACAGTCCTTACTCATGGTTTACACTCACTCAATTTTTTACCCTGAAAACAAGTCCTCCTGTAGGGTGAGGAAACTTACAAGGACTCAATATCGCCTGGATTATTAGTGTAGAGCACATATGAATGTGTATGTCCTAAAAATTATTAGCTAATCAAATTTTTAGTCTAATCTAGCTTTTGAAGCATGAATGGGAAAAATGGACTTCACAGAGAGGCTCTTCTTTAACACTGCAAGCATATTTACTCAGCTGTATCAGAAAACACTTCAAATTTTAGATTTTTGGAGTATGACTATTTAATTGCACGTTCCAACTTTTTCACAAGAGATGCTTAATATTAAAATACAAATTTAATCAACCTTCCATTTTGTTGTGATGCTTCTTAATTCTTCAGACTTACCAATAAATATATTCATTTAATTTAAAAACATAAATGGCATTAAGTTTCTTTAGAGCTGTAAGTAATCCATATTTTTGGAACAGCTGATTTCCACGCGGATATGAGTCACTATATTTTGAAATACAGAATTCACACAGAAACTTCAAACATTCTGAACTTGAGATATAAAAAGGCTCAAGAGTTTGTAATAACCACAGCAGGCAACTTAAAGCTAAGCTTGTGGTTTGTAAGGTCAAACAACTGAACTTCACATGAGCTAATTCTGCTGAGAGAATTAAGTCAGCTTTTTTCCCTGTATCTGCATCCTATAGAGATAAGAGGTGGATTTGAACTGTTGTGTCATGTAAGGAACACAAGCTTCTCAAAGACAACACTTGATGAGAGGAACCCTAAAATAGCAGTTAATTTACTATTAATTGTCAATGGCTAAAAAACCCCATTACTGCGGGCCTTTCACTAGAGAGCTGCCATGCAGTGATTTTGTCTATATGATTTCTCTCAGCTGCACAGCTATCAGCATATTCAGTATCTGAGATGTTTTATGTAACTGCTGCTTTTTCCCTGCTCTCCACAAGAGAAGCCAGAAGCTCATCCCGAGAGGGAGGGCTGTGGAGCACAGCAGTGCCCGCTGGACAGCAGTGACATCACACCTCGCCTGCACTGGGGCAGGACAAAGGCAGGATGTTTACAGCAGCACAGATACAATTACAATTCATGGCATCATCACTTCTAGAGACTCTTTGTATCAGCACCAGGACGGACTGGGAGCTTTGTCAACACAAACGCTTCTGTGACAGAATGCAGCGAAAGAATTTAGCCCGCTAACAAACACACAAAATACAAAGAGAATAAAGCCCTGCACTTCTGCCGTGGGAACAATTTCAAAACTGATCAAAATCATTTAGCAAAACCACTGCATGTTCAAAGAATATACACAGGATCTCACTGTTCAGACATTCCATTACATCCTCTGTAAGATCTCTACTTACATTTTACTAACAATTTTGCTTACCAAAGGAAAAGAAAAAGAAAACGGCAGCAAAATGTGACAGAAGATTCCAGGAACACACATATTAAGACAGCTTTTCCTGGGCAGGATCTGTCATCTAAGTATATCCTATCTAAGCTTTCTCATCCTTAACAATGAGGCCGTTTCCTTGCAATGTTACATAATCTTTATCCTGCTTTCTAAAGCTGCACTGACAGAATTTTGACATTAGTAAGAGACTTTTAAACGAGACATTTCTAAATTACTACAATACTGTTAAAATTGGGATGTTGGTAAATCAAAACATCTTGCTCTCACTCTTAACATTAGAACAACCTGTACCTGCAGTTTGCTACAAGGCAACAGAGTGATCATATCTCCTTGTACACAACTGAGCCATTTTATCACAGCTAAATGGTAGGAAAACACATTTAAACACGTGGCTACTGCATTATAATTTCAAATCACAATTACATGGTGACAGTTCTTAATTTTCTTTAATTTCCAGATCATACTAGATGGAAAAAGTGTGGGGGTGGTTTCTTTTAAAAACCCTTAGCATACTGTCTGAACAAATTTCAATCAGTGTTATTTCTTTTCTGTTTGTTAGTTTTTGTAAAATCCCCATCATAGGCAGAACCTAGTTCTTTTACACCACATACAACTCAATCATAGCTAATTTTCCTAACAATCCTTCTAAAATTCATCTTCTCAATCCCAAAAATCTTACTTCACCCCCTTTACTTACAAAAAGCAGAACACCAAACTCCTAGATCTTTTAACCAGCTTAGATACTCTGAGAAGGCTGGACAGAGACTGTTCTTGCTCACCCAAATCTTGGTAATGAAGTAAATCCTAATGGAACAAGACATCTCAGAGGGCTAATACAATCTTCTCAAGGTGAATACACTTGCAGCTATAAACACAAGCCAAATAATTGATTTCAAATCACAGATGGCTTTCCAACTTCATCCATTTAATTAAACAGCTGAATCAGACCTTTATTAGGGGTCATATGTACATCCTACATGAACATCCAATAAATACTGAAGAATAAATAACAATTAGCTACATATTAGTACACCTTATTTGCAGTTGTTAGTCAACCATTCACTATCTATTTTTCACCCGCATCAAGCTGCCTTTAGAGGAAAAAGCCCGCAGAATTATTATTAACAAAAATATCAGGATTTAGGAAGATGTTCTTAAAGCTAAAGTTTAGCTTGGTGACCATAAAACACTAGTACTCACAGCTACTTAAAATAGCATTAGTTGTGATTACACAACTGACAGACTGTTTCCCATTATTAGGGCCAAATTTTCCAAAGGCAGCTTAAGAAGCAGTAAGCATTTTCTATCACTAGCAGCTCAAGTGCCAGTGAAATCTACAGGTTTAAGAACCTTTAAAAGCTAGCAGATTGTCATCTGCCCTCTCAACCAATCCTTTATAATAATTAAGAAGAAAGCACGAAGAATCACTTTCATTGAAAGTAATCCAAAAAAAAACAATTTCCAGAAACCTCCAGTTACTTAAACACCCCAAATTTTTATTTTCAAACATTCAGACACCACCATTTGCTGTGTTGTATAGACCAACTTATTGAACATTACAATACCCTACCATTTGTACTTTCAGATATGAAAAATTTGTCATTTCTAAAAGATTCTAACACATCAGCAATCCAGAGTTCTAAAAGATAAGAAAAGTGTTTGCAATGGAGGGTTTAAAATGTAATTTAATATTTGTGGTAGCACAGAAGCAAAGTGAACCCATCACTACCAAACAAGAGGAAAACTTAAACTTGCTTTTCCTCTTGAATTTTAAAATTGTATATAACACGCTATTAAGTTGCCCGAAGGCAAGCTTGTATAGCTTTACTTTACTTCCATCCTCTCTAAAGCCTGACAGGTTTCAGTTCAGCGAGAACACTGATAAGTCCTGTGCTTGGTAAGGCACCAAGTTCAGCTGTCTGAAATACACATCTCTCTCTACAACATACAAAATTACTGCAATTCTGCTCTCAAATTTAATGGCTGTATTGACAGCTACCGCCTATACATGACAATCCCAGGTGAAGCATCATCCTTTGGTTGGATACCTGGGATTGCAAGAGCTTAATCATCTTGCACCTTTGCAGGAAGAAGGTGAAAGAATCCCCTAATCCTGTTCTATGTCAGTTCTGCTAATCGCTCAGCGCTGCAGAAGCCAATACCTTCAGGAGCGTATTAAATCAACGCAACTAACAGGGTCACAGTTTGCCTCTCCCACACACTCTCCAGGGAATGAGGCAAGTGTAGCAGAGTACCTCGCTTTAGAATTGTTTATGTTATTAAATACAGCTATGCTAGAGAAGGGAGGGTCAAAGGTACGCGCCTCATGGAGCAGAAAGACCATAACAAACCACAACTCTAGAGATGCCGGTAAAATTCACTCTGCAACCACAAAGTGTTCCAAACAAAAATACAGCTCTCTGTATGAACAAGTTCTACTGATTGCAGAAGACTACCACAAAAGTAACCAGGAGGAAATGTTTGTTGAGTATACATTATGGTTCTGGAGATCCCTTTTCTCTTCACAACACCCTTCTGAGAAAAAAGCCACTGCCCTGCTGTCACGTCAGGTGTCACAGCCACACGAGTGGTGCTCTGACACTGCACCTCCTACAGCCGCCTTCTGCACGAGTGCACAGGGACCACAGCATGTTTCTAAATCAACTGAAAGCTTTGATCATGGAACGCTTTTTGCAATATACAGATTCAGCATCATCTGTAAGTGCCAATCTTCATGGATAGTGACCACAGAACTAAGGAAGTATCAACAGAGACTGTATTTCAATGGCAATTCACTTGTGTACAAATTATTCCAAAATCCAAACAGTTTGTAATCTGCACCTTCAACTGTACTACTTCATTTGTTCAACCCAAGTCCATAGAATTCTCTTGAAATTATTTCAGAATCTTAAACTTTTAAATTTTTTTTATACACCCAAGACGGAAAACAACACTTTGAGGAAAAAAAGTCCTGAAAACTCCAGCAACTGCTGCTTTCAAACAGGCACATGCAAGAGGCTTCAAAGTTTACGAAATAATCTAAGCTCCTTTTCTGTTTTACTTTCATATCTCTCTGTCCAGGTAAACACATCTCTCACTGCTCAAAACATCATTACCTGATAAGAAGCCAAAATATCTACAACCAAAGTAGCAAAGGCACAAAATATCACTTCAAATGGTCACAAACATGAATGCAAATGTGGCATCATAGTTCTTACATTTCTTGTGGTGAAGTTCTTTCAGTCAAGTTTTTACAGCCAGTTGTTCTTCAAATTATTTAATCTATGCAAAATGTCCCAATGGCCGATTCTGATACATGAAATTGCTCATAACCCTTGGAAAAACAGGTTGATCAGACTCTTATCAGTTGCCAAAGCCTCATTCTCCCTCCATACCAAGCAAAAGGCAGGAGGTTACTTGTCCAGTGTAACAAAACTACACAGAATTGAAACGTGAATTTGGAGCATTTAAAAAAAAAAAAAAAAAATCACTTTTCTGATAAAATGCAGTTACTGTTCATCACTGTGAAGGAGGATTTTACTTTCCACATCATCGTAATGCAGCATGTCATCTCCCCACTCAAGGAAATTCACAGAAAAAAACCAAACACTCTTAACACTTTTGTCCAGACCCAAACTAAAATCCACCAAATGTTCCTGAACCGCTGCTCAAACACAACTCAACACTACACAGGATTGCAATACCAGCATAGCAAGTCAGTTGTTCTAGAGCAACGTGTAGTCTCTGAAAATGTACACTGTTGTGAAGGGCCAACACAAGTGAGATAAGGAACATTGCTTTGCCAATGTTAACAGCAACAAATAAAGTTACAGACCCTCCACACTCAAAACTGAGCAAAGCAAGCAGTACTGCTGAATACAAAGCGACTTGCTTATCGGGAACACGGAAAAAAAAATGAGACTATATCCAGGTTTTTATTACAGCACCTCACAGCAGTAGGATCAAGCTATCTTACTCCTCACACACAAAACCCCCACCATGTGCTTGTACCCTCAGCCTGCCAGTTGTCAGAGGCTGGTCGTTTGGGAGGCCTCAGACACAAGGGGTTCACTTTAACGCGCACATTACGCATGCATTCAAGCTGGCAACGCTTTACCCAAGAGCGGCTACACACAGGGGCTCAAGAGAAAGGTATTTTGCAAATCTGATTCTGCAATACTCTTTACCACCAGCAAAGAATCTGATGTGCCCAAATTCCTCCAGGAAGTCTGGTCACTTGAAACAAATTATCAACTCATTCTAATCATCTAGAGTTATTAATTACCTACTTTTGCAACTATACAGGCCAGTTATCATCAACATGAGTGTCACAAAGCCACAGTAACAAGAAAGGGCTTCCAGTATGGCTAGAACAGAAGAACTCGTTGTAACTAAGTTATGACACCTCTCTCTCTCACCAACTTAACTTCACAGTTTCCTTGCAGACCTCCTCTCACCTTTATCACTTGCACAGTTACTCCACAGTATGCAAAGTCTGGTATCACCTCTGCTGTCACCCAAAAGATTCAGGCTTCCCCTTCTTTTTTTTTAACTACAGAAATCTACATGTCTTAAGTGTTCAAATCACTCAGCATCCCCTTCTATCTGTGCCCTTTCCCTTCTCTGAGAACAACCTTTCTCTTTTCCACCTTTTTCCTTTGCAATCTTGCTGTGCTTCAGATACCCCCGCAGGTAGAAGGATTCTTCATTCTCACTCACAGCTAAGAGAGGTCCTGCAGCTCCTTACACCTGAGAGCATGCCAGCCACCACCCACCAGGCTCCCAAGCTCTCCCCTCATAGTAACGTGTACACAGCTGCCCTGATGCTGCTTAGCCACAGGCCTTCAGATTAGAGCCATTTGGATGAAACCTTGTCCCCCGCATGCAAAATTTCAGTACCACGGAGTTCAACCAATGTTTACCATTAATAAGTTAAATACCACAACTCTTACCACAGTTATTTCCTACTTCAAAAATTCAAGGAAGCCTGTGGTATCTTGAACACCACTGCTCAGGAACGCTTTGATTTTTTTCTAATGCCACTATACAAGTTCTAACAGAGCTTATGTTCCTGCCTTCCTGAGTACATACTGAAGAAACTACTGCAAGACCTCCAACTGTATTGCACTCCTTTGCTGAGGGGACAAAATCATTTGTGGTCTGAGAGAAAGGAGAATACAGTTCATACTAAATCTTCAGAAATTACGTATTAGCTGCTCTACAGCACTTAGTACACCAAGATGTCTCGAAAGCAAGAGAGAAAAAAAAATCCCCACATGTAAGGTCATTATTTTCATACCACGCTTAGAGATTACAGCTGGAAGCAACACATCAGTGAGACATACACTAACTGGTATGCTTGTTTCCATCAGAGACCAACCGAGAACTATTCTGATCATATTAGCTTCAAGTGTACTGCATACGGGCAGACTGATTGAAGATCTAAATGTTAAATAGCCTCTTCTTACTATAATCAGTCATTTAATTTTCCAGTTGTCTTCTAGGAGCTGGTGAAAGGTCACTTTTGCTTCTCTTACAGAGCTTGCAGCTGAAGAAACACAGTGGAACACATACTGAATCATCAACTGTCACGTCTCTTAAAAATGGAATATTAAAAAAATGGAATTAAAGGGAAAAAAACCTCTAATACTCCAGCCAGGAATTCAGGCATTTACAACCTTTGAAAACTACATAAAGACAAACAACCTGACAGTACTGAACAGTAGTCCACACTGAGGCATAACTAAAATAGCAGTCATTTCTGTTAATCAGCTTCTACAAACATCTGTTCCTATAAAGAAATTTCACCCCCTCTTTTTCTTTCCTAATAATAATACAATTTAGAGAACTGTCTCCATCTCTGCATCTTGCACTCTCCTGGAAAGAATCGGATTTTTCAAGTAAACAGACTCCACACAGTTAAGGCTGATCCAGCTGTCACTGTAACAATGCAGACGCTGGTGGAGGCCCAGAGGCCTGGTGCCACTCCAGGCGCTGCACCCAGGAGAGGTCAGACCCAAGTGGCACCCAGGGCTCTGCCAGCAGTGCTGGATCCAGCAGCTCCCACTCAGTCCTATGCCCTTGTTGTGATGGGACAGCTGTTTGTGCAGCTGAAGCAGACTGGGAAATAGTTCAGATCAACACAAACTTGGTAAGAAGTTTTACATGTCAGCCAGGTCCTTAATCCAGCAAACTCAATTCCAGCCACCTCGCAGGGCACATAACCTCTGCTGGTCTGCAAGAAACAGCATTATTAGAATGCACAGAACACCACCACACTTTGTTCTTACTAACAATCATAATTTTCAATACATGTTGAGGATATCAACAAGGCATCAACACACAAAATTTCCTGAATAGCTCACATGATGAAGGATGTTGAATAAAAAGAATGTAATTCTTTCTACAAAACTTCTTTCATTATCAAAGTGCACAGAGAGCTTTTTCAAGGACCATAACAATCTTAGTTCTGAAGTTACTGTATCATTAACTCACACGAGCAACACACTGGAAATGAACACAATTTACTGTACATTGAGACCTCAACATATGCCAGCATTTCTATTTGAAGCCCACCATTGTGGCTTTCTAGGATATTTTAGGAGCACTTCATACCTCGTAGGGAAGCCAGAACCATTTGTCAAGTCCTGAAGTACTGGTTACAGCCTTTCACGCATCACACAACCAGACTACGGCGTCAGAAAGGTCTTGCCTTCCAGATACAAAAGACTCCTCCTACTCCTTTTTGTTCATATTCTTTTTCCAATTACAGTTTTGACATTAAAAAAAAAATAAATCCTCACTATTCTTTTAGTAATTTTTTTGCTAGCTTAATTTCGGTTTGCTAAATAAAACAATACTAAACTTGTCAATTTCTATCCCATGTTATGTTTGATAACAGTTGCATGAGTGCCTTTTTTAAAATCACCAAGTATATCTAACCCTAGCTAAAAAGTACATATTATCAAGATAAAGCTGTGTATGTTTTTATACAGTCCTGGCATCCATATGCTGCAAGACAAAGGTCTCAACCTCACTACAGAATGTCTAATGATCTAAAAAAAACAAAACAAAACAAAACAAACCTGTGGTTGGAACTGAATGCCTCATTCATTATGTGTTTAGTTCTGTGTACAAATAAATAATCTTTTAAAAAGGTTACCAGCTGTCTAGGCATTAGCTAGGAGTGAGTTCAATATGAAAATCCTATGCCTTTGAAGAACTGTCACACGTTCCAATACATTCACTCTCTTGTCTAAAGCTTCACAGGTAGTATCTTTTCATCCATTCTGGTTTAGAAGGGAAAATAAAGTCTTCTCCCATCAATTGCAGTTATCTGTAGACAGCAACCTTTTCAAGTCTTTCACAGCAGCTTCTGACTCCGATTTAGCAGCAGGGTTATTTCTCAATGGAAGCAGAAGATGCTTCTTTCCAACAGAGAAGCAAGAATTTACTGAGTCAGCCACATCACCGGAACTGAATTGCTAATGTATGAAGGATATCACTGCACATCACAGCCCTGTATCTGTTTAGAGCAAACCTGCTCCCACTCGGAATTTGCATAAATCCCCATTCTACCTGCAAGTGTCACTTGAGGACACAGAATTTCAATAGTCCTTTTACATATAGGTGGAGAGATACTAATATCCAGTTTCTCTTTGAAGAGATGATATAAAAAATACAAAGTGTTTTACAGCAATCCAAACCAGTCCTTTTCCTTGAAACAACAAGGAAAAGACTTGGGTGTAGAATAATTCTAACACACCCTTTGCAATACTATGACCTCAGTCTGATAAGGTACCAAACGGAAACCAGAGATTGTATTGAAGGACACTTACCCAAAGTCATGATCAATAAACACACTTCTCTAAGTAAGGCCATAGGCTTGATACTATTTCAAAACACATGAGGAACAGGACAAGGTTTATTGAACTTGATCAACCGGAACAGTGCTGTCAACTCTAAAGGAAACCTGAGAAAAACAGAAATAAAACTCCAAATAGAGACACTGCTGTTGGCATAACAAAACGGGAATGTGAAGGTACACAGCCTGAACAAGTTCAATAATTAGACAGTTCTCAGGAGTAAGCAGCAATGTTTCTGACAGGGGTGACTCCACCCTGAAGTGCCTCTTTTAAAGTAATCTGATTAACCATGTAAGCTCTAATATGGGTCACTACCAGAAATAGTGAAGGACAGACTTGGACCAAGTTTGGCTGCCACTCTATAAACAGAAGAGCTATCGAGTAAAATGTATCTTACTTTAATTTCAAGCAGTGTTCAGTGTCACAGGTACAGTATTCCTGAGATGCTATAGCCAATACTGAACCGTGATAGTTCTACAAACTCATACAACAGAGACAGTCAGCAAATGATCTCAGTGAGAAATGCCAGTGGCAGACTTCTCAAACTACAAAACTTAGTCTAGAAAACTTAGGAAAACTGTGGAGACCTACACAGTTCCTAAGCATACATTCTCCCTCACCTCTCCAGAGGAGTATTTCCTTTTCCCTCTGCCTTCTCTCTAGGCTGGAGAGAAAAAAAGATTTGTTGGGAATATCAGAGCCAACTTAATTAACACACCTCTTCTTAGCTACTGAAAGCTTCCTTCCCTACCAGATATTTCTCTATCCAATAATTTCAGCATCTCTACACACTGCTAGACAGTTGTCATTTTACGAGATATGCTAACAGAACCACAAAGAAAAGAAGCAATGATGGAGCTTTGTGCTTACTCTTCTCCCTTAACAGGATTCCTGAGCATCCAGATACAATCCACCCTATGCTTTTGCTGAGTGAAGGAAATACCCTGGCTGGATCAGTATTGTAAGGGTTAAACCGGCTAGAAGAAGCACACAGGTAAAGTTGCATATTTGCTCTGCAAATCCAGAGCATTAAGTGGCTTCTGATGCAGAGAGTCTCCTCAAGAAAACATATTTACCAACAACTTTATAGCCTTGCCACTCTTTGCATGCTATTACTGCTATTTAAAGTTCTATTTCCCACAATACCTGCAGAGCCACTGAAGCACAGTAAAGACTCAGGTTTTCCTAATTTACAGTACCCCCCCCC